>VZTU01017807.1:0-11680 GCA_013400835.1 Zapornia atra
GGCCCGGGTGGGGGAAGCGGGCTGGCCCGGGCCCACAGAGGTTTGGGAATTCGGGGGCGTTTGCCCGGTCCGGGCCTGCCGCAGGCCCCGGCAGAGCCGCCCGCCGTGCTGGAGCAGCCCCGGCCCCGAGTTTCCCCTGTGCCAAGCCGGCGGGGCCGTCTCAGGCGGTGCGGGGCAGGTGCGGGATCCGCAGTAGTTGCGGTGCTTCCAGAGCCCTGGCGTTGGCCCAACCGCTGCTAGTTTGGAGGCCACAGCGTGTGAGCGTCCCTCACGCGGCTGAGAGCCGGGACCTTCGCGTTTCCCTGTCAGCCCCTCGTGGAGAAGGGGAATCAAATAGCTTCAAGTTGTGAGATATTCCTGGGGTGCTGCTGGAAGGCCTGCGAGGCCCCGGGGTCGGTGGGGTGGCTTACACCCCATGTCCACAGGGTTGTCCTCAGGTGTTAAACCACTAAGGCCCTGATTTCTCCAGAGAGGTGGAGGCCACTTCTGAATGAGTGAGAGCTGCGAGGGATTGTCCCCACTGAGCTGTGGGATGCAGCGTGCTGGTTGTTCAAGCAGAGAACTGGCTAGACATAGAAGCATGAGGCTGCTCCTCCTCACCGCTTACAGCCGTGGCTCAAAGGTGCTGTCCTCACCCAGATAGTTTGGCCCCTGCAGAGCATGTGATTTCCTGAGCAGAGGGGGCCTTGTAACTCTTCATTTCTCCAATGCATTAGTTGTGCTCCCACAGTCTTGGTGATTATCACACAGGAGTGTTTCCACCTGTGCTTCTGTTGCCAGCCATTGCGGGCAGCTCAGGGTTCTGTAGGCTTCACTGAGGTCCGTACGTGTGTGAGGAGGAGCTGCTGGCATACTGGTAGTTGATGCCTGATCTCAGTTGAAACTATTAGTGGTTGATATCCAACATTTTCAAGCTCAGTGTTTGAACCTTCTCCCTGGCTTTGTTGAGGGGTGGCACACTTCCCACAAGTGCTTCCCTACGTGCGGAGTCACTCTGTTTGCAGATGCTCTCTGCTTCTCCCTCAACATGCTTTAAGGCACAGTAACCCTGGGAAAGGCTCTCTGTGGGAGGTGTTAGGCAGGAATAGCTGTAACGTCTTATTGTCCTGGTACTTGAGTCGGAATGAATGCCCAGTTCCAGGAGAGCCCTTGGTGAAAGGCAGTGAAGCTTGCTGTGAAGCTGGGTGTTTGTGCCTGCTCAGTGTTCTTAACTTTGCCGAGCTGCTGGGGGCTCTTACACAAGACATTACTTTCTTCCATGTCCTATTTAAAATCCAACCCTTGTTTTCTTTCCAGATTGGATGTAGAGTCTAAACTGCTTCCTGCGCCTCCCTCTGAAACGTTTCTCGCTTCACCATGTCGTTCTCCTGATGGAAGAGCAGCCTGGGGGTCCCTTCCTGCTGCTTGTGCCAAATAGTTGCTTGGAGCGGTGGTGAATGAGTGAAGATCTGCTCGGTGATGGTAAGGCAGCAAAAGGCTGCTCTGGTTGAGGAAGGGCTGCACTGTTTGCTGGGGATGCAGTAAGGTGATGGGTAAAACACGTCTTAAAACCAGTGCGCCTCTGTCTCTGTGTTCCCTGCCTCCTGCAGAGCATCACTGATCCCAGGGAGGGGTTTAAGACATGGGCACAACTTCAGCATAAAGAAAATCTTAGGCAGTTGTAAGTGGACAAGTTGCCAAGATAATTCATGGAGTTTCTAGTGAGACATTTCAAAACAATGAGATTTGGAGTGGCTGCTGTCTTAGAGTCGAGTGAGTGAAGCAAAATTATGGCTAATGCTCAACTCTTTTCTTAATTTGATTTTTATTAATTGGCTGGGACTGAACAAGAAGAGCTTCAGAGGTCCCTTCATAGAATCATAGAATGGTCTGGGTTGGAAGGGACCCCAAGGGTCACAGAATTCCAACCCCCTGCCACAGGCAGGGCCACCAACCTCCAGGCCTGGAGCTACACAAGGTTGCCCAGGGCCCCATTCAACCTGGCCTTGAACACCCCCAGACACGGGGCACCCACCCCCTCTCTGGGCAGCCTGTTCCAGCCCCTCACCACTCTCTCTGTAAAAAACTTCCCCCTAATATCTAATTTAAACTTTTCCTCCTTCAGCTTTAATCCATCCCCCTTGTCCTACCATTTAAAAGTTGATTCCCCTCCTGTTTCTCTGCTCCCTTCAGGGATGGGAAGGCTGCAGTGAGGTCCCCCCCACAGCCTTCTCTTCTCCAGGCTGAGCAAGCCCAGCACCCTCAGCCTCTCTCCGTAGGAGAGGTGTTTCAGCCCTCTAATCATCTTTGTGGCCTCTTCTGAACCCTCTCCAACAGTTCTCTTCCCACCAACGCCAACTGTTCTGTGACTGTGATTCAGTGCTGAGCTCTGTTAAACAAACTGGGCTGAATAAAATGTGATACCCATGTGATTTCCACAGGCAGCCCTCCTGACCACGACTGTGTTTGGAAAAGACACTGCCCTCCGGAGCTGGTGAAAGCAGCACAGCCCAGTGCATGCTCCGTAGCCCGGTGACAATCCAGAGCTCTCAGGTTGTGGTAGCTTGGCTTCGTTGAGATGCAAACCACTCACGTGGGGTTTTTGTTTTCCCTGTTTGAAACTTGACTTCCCTGAGTCCTGTTTATCTGATTCTTTTTCTCAAGGTTCAAATGTGGGAGTTGCCCCACGTGTGGTTGCTGCCGGTGCTGCCCTGGGAAAATGCCTTGATAGGGAATTAACACCCTTCAGTGATGGGCTGTGGGACAAGCAAAGTGCTTCCTGAGCCGCCCAAAGATGTGCAGCTAGACCTGGTTAAAAAGGTCGAGCCTTACACAGGCCACAGTGACGTGTACAAGCATTTCATCAGAGATGACTGTGGAACTGTCATCAAAGCTGGCTCTCCCTCGCCCCCCCGTCACGCTAACCCCTACCCTGGGAACCTGCTGCCTGCCCACGTGGCCCAGCCCGAACCTCGCAAGAACAAAGTGGCTAAATACCGTGCCAAATTCGACCCCAGAGTGACAGCCAAGTATGACATCAAAGCCCTGATCGGGAGAGGGAGTTTCAGCCGCGTCGTGCGGGTGGAGCACAAGGCTACCAAGCAGCCCTACGCAATCAAGATGATTGAGACCAAATACCGGGAGGGGAGGGAAGTGTGCGAGTCGGAGCTCAGTGTGCTGCGGCGGGTGCGGCACACCAACATCATCCAGCTGATCGAGGTGTTTGAGACCCAGGACCGCGTGTACATGGTGATGGAGCTGGCGACCGGCGGAGAGCTGTTTGATCGGATCATCGCGAAAGGTTCCTTCACCGAGCGAGACGCCACGCGCGTGTTGCAGATGGTGTTAGACGGTGTGAAGTACTTGCACACGCTGGGGATCACCCACCGGGACTTGAAGCCAGAGAACCTGCTGTACTACCACCCGGGGACAGATTCCAAAATCATGATAACGGACTTCGGGCTGGCGAGCGCTCGGAAGAAAGGAGACGACTGCCTGATGAAAACCACGTGTGGGACCCCGGAGTACATTGCTCCTGAGATCCTGGTGAGGAAGCCATACACGAACTCTGTGGACATGTGGGCGCTGGGTGTTATCTCCTACATTCTCCTGAGCGGGACAATGCCCTTCGAAGATGACAACCGGACCCGCTTGTATCGGCAGATCCTGAAAGGAAAGTACAGTTACTCAGGAGAGGTGAGTGTGCCGAGGGCCGAGGTGAGGGGAGGTTAGGCAAGCAGCTCTCTCTAGGTGGGTCTTTGAGATCATAGAATCATAGGGGTTGGAAGGGACCTCAAGAAATCATCGGGTCCAGCCCCCCTGCCAAAGCAGCTCCCCAGCTCATATTGCACAGATAGGCATCCAGACGGGTCTGGAATATCTCCAGAGAAGGAGACTCCACACCCCCTGGGCAGCCTGTCCCAGGCCTCTGTTGCCCTCACTGTGAAAAAGTTCTTCCCCATGTTGGTGCAGAACTTCCTGTGCTCCAACTTGCAGCCATTGCCCCTTGTCCTGTCTCCACAGACCACTGAAAAGGGGCTGGCCATTTCCCCCTGCATCCCATACTTAAGATATTTATAGACGACCAGAAGCTGGCTGTTGCGTGCAGGGTGCTCACATGAAGATAATCTCCAATTCTGGCTTTCAAAACTCTTTCCTGGTTTCTGTCTGCTTTCCCAAACTGCTTCCTTTAAAACTGGTGTGCCAAAAGACAGATCTCCTGTAGATGAGAACTGGAGGGCTTGACAGAGCGGGGATGCATGTGGTTTCGTGCTAGGGGAACCTCAGCTGTGGTAAAGTGCTGTCTGATGCTTTGCTGCTCAAAGTGCTGCCGGGGTGACGTGAGTGAAAAACATGGTGTGTACAGACCCACTCCAATTTCTGATCCAAATCCAAGCACCAGCTGAAAAATCCTGAAAGATGAGAGTGTGGCAGGCAAAGGGCCACTTGCTTCTTGCATCTGGAGATGTGTTTCTGGAATGGATCTGTGGTACCTCGTGAGCATAGCGTGTGACAAAATCAAGGACTGAATGATGTTTTTCTTAGATATCAGTGAAAAGAAGACCCCTGGGGATAGATTTGAGGCAGACAGTGGTTCCCCCAAGCCCCCAGAGTCCCATCATTCCACAGAACATCCAGGTACCAGGCTGACACAGCGCCTGCAGCTGTGCTTCTGGTCATGGTGGGACATGGTGACACATGGTGGGACATGTGTCTCCCCTGCCAGCATACTGGCCAGCCGTCAGCATAGCCTCACTGACAGTCACCCTTCTAGGAAGAGGGTGCATCTGTAATTTGCAGGTTTCTTTTCTGCCTATATCCCTCACTGGAAATATTAAAAAATAAGCTTTTATACCCTCCTCTTTAACACGAGAGTGTTTAGCTTCCTGAATGCATGACTCTGTGAGATGAAGCCTGCTGGGAAAGTGCTAACGAGTGGCTAAGTTTATGATTCTGTAGCGATGGTAAAATAACCATCAGAAAACCCCAGAATAAATTAATGATTCTTCTGGTGAGTTTAGGCCTGCCAGGGTTTTATGACAGCAGGAGCCTTTCAACGTGTTGGGCTGCTTTAGGGTTGTGTTTTTGAACACAATAAATCACTCTCTGGTGGGTGTTCGGAGGCGTTGGCGAGTCTTTAAAGCTGTCAGGTCACCTGTGCCAGTAGTTGGAATCCCCCAGGTTAAGTGAAGCTGAGGAATGTTGGTGTCTGTGTAGGATGCCATGGAGGAGAGCCAGGATTTGGCAGCTTTGTGAATGTTCTTATTCCTCCTGTGAGTGCTGCTCAGAAGGTGTCCTGGTGCATGGAGGAGACCCAAGCACGTGGGGTTGTAAACCCCCAAACTCGGTGCTTTTTGGGCTGAAGCTGTGGTACTTCATTGGTTTCTTGCTGAAAGTATTCTCTCAGCTTCTTCTGTGAACTCCAAGTGTCAGCTGATTTAGGCAGCCTTTGCTTCTCTTGTTAATTTGCTGGGTTAATTTAATTTCTCAACCCTCTGTGGAGTTCTGAGATTGCAGTTTTTCTAATAATTAGGGTTATCCTAATGCAGAAAGAGATTAATTACCATCTGCAGGATCATGCTGAAAGGCAGAGCCCCAGGTACCTGGTTTACCCCACAACCAGTACATGTGGTGCAGTGAGTTTTGGGGGTGACTTCTTGGGTAAAAGTTCTCCCTTTTTTATTTTGTTCCCTGGTTTTGTGTCTGCCCCATGCCTCCAGGTGCCAGAAGGTCAGTGAGGGTGTTGACTCTGAATCTGCTTCTTCCCACTGAGGAGCTGGTTTTATTCCCAGCCTCTGTTCCCTGTGGCGATGAGTTCTGTGGTTTGTTTAAAAACCACATGGAAAAGGTGTTCCCTTCTCTTCAGTATTTGCCAGCTGCACTTTTCCTGTGTCCATCTCCTTAACCCCCTCTGCTTGAGAAACTCATAACTTCTCCCTGTCCCTCAACTTTATATTTCATTAGATTCCTCCTTTTTTTGAGGCTGAAGACCTCTCTGTGCCTGGTGCCTCCTATGGAATATATTCCCCAGATCTGATTTCTGCCGTTACCCTTCCCTAAGCTATTTGTAATCTCTGAGATGTGGGGTGATGTCCTGGCATGGACAGTTCTCTCTGGTTCCCCATGGCTTTCTCATGTAGGGTTTCTGGTAGTGTATTTGTTTCTTTGATGCTTCCAAGTGTCTGACTGATGATGTAGGGAGTGATCTGCTGTGACCTCAGAGGTTTCCTGTCTGTTAAGAGCTGATGTGGGGATGTCATTCCAATTTGTCACTTGCTGTTTTTACCTTTCTGCAGACTTTTTTAATAGAATCACAGAATACTTTGGGTTGGAAGGGACCTCAAAGAACATGCAGTGCCAACCCTCTGCAATAGGCAAGGGACACCCTCACTAGCCCAGGTTGCCCAAAGCCCCATCCAACCCAGCCTTGAACACCTCCAGGGATGGGGCTCCCACAGCCTCTCTGGGCACCCTGTGCCAGGGCCTCCCCACCCTCAGAGTAAAGAATTACTTCCTCATGTCTAACCTGACCCTGCCCTCTGTCAGCTTGGAGCCATCTCCCCGTGTCCTGTCACTGCACTCCCTGGTGACCAGCCCCTCTCCCCCTTTCCTGGTGGATCCCTTTATTGGGTATGCCCAAATTAGGTCCCCCCAGAGCCTTCTCTTCTCCAGGCTGAACCAGCCCAACTCTCACAGCCTGTCTTCATAACAGAGGTGCTCCAGCCCCTTATCATCTCTGTGGCCTCCTCTGGCCTTGCTCCAACAGCTCCATGTCTTCCCTGTCCTGGGGACTCCACAGCTGGACGCAGCACTGCAGGGGGGTCTCATGGGAACAGAGCAGAGGGGCAGAATCTCCCCCAAACCTGCCGGCCACGCTGCTCTTGATGCAGCCCAGGACACGGTTGGCCTTCTGAGCTCATTTCCAGCTCATGTTGAGCCTTTCATTGATCAGCACCCCCAAATCCTTCTCAGGGCTGCTCTCAGTCCATTCTCCACCCAGCCCATCGTTGTGCTTGGGATGATGCTGATCCACATGCATGAAGTTTAGCACACCATCCAGGACAGGTTCTGCACGTTAGGAAATCTGGGAGTTCTGGAGCCTTAGAAGCAAGTGGTGGGTATGTGTTTGACACCCAATAAATGATGCTGATGATACTGAGCTTCTGAGGTTTAAAATGATGCTGAGATGTGATGCAGTAACAGTGAGCAACCGCACGATAAACCGGCTGATGTTTGGTCTGGCTGAACCTGAACCCATCCTGTGGGAGAATGGGCAGCCTGAATTTTCCATAAATGAAGGCAGGCCCTGAAGGTGCTGTTTGCCTCTGCTGAAGGAACAATCTGAGGTTAAACATCTCAACATCTTGATCCTCATCATCAAAAGCCCAGTGATGTTAGGAACCAGTGTCACCATTGCAGGTGTCCTGGCTGCGCCTTGCCTATTGCCCACCTGCACTTGAACACTGAGTGTGGTTCTGTTTCCCTTCCCCCCCCTGGAAAAAAACATCTGTCAGCCACTGCTTGGTGTGTTGTGACCAGATGGTTTCTGTTCTTCCCGAGCCAGGGAAAAGGAGGGCTTTAATTTACCAATGTAATTAAGCCTATACCACTAAGTTGGAGGCACGTTTGACTGTAGCCAGGTATCTGCAGGAGGTGGAATAACGGGCTGCCCCCTTTGTGAGTAAATCCAAGGTGGAAACAAAGTGAGCCAGAGATTTAGAGGTTCTCCAAGGATTTTCCCTCAACCTTGCCAGCTTTCTTAAAGCCATCTTTTGGGTTTTTCCAGTGCTTCCAAGTTTCTGATGTTCAGAGGAAATTATTTCTTCTTCTTTATTTTTTGTATCACACTGGAAGAAGAGGGGAGATGCCAGCAATGAGGCTGCCAGTGAGTTCATTAGACTAATGCCATAAGTCCTGGTTTAGTTGGAGCCAGAACGGGCAGAATACTGGCTGGCATTGCAGAGCTGCCTGTCTCCAGTAGATGCAGAAGCAGAGATTTCAGGGAAACAACTGCTTTTCTTCCCTGTGAGAGGTGGAATGGGAGAGGAAGTGTGAGAAGCAGCATGCAAGGTGCCTGGAGCTGACAGCTTGAGCAGCGTAGCTGAAACAGATTTCATCTGGGAAGCAGGGAGCCATCCTCCAAACCACACTGCTGTCCCACATCATGCAGCAGCAGTGTCTGCTGAGAATCAGTGCTTTTTTGAGAGGTCTGGCTTCAAAAACCTGATGAGAGAGGACAAAGGTGTATCCAGAGAAGAATAAAAGCCAAGATGCAGGGTGACCTGAGAACGAGCTCCATCTTCTTGAGAAACAAGTGAGCTCACATCCAGCTAACATAATTGCTTTCTGCCTGGGTCCCTCTTGCCACCGCGCTCCTGTTCTGGTGTGAGGTCTGCCTGAAGAGGCTATTAGCAGAGCAATAGGAGAGGTCACCCGTAATAGCTTGTTGAAGGTGCTGCTGACATCACTGCTCTGACCCTTTCTCCTGTCTCCTTCTGTGCTTTCTGAGCTTCTCAGGGTAATGGGGAGGGTGAGGCATCCAGAAAAGCTGGCTTTGTAACTTGGCATGCTTTCTTCTGAGCATCTCTGCCATGGTCAGGCCCCACCTGGAGTATTGTGCTCAGTTCTGGGCTCCCTGGTATAAAAAAGACAGGGACCTCCTGGAGAGAGTCCAGAGAAGGGCTACAGAGATGATTAGGGGCCTGGAACATCTCCCGTATGAGGACAGGCTGAGTGAGCTGGGACTGTTCAGCCTGGAGAAAAGAAGACTGAGAGGGGATCTGAACAGTGTTTATCAATATCTGAAGTATGGGACACAGGGGGACATGGCCAGCCTCTTCTCAGTGTCTGTGGGGACAGGACAAGGGGCGATGGCCTCAAGTTGGAGCTCAGGGAGTTCCACACCAATCTGGGGAAGAACTTCTTCCCAGTGAGGGTGAGGGAGCCCTGGGACAGGCTGCCCAGGGGGTGTGGAGTCTCCTTCTCTGGAGAGATTCCAGACCTGTCTGGACACCGACCTGTGTGCCCTGTCCCAGGGACCCTGCTTTGGCAGGGGGTTGGACCCGATGAGCTCTGGAGG
Organism: Zapornia atra; assembly: GCA_013400835.1. NCBI lineage: Eukaryota > Metazoa > Chordata > Aves > Gruiformes > Rallidae > Zapornia > Zapornia atra. Next base: position 9,059 of record VZTU01017807.1, read on the forward strand.
CCCCTTCCAACCCCTACGATTCTGTGATCTCTGAGGGTTTTGAGACTGTGTTTGATGTAACCTGACACAGAGTCATTCTCTTTCACTTGCTTTGTGAGAACTCACTAAAAAGGAGACCTGGTGACATTTTAATTGAAATCTTGGGGCTAGAACTGATTTCTGGGGATCTCTTTGTAGCTTAATGTTGTCTGAGAAATAAAGCTGGGATTCCATTCACGGCTTCCTTTGAATTTGGAAATGCAGAGAGGAACATCAGACCGTCTGCTATGACAGGCTTGTGCTGGTTCTATGTCAAAGCTTCTCCTTCTCTTGAATACTGATACTTTGATGTTGCTTGATATGCCTGGGAAACTTAAAGGACAAAGTGGAAGGTAATCTATTGTTGTGGATAAATTGGGAAAGCGAGCTAGGGATTGTTCTGGTTTTGGTATCTGATCCTGGTTTTGATATCTGATCTGGGCACATCACTTCCTCTTGGGATCTGCTGTCCTCCTCAGAAACCAGCTTTCTGTGGTATGTTCACCACAGGGGAGGGTGTTGGGTGTGCTGGCTGAAAGCCAAAAAGCTTGTTCTGAGTAATGATGCTGGTGGGTACATTGATCAGTGTGACATAGGGAGAGACGTGTTGGATGTATATGGAGGCATTTGGGCATTGCAGGGCTGCAGGAGCTCTGCAAGGCACTGGGATGCAGCTTTGTGTGGCTTGCTTTGAATTTCCACTGGTGTTTAATAAAGCTCCTCACCAAAGGCTTTTGAAGGAACTTTGGGTTTGTAGTACAATGGTGGCCATGATGTGGATTGGCAGTTTGCTGAAGATAAGCAGAGAGTCGAAATATGTGGTCAGTTGTGTGGAGAAGGGAAAAACCCCAGGGAAGTTTGAGGAGTCTATTCCCTTCTGCCCCACAGCCATCGGGCCAGAGTTCACTACTGAAGACATGCATTTGCTGAGATAGAGCCCTTCAGATGGAGAAAATGAGGGCTGTGGACCTCAGAAGCTTGTCTGAGTTAAAAGTACAACTGCATCCATTCATGGAAGATAAATCAATGGAGAGAATGATATTAAGCAGTCCTAAACATGGACACCAGCCCTAAAGCACAAATTTGAGGGGGGGAGGGGGAGTGTTAATTGTAACATAGGGACTATTTGTGTAGAATCACGGAGTCCCAGGCTGATTTGGGTGGACAGGGTGCTCAGAGCCTCCAGGGCCCCCTGCCATGGGCAGGGACCCCCCCACTAGCCCAGATGCCCCAAGCCCCATCCAACCCGGCCTGGAACCCTGCCAGGGATCCAGGGGCAGCCCCAGCTACTCTGGGCACCCTGTGCAAGGGCCTCCCCAGGAAGGATTTCTGCCTCCCAGCCCCTCTCCAGCTGCCCTCCTGCAGCTGAAGGCTGTTCCCCTGGGCTTGGTCCTCCCTGCCCTGGGCATCAGCCACTCTTCAGCTCTCCTGGAGCCCCTCTAGGGACGGGAAGGGGCTTGGAGCTCTCCCCAGAAGCAGCCTTCTCTTCTCCAGGCTGAGCCAGCCCAGCTCTCCCAGCCTGGCTCCAGAGCAGAGGGGCTCCAGCCCTCCCATCATCTCCGTGGCCTCCTCGGGATTCACTCCCACAGCTCCGTGTCCCCCTTGCCCTGGGGACCCCAAGCTGGAAGCAGCACTGCCGGGGGGTCTGTGTCCCAGAGTGGGGCAGAGGGGCAGAATCCCCCTTTCCCAGCCCTGCTGGTCCCACTGCTGGGGATGCAGCCCAGGACATAGGGGCTTTCTGGGCTGCCAGTGCACAGTGCCGGGTCGTGCTGAGCTTCTCATCCCTCAGCACCCTCAAGCCCATCTCGTCAGGGCTCCTCCTCATCCCTTCCTCCCCCCAGCCTGGCGCTGTGCTGGGGGCTGCCCCAACCCCTGGAAAGGACCTTGCCCTTGGCTTTGCAGAACTCCATGTGGTTGGCACAGTCCCACATCTCCAGGTCCCTCTGGATGTCATCCCTCCTTTCCCTCCAGCGTGTCGACCCACCACACAGCTCGGTGTGGGCAGTAAGCTTGCTGAGTAGCTCTTCAATCCAGTAACCTTCAGTCCTGTTAGAGGTGCTGGTCTTTCCCTCTCTCATGTCAGGCCTCAGCTGGGGGCTTCATCCTCTCCCAAGGATTACTGAGCTGAGGAGTTGGCAGCCTGCAGAGCAGATAGTTCTCTGAGGTTGTGTGTGCAGCAATTGGGGTGCATGCTTGCGTGCTGGGGGTGCTCAGTGGTCCCAGTGAGCACTGATGGAGCAGGTACTGCATGTCTGACGTGGTTGTGACTTCTGGTTTGGAGGCGGCGTTACCTCAGCCGAGTTCAAGCATCAGAAATCAGTCCCAAGGGATGGCAGCTCCCACGGGCTCATTCTACTCGCTGCGTCATAGTCCTGTGGTGAGGCCAGACGCCTAAAAAGTGAGGGGGCTACACCCTTCCTGTCAGATGGAAATGTTCTTCAGCTCTGCAGCAGTGACTGGAGTTCGCCCCGAGGCAGGTGAAAAGCAGGTGCTGGTGCAGACTGAGTGGTATGACAAACCGTGGTTTGCAGCTGATGGAGTTGGTTTAACTTCCCTTTCTCCTGCAGGAATGGCTGTTGGCTCAGGGGTTTCCCCCCCCCCCCC
>VZTU01017810.1:3389-33136 GCA_013400835.1 Zapornia atra
CCCCCTCCCCCCACCTTTCATCCTAGAAACAGATTGTGTAGGTCTACTTGGAGCTAAACATTACCATTTATGGTGAATATGGTGAGCTGCTCTGGTGCATTTTCTGATGCTGGTTACAGAAATATCGAAAGTTAAAATCTTTCCTAATGTTTTCTTTTTCCTAGACAAAACATCAGCGTGCTGAGCTCAGTTATCTAGTTGACAGACCCCGACGGGTAAACAGGTAGGAGATCCTTAGCCTTGTTTTCCTAACTCATGCTTTAGCATGTCTGAATGGGGTGCAGAGATTTCTTTACTGCAGATGCAAAGCAGTAGTAAAGCAATGGGAAACCGAATGTGTATAAACATAATAAATAATAAAAAAAGAAATGCTGACTGACTTACTTCGAATTACGGCTTTTCTGAGCTGGTTTCAAAACCAACCGAAAAGAGAACTAAATCTCATTTTGTATTAGCCTAAAACGTGCTTTAAATACTTATGAGTGCTTCTATAAGGTCTTCCAGAAAACATTGGCCTATCTGAATTAAAATTTAGCTATCCAGCTTAAGTGAATGCTACCAAATTATTGATAACCGCTTACAGGAAAACCAGGCGGAGTAATAACGCCTGCTGTCCATTCCGGCTAGGCTACCCAAGGTCTAGCAATGCCAGCTCTTTTCATGGTGGACAGAGCACCTACCCCTGCAGAAAGAGTGCAGCAGGCAGGAGTGGGGGGAATGCAGCACCGTGTTTGGCCATGTGATGGCAGAAGAATGTTTTATGAGTTCCCTCTTTCATGTTTATTCTAATGCAAAGATGTTTTCTGTGTCTAGTTCTGCATTCCAGGAAGCAGACATAGTAAGCTCTAAGGACAGTGGTCATGGAGACAGTGAGCAAGGAGACAGTGATCATGATGCCACTAATCGAGGTCAATCCTCTGGTAAGTCTGATAAGAGAATGGAAATAGTAGATCTTTGAGAAGGGAGACTAGAAATAACCGCTACTTACAGAAATATAATACACGAGTGGCATAAATAATGTGAGCATACTGTATGGGAGGCTGGGTTTAAGCCAGCTTGCCACTACAGTAACCTGGGCAAGAAGGCAATTTCAAACCCCTTTCATTGACAGGGCAATTGCATTCACTTGGTTGGGATGGGGGTAGTATGTTATTCTGCATCATCTGCTGCAGCAAAACTTCCTGCACAGTAAAAAACAAAGTTGGTGGCACATTTTATAGTGCCTTTTTCTTTTTTTTTTAATCCCCCCCCCCCCTCAATGGCAGATTTGCAGAATTTCAGAGCATTAGGCAATTTTGTTTAGTAAGCACTTTAGCTGGCACAGCAGTGTGAAGTGCAGGGGGAGTTCCCAAGGGAAAGAATGAACCCAGTGATTGAATGACAGCCAGACTGCAAGGATTTTTTTTACTGGGGATCAGCAGAGACACATTGGGTGCTCTGAATGTGTAATTCCTTAGCATTTTTTGAGAATTGTTTTTTAATTCAAACCAAGTCACCATATGGAATAAGTGGTCTCCATGTTAATAAGACCCAGGTATTCTTAAGTCCATCTCTTTCAGTCCCAACGAAGGAAAGAAATGTTGTAAAAGGCAGTGATTTGAATCGCCTGGGAAATACATACATTGCAGTGCTATTCCCATGCATGTGGCTTGCTGTCTTTGCTCTCATACTGTCAGCTTTCTTCTGAAAGGGACATTTGTTCAGAGCCTATGCATTAGAATTCATTCTCATCCTTGCACTGCATTTTAGCCACAAACGTTCATGCTTGCTTCTCTACCACAGCCTCCAAAGGTCTGGTACGCCTTGATTCAGTACAGTGATTTCTTTCCCCTTGTTTCCTCTGAGCTCTATGATGTGTAAGGATTTGCTACAAGTATGTGACACAAAATACCGCCAGGGTCTCTCCAGTCACCCATTTTTCCCCTCCTCCAACCCCCATCTGAGAAGACAGCAGGGCAAGGGACTCAGTACTGTCACACTGCCTCACCCGCGGGCTCTGTTAACATCCTCTATTCTCCTGCTGCTATAGTCACTGTGCCCTTAACGATGGGAAACCCAGGCACCAGGGGAAGAGGAGGCTGCTACAGGGCCCCTTTATATTGCTGCGAGTCATTAATATGCAGACCTAATGAGACTCAAGAAGAGCCAAGAGTCTCCGGAGCTCCCTGCTTCTTGCAGGGCTTCATGCTAAGCGAACAGAGTGTCTATTTTGTGTCTGGGAACCTGACAACAAACCAGGTCTTGCCAGAAGTTTACATCTGAACACAGAGCCTCTTTCATTTTTAGCCTATATATGGCATATGATTTATTGTTGTTTTAAAAAACATGTATTTCACCTTCCTCCCCACCCCCCTTTTGCACTCTTTCTGATGCAGCAATCAGTGCTACTGGGTTATAAAAAGCTCCCTCTCCTCCTGCCCTCCCTGCATTCCATTTTTTTCCCCTTCTTTTACGCATTTTACTGCAGCAGTCATCTCAATGAACATTTCAATCAGCTTAGTCCCTCAACATAATGAACCATAATAACCAAACAGGAGAGAGAAGAATAAACATCTGCAGAAGGGGCTGGATTTGACTGATGGTGGGAATATAATCATATAGTTGCACATCAACTGAAAGCTATTTTCTTTTAGATGCATTCAGTGCTGTTATTGTTGTGCCTCTGTTCTTTATTCTTTCTCTCAATTTTAAAAGTAGTCTGTCTCAGATATGAACACTGGAACTACTGTCAAACTTGGCACTAGTCCTTAGCTGGGTGGATTCTTCATTTTCATCATTTCTGGTCCATCAAGTGAGGGGAAAGAATCTATACTATTCAAAATAACTTCAAATCATTTGAGAGTCTGGTGTGATTTTTGAACTTCTGTGTCTTCAATGGTGTGATTACATACGAACTAATAAGAGCTGACAATTAGGTTTGGCCTGTTAACAATTAACAGTCTGAGCTGAAGCCTCAAGTACCCAGACCTTGCAACTTAACATATTGGTGCTGTCATTTGAGAATAATTTGCATGCACAATTTCTTAAATGCCAGTTGAAGATAGATACTTCAATGCAAATCTCTGTAGAAACTTCTTTAATCTTCTACATATGTATAATACAGTTTTTCCATAAGTTTTGGGCTGAATACTGCTGTTGTGATGCAAGGAACATGCCCTTTGACCTCAGTGATGACAAGATGTTTTCATAGAAAAACTTCATTCTTACTATTAGTCTTTAGTGCTGGATTTTATTTTTTTTTAAAAAGGAGCATAAATCTTGTTTGCTCTTGAGTGGCTGGAGGACACATGTGAGGGAACGCCTTCTCAGTTTTTTAGTTGTTCTGCTGGTCTGGAGTAATTTTTTTCTGAATGGTTGAAGGAAAACACACTGTCGATAACATGACAGAATTTTGGGCTGGTTTTTTTCAAGATGTTACCTGATAATATGCAGCATTATATCTGTTTTCAAAAGCGTTGTGTTTGCATCCAAAAATACTAAAGAGGTAATTCCCACTGACAAATAAAACTCACTCCCTGCCAGTTTTATTTGTCAGCTGCATGTTCTTCTCAGAAAACGTCTTTTTCCTCTTGTGTATAAGATGACTGTCACTAGTGGACAGTCCTGTGGCACACAAGTTCTATAGTTGCCTATTGCTACCCAAGCTGGCTCTCAAAAGTCACAGTCATTTATTTGGGAAGGAGAACATGCAGGATGAAACTCTATCACGGTGTCATAGATTTATACTGCAGAGTTATTTGGTGAAAATTCTTAACTAAGCTGTTCTGTGTGTCATAAAACGTTTTTCTGTGTTTTGAAATAAGATTCCAGTTCACCTTTTCCCAAAATATGTTTTCTTGATGGTGGTCTAATAGTGGTTTCGGATGTTCTGGGATGTACATAAGGGATGTTCCTGTTAAATGGCTCACATTTATCTACATTCTTTTCTACCTTAATATCCATGAAGTACAACAGCACTGTCACCTGCATTTAGTGGGGAATGGCAAGTAGCGGAATACTCAAGTATTCAAGAGCCTAATTTTCATGAATCAAGTAGTCATTTCATTGATTGAGATAGGAATCTGAGCTCTTTGGAAAATGACTTCCTGAAGGTAAAGAAGTGCAGTAAGTTTTTTGTAAACAGAGGAGGGGTTTCTCAAACCCCAAGGGCGTGTTCTAATTATTTGTGCTCTTTGTCTGAAAATTGTTGAGACAAAAGCTGCCGTTTGTTGTAGAACAAATGCAGCTAATACAACAGTACTACCTGCTATTAACACGCTGGATTTCAATCATGTTCTGTGGGAGTAATTTCTAAGCACGAGGTTCGTTTATTTCCCATGGTTGATTAAATTCTTGGCCTCCCTTGCGAAATCGCCGACTTGGGTGCCAATTAATACTCTGCGTGTATGTTTAAATGGTATGATTAGACACCTGTCCTGTAAGACTTGGACTCATGCCATCAACTTATTTCATGTGGTTCCTCACTATCTACTCAACTTTCTCAAGCCTGGCATGCAGACTTCTTCACAATATTACCTCTGTTTCACCTTTTTCACTGATTTGGCATCCTCTCTCAGATGCTCTTTGGGAAGGAGTATCCAAGATGTGAAGCGAAGTACTTACTGTAAAACACATCAGTGGTTTTGGTAATCTCCTCTATGCAGTACTGGACAGTATGCATTGCTGACTGGCTGAGATAGATAGAAAATTCAGCTTTCACCAGTGGGCTTCATGAAGGGAATCGATAGAGGTCTAATATGAAAGCACAAGGTGAAACATTGCCTTGCACCTTTTCAGTAGAGACTAGGCAAACCCCAAGAGGGTTACTATGCATTATTGCAGAAGAACTGTGATCTTTTTTGTGTTCATAAGGAGAAGAATTTGAGAAGTTAGAAGAAGAATTGTAGTGATTTCAGGACAGAGAAAGACAGTATTCCTTCTGAGGCTATGCAGAGTGACAGCTAAATCCTGTTTTGAAGATCACTTGGGCTAGAGTCTACCTCAGATAAGTGAGTGTGAACAAGAAAATGTTTTAGAAAAGTGCTTTGACTAAAGCTGAGGGGAGTTTCTTTTTTTTTCCTTTTCTTTCCCTGGGCTGCATGCTTAATGTTCACATTTCAGTGGTCCAGATAGGGCTCTGAAGTTGAGATTTGGAAGAGCTCAATATTGAAGACATTGAGGTTTTATTCCTGTTCTCATGCAGATGAAATCAGTTTTATCCAAGGCGATACACCAGTTAGCAAGAAAGAATGCTAACAGCTCATAAAGGTCAGGTCTTCAGCAGATAAAGTCTTCTAGAGGAGAGGTTAACATCATGATTCTTATTTACTCGTTTCCCTATGATTCATGTTTTTGTCAGTAACTTGCTCAAGGATAATGTAACCAAACGGATGGTTGTTCTGGTAACAGAGCTCTGATGTAGGCCTGGTACCCTACTTCAAGCCTATCTCACATCTAACTAGCCTTTTGAAGAGAAGCCACCACTGAAGAAACAGAAAATGCCATTTAATTCCAAGTCAAAGCCAAAGTTATGAAAAAATTAATCATGGGGAGGGGGGTGGGCACACACACGACACACCCACCCAGTAACAATACTGCAAAAATACTTTGTCAACATTTAATTTGTGTTTTTGCTTTTTATTACATCATTTACTCAGAAATACATTATGAATGTCTTCACTCGTTGCTGTAAAGGCTTGATGCATGGCTCTTCTCTCAATTAAATTATTAAAGAATGCATTATTTAAAAATGGTTTTAGGCCTAATTTTTGCTTTGATCTAAACTGTCTTTCAAAGCAATTAGAATTCATGCACATGGAAATTTTTATTTCATCCTTTTGAAATAGGAGAAGGAAGCACACTTGGAATATGCTTTAGCAACACAACGCTGCCAAATGTATCTGATTCAAAGCACCTGAGTTCAGGAAATTCAGATGCAGATATCAAACTGAATATTTAACCAATTACTTAGTTTTTTCTGTTCCTTTGAGGGAGGGGTGGAGGCTTGTTTTCCTTCAAAATCTGCAAAGTTAAGCTTGTGCAAGAGCTCGTAATTGCCCATTGGCCTACCTAGTAATAAGACTTGGACGAGTAGGCATGACCTAGCATCCTTTGCCATGAGTTTTTTGTACATCAACTGTATTTGGAATAGTACAGCGCACTGTTTTTCAGCACTATATTATCTGTTGGTATCTGTGAAGGACATTTGAAATTCATAATTCAGAGTCACCTTTAAAATCTCAGGTTATCTGCATGCAAGGTCTAATATGATAACTAAATGAAAAATAGAAAGCATTTTTCTTTAATGTGGATTTGCAATGTTGATGGATAGTTTAGTTCTGAAGGACCATATATATATATATATAACCAGATTTATGAGGGAGATGAGATGGAAGTGTTATACTGCTGAACATTTCTTTCTGTTATAAATCAAGACCATGATTCTTGGTGTATGAAGGAGTTCTATGCTGAATGTCTTACTTCATTTACCATATCGTTCCTTCTTGGAAAACGGCAAATAGCCTTTCCCCACCATATTTTTAATGGGTTTTGTTTTTCAATTACAAACATATAAATCTATACTGTGACCCACAGGAGAAAGGTGGAGGAAGAATAGCCAGCATTCATACCATAGTCAGTGTAAACATATATAGATGCCCAGGGATTTCAAAATGAGACTGATGATTCGGATTTATTTTCTGTCAAAATACTAAAACTGAGGGCTTGGTTCTGCACCCATTAAACTTTTAGGGAATGTTCTGAATGATTCAAGTGGGAACAATACCCAACCCAGGCCTCTCTGAACATTTTATTCCCATCCTAAAGAAGCACTTATATTCTAGCTGTGTGTTCCAGAAGCGTATATTAAAATTCATATGTATATAATTAATTATTTTTTCCCCTTTTACAAGTTTTCATCTTCAAGGGAGGAAAAGTTTGTTATACAAGCTTCCATTTTATATCCCCTACATTCATTACTTTGTTTATTCAAAATCCTGATTTATAGTCGCTATAACCTCTCTTTTATAATAAGCTGTTATATAATACTATTCAGTGCAGTGCAGTAGACAAGCAGTATTCAAAAGGGAACTAAAAAATAATATTTGGATAGAGACATTTTGCAGTTTAGCAGCTGATGTGAAAACAACATAGTAAAATGAGGGTAATTTTCCAGGAGAAATAAAATTGCGTGACGGAAAAAAAAAAGGGTATATATTTGAATATATAGCTTAAAAGCAATATTATTAGAGTGTATCCCTCCTCACTGACAAAAAGAATACAATTTCATGTTTATCTGTAAGTTTTTTCTTTCTCCTGCTGTATTTCAGTAAATGCTGAATGAGTATGGTCACTGAAAGACTGCTAGCAAAATGTAACTGCAATAATTTTCCTACTAAAAGTAGGGTTATTTGTTGTTTCCATGTAATTTTGCTAGGAAGTCTGAACAATGAAATAAGTGACAACACAAAAAGGTCATCTTTTGAATGGCAAAGAATAAGATTCATAAAGTAGGTCTTTTCTTGCAGAAGAGATACTTTCATGCAGACATTTCAATACATAAGCTATACACACACACACACACACACACATGTAGTTGTATAGACATTGTTATATATTAATTTATTTCTGGGAAGCCTACATCTAAATCTTTCTTTCCAGGCTTTGGTAGCTACTACCACTCCGGAATTTGGAACTATACCGTTTGTACGCCCTGCCTGATCATCTGATTCCTTAATCATATCTGCAGTTCACGATTGCGTTCTTCAACAGTTCACTGATCAGTAATTTATTTTCAGACTTCTGCATGCCAATTATCAATGCAAGGTTCTAATCAAAATTGGACCTAGCATTGTATATTACTTGATTTAAAATTAAAAAGTTGTTATAAAGTGAGATTAATCTGAGACAAAAGGTTCTTTTTTCTTTCATCATAATTTTTCTAAGCGACTCTCTTTAGTACTCTAGCACTTGATAGCTCAGAAATTTTGGGGTGTGAGTAATCACATAAATATTACTAATATAAGTCAAATTACGGTTCAAAACAGTGGTAGAATCCTTAATACTAATCCTCACATTGGAGATCAAGCTAATCCAGTCTTTACAATGTTGGCTGGTGAATGAGCTACATTACATGAATCTTATTACAGCTGTTCAAAGGTTTTTTTCCTATTTCTCTTGCCAGTAGTGTCATTTTTTGTAATTCTAATGCAATGCTTGTAAATGCAGTGTTTATAACAGACTTAGTTCAGTTTTGACACACACCTATTCTAAGACACTCAGTTCCCTTTATAAGTACAAGGAAAAGATGTTTCTCTACTCTTCTGCTTTTCTGTACGATGCTGAGTATCAGCTTGAAGACATTGGTATTTATTTTACTTTATGCCTATGATTTTATAAACCATTCCACTCAAAACACGTATAACCCAACTATGTAGTGACTCACAGTCAGGAAATATTCTCTCAGAAGACCGATCTTAGGGTAGTCAATAGAAGCATAGCTTGTCATTTGAAATCTTAATAGCATTAAAGGATTTGTAAGCAAACAGTTCCGTGTTGGCAGGGACAAGTGTTTGCTTATATAGGGGAAGCATTAGCAATGTTGTCAATAGTATCCGTAGCCATGTCACATCGGACTATGGCTACCTTTGTACCACTGACTACAGTAATTTATTATAGGATTCTGTCCCATTACTTTGAAGCCTTGATGATAGTAGGAACTGCTGAGGTAACAACGAAAACTCTCTCTGACAGAATTATGTAACAATTGATTAAATAAGCCGCCCTGATCACTTGAAGGCTGCGCTCTACTTTGTAACATCTGCATTTAATATCAGCAGGCTCTATCTGTATACTAATGTATGCACAGATAGTTCATTTATACAACTCATTAATATTTCATTTTCATAAATTATATCTGGGATTCTTTGCTCAGGACATTTCACTTCTTTGGTCAGAGATGCATTTATGTAGAAACAATTTCCTCACATTTTGAAATATTTTTTCAACTGGTGAACCACAGATATCAACCTACTAGTGGAACCAAACTCTTCTGAACAGATTCTAAACAGATCTGCAAGTGGCTTTGTAAGACAGCACCACCAGTGCCCTTCTTCGTGTGATATTAGTGTGTGTGTGATGATCTGGCATTTAGTTACACTTATTAAAGGGTGTCTTTGGCTTCTGAAGACCAGACAATCGGACTTTATTTTTTTGTTGAGGAGATGAAGGTAGTGGAAGAAGTTCTTATGACATTTCTCTTTCCTGTTCTCTTGGCATATCTTTCTTACCTGTCAGCAGCTGTTCGTGATGCTGAAGCTTATATCTGTAGTTTCTTTTTCTCTCATGCTTGCAGGCATGGATCTCTTCTCCAATTGCACGGAGGAATGTAAAGCACTGGGCCACTCAGATCGGTGCTGGATGCCTTCCTTTGTTCCATCTGATGGACGCCAAGCTGCAGATTACCGCAGCAATCTGCATGTACCTGGCATGGACTCCGTTCCAGACACTGAGGTGTTTGAAACACCAGAAGCCCAGCCGGGGGCAGAAAGGTCCTTCTCCACCTTCGGCAAAGAGAAGGCCCTTCACAACACTCTGGAGAGGAAGGAGTTGGATGGACTGCTGTCTAATACACGAGCGCCTTACAAACCACCATATTTGAGTAAGTACTATTCAGAAAGCTGTATGACAGTGTTCCCTTAGAGGGAATAAAAACTAGCTCTTTCTGCTATTCATAGTAGGAATAATACAGGCACAATTTTAGGAGCAGTTTGGAAAAATGGCTTCTCTTGGATTCGAGCACCACTGAAGAATGCATTGTTCAATGCTTTTTAAAAAAAGACAAAACTTTAGTTGTTTTTAGCGTGATGTGATTGTCAACAACAAAAGTACCAGCTGATATTAGTGGAGGAGTTGCTCAAATTTGTTTTCTGTTGATGGATTATTTTCAAAGTTTTCTTGGATACATGATTTAAGCACTGACATTGCCAGGCTAACATTTTTTAAGATAAAAATTGAGTCAGGAGAACTGTCCTAGGAGCTTCTTTTTATGACTGGGTAGTATTCTGTGAATAAACAGTATGTGTATTATTTTGAAGTAACTATTTACGTAGTAAACATTAAGGGTTTGGAAGGAAAGAGGCAAAACTTTTCACCATCAGTGTGATTGTCTTTGAACCTACATAGTATTGACTTTTGTCAGTGCTCCTCCGTGCCTTCTGTCTTGTTCTACAGTCTTGGCCTCTATCTTTAGTCACCTTTTGACTGTGTTTGGGTGGCATGAAAGTGTGACAGATCTCAAAAAGATCTTCATAATTCCTTTTGGAGTCTGAGCCAGTTGTAGAACCCTTGAGTAATACTTTGATCTAATATGTCTTTTAATTCCATTTAGCAGCCTTCTGTATTTTATTAGAGACTGTAATCTCCTTGATTTCAAAAGTTGATGATGTTTATCTCATCCGAATAACCCAGAGACATTAACATTGAAATGCTGACCCCCTTTAAAGCAGTAAAAGTCTTTTAGGGTAGCAGACAACAATAAAAAAATTATTTCAATGAATGGTACTAATTTATTTATTTTTATAGAGCATCTGGTTGTTCTGAAAGGTGCTGTACTGGCAGTCCTGGCATGTGAAGATCTTTGCTGCAGATCATTCTCAGTGCAGACCGTTCAGTTCTCCCTTCCTAATTAGCTGTCCAGTATTTCAGTCTTTCAGAGCGGCCTTTTTACCACTTCAGTCTTTAGATTTGCTTGACTGAAAGCTTCTAAATTTGGATACCGATTCTGATATGTGAAAGTCATTCCTAAAAAAACCTGTCCTGAGACAACCAGCTTATTCTGTGTAGGCTAAAATGTCGGGTGTTGAACATCTGGTCATTGAAGACCAATGTGAAACTTCACTTAGCTGTGACCTAACGACTCTTGACTGCCTTTCCCTAGCTGGCCTTCCATCGTTTACCTCTAAGAAGCATTCTGTAGTGCTGAGCTGTAATCTAGCAGTATTTTATCTGCTATCTCTTATTAGTTTACATAAAAATCTGAGTTTTGTAGCACTGATGGTCTTTAATCATAACAGTTCCAATGCAGTATGTGCATGACAACAGGAGTTATATCTTCTCCCACCACAATGGTAGCTCTGTACTGTTTGGTTCTAGGCCTGGGAGTTTTATTTCAAATAACAATGAAATATTTGTTTCATTGACAGTTTAGGGATTATGAATTTTGCTCAGCTAACATAAGCAGTACTGTTGAACAATGTGTTTACATATAGACATTGGTCTACATCTTACACTATACTGGTTTAAGGGCATAAAAATTGGAGGTAAAATGTTGTTGGTAGTGAACAACATAAATAAGTTGCATTACATAATCCACATGTGGGAATTCTTTTACTTTTTTGAATCTCAAAGCTAAAACTGCTACAAAACAAGAGTATTATTTCTCTGGTTTATTTTCCCTTACCTAATATTTTCTTTAGTAAGATTTTAGATTATAATTGTATAGCAAATAACAGGAGCACAGAAAAAAAAGTTATAGCAATAAATAAATGATTCATTATTAATAATGTATTCAATGAATAAGGCAAGAGGAATGCATAAGAGGAAGTTAACTCAGGAAGGAACTTTAGTTGAGCCACTGGGTAATTGCAATTGTAATAATATTAAATTCAACTTCATAACAAAAAAGATCATAACAAAATCTGTTTGTCAGTAGAAGGATTTTTTTTTTGAAAGATTTGATTAAAAAGTATGAAAGAGAACCTTATATTCAGCTGATACAGTGCATAAAAAGTTACAGCATGTACGAAAACAGCCATATGAGAAAACATCAGCAAAGAAGAGAAAGTACAGTTCAGAATATAAAACTTATTTGAACTAAAGAGGTTGCTCAAAAAAGAGGGATTCTTAAGCAAAATTATTAGAAAAGAGCGTAAGTTCAAGCAGGTAAACTTTAGGATAGTAATAACTGGAGATAAAAGTGACTTCTTAGAGCAAATAGCCAAAGGCATGCAAATAAATATAGGCGGTTTTTAAGACGTCAGATGTCGTAAGCCAGGAGAGAATTGGTGGTTCTCTTAAGCTGCAGTTAGTGAGGACTGTGTGATTCTAAACTGTTCCTTTGCATTTGTATTTACCAGAGGGGGGACAGGAAAGGCAGACTGGGATAAACAGGAAGCCCCCCCTGTGCCGGGTACCCCTTTCCAATAAATATGCAATGCTGAGTCATGGAAGAGGATGTTAGTTGAAAAACAGACTAAAACAAACAGAAAGAAGTCAGTGGGTTGTATGTTTCTTTGATTTTCTGTGTCTAACAAAAGCTAGTTACCAAATAGTGTCAGAAGTTGTGCTTATCAATAAAAAGGGTACTAGAAAACCTTGGATATTGATGAGATGAGTGAGAAACCTTAGCAAAGGAAATAAAATTTTAATTAGTGGAATTTTAGGAACAAGGTAGATGGCATCTGTCCAGGAAAAAAAGATTGTCAATCTATTAGAATTTTGATAGAGTGGGTGATAATCAATACAGTGTATTTGAACTGTCAGAAAACCCCTTTAGCACAGCTTCTGTGTAGTAGAAGAAGCTACTAAAATAAAGAAGTGTTGTCACAAGGTAAAGCATTACCAGACTCTGTGCCTAAGAGAAAAAACAAACAAACAAACAAAAACTTAAGGATCAATGGGACATTTTAGCAAAAGCAAAGTTCCCCAGGTGTCTATGCCGAGATCCACGGAGTTTTAAAAAAATTAGAAAAGGAAATGGGAAAAAGGGTGAGGTATTTGCAGATGACATAAAGTGGTTTAGGTCAATCAAGTCTCTAATAGGCTACATATGCCCACACTGTGCAGTGAAGTGTGGTCCAGAAAACCCAGTCTGTCTCTGACCTAGCTCGCTCTGGAATTCAAAGCTGCAGAGCAGCGTCAGCACGATGGAATAGATGAACAAACTTACTCACTTAAGTTGTGCCACTGGTGGAATAGCCACAAATGTCATCTGGTAGCTCTACATGGAACTTTCTCTGTGCCATATGAATGTATTTGCTCAAGGTCGTGTCTGCTTAGTGATTTCTGTGCCGCGTTCCAACGGGTACTCTCAGTGAAGAGCCTTAGAAAATGAGGAAGGCAACACATACCATCATGAGAAACTTGAACTTTTCTTGAGAAAAAAGACAGTGAGATAGTTCCCTGCCAAGTGTACCCCAGTGTACAAAGCCAGCAAGAAGGAAACAAAATGCCAGGTTGCAAAAAGGAATTGAATTGAAAATACAATAAAAAAGAAGTATTACAAAACTCTTACACAGAGCTCATCACTACGTTGCTCTATCCAGTCTGTACATAGCATAATAGCAAAAAAGATACTGAAAATATGTCTATGCAGAGTCACATCAAAAGCTTAGTACTAATTAATTTCGACAGGCTGTGATAGGGACATGAAGTAAACAGGAGGCTGCATGCAAACAGGGAAGGTAAGCTGGGTGCTTCCATTCACCGTTCGCGGTACTGAGAGCAGCAAACAATTGAAGGGCAACCAGGTCATGAACTGATACGATCATACACGCCTGATAAAATGATACACATTGAGCACAAATAATACAGCAAGCTGTCAAACTTGTAATTATGGGATATGATTGAAAACAAAGGCTTAAATAGTGGGGATTTAGGTGTTTGCTTCTTTGGTGTTTGAGGTTGAGGTCATTGCATGGATAAATGAAAACAGTAGCAGCTGTATTACGGATTATAATGTAGTAAGATATATAAACTTTCATACTTGGAAGGATTTCTTTATGTCCCATTATCAAGTTTTCACCTTTGTGGTCTAAGTCATTTGACTTACTAATACTCTGATTTCCACATAAGCATACATGTCTGTATATTGTTCTGAGCAGAACAGGCTAAAAGTAGATCTTTTGGTACTCAAATAGCATATTTTGAAGACTATATTTTTTACATGTGTTTATTTTGTATGAATACAAGTTGTGATAGGATCAATACACTGTAGGGTTTTTTTTTAAAAAAGTTTTCTCATAGAGTGAATCCAGAATTCTGTAACTTGCATATTCTTCTTACTGCATAAGTTACACCTATTTTTTCTCATTCATCCATGTGATCTGAATCCAGCCTTTCTGCAGACAGTTCAGAATTTTCATGATGACTTGAATGTTCATAAAACATGAGATTCTGAACTTGATTGGGGAAAATTCAAAGAAGTGAAATAACACCAGTGAGGAGAAAAACATTTTTGAACCAAGCGTTTGAACAATTCCTCTTTTAAAAAGAGATTATAACCATTTCTACCTAACTTTTCATTCAGTTGTGGATAATATTATTTTAATAAGTATTTTTACTGTAGTGACCAAAACCCCTAATCCAAGATTCAAAGTCTGTTGTACGAGATACTGTAGGTTATCAAACACAATTCTTCACAATGATTCCCTGATCAGTCTGGTTCTGATCTGTTTCCAAGACTTTGGACTAGACCCTGAGATGACAACAGTGGGAAGAGTACCATTAAATCCATCTCAGTAGTGTTTTAGTCTATAATAGATGATAAGAACTCATTTATTTATTTTTTTCCTGTAATTGTGGATCATTCTAGATGTGCACTTCTTTTATGATACTTTAGAGCTTTCCTAAATTTATGTACTGGCATTTGTGATTTTTTTTTTTTCTTCCTATTAAGAGGTTAAGAATTATCTTTTTCTACACAAAAGCAGTCAAATGTTGCCATAATATTTGAACTTTCTATGTAGAAGTGCTTACTTTGCTCTAAAGAATTACTTTGGCATATCACAACTTACTTTGAAAGCAGGATTAAGTAAACTATGGCGTGGCACAATTTACTACACAGCGTTTATACAAGGAGACATTCTGGAGTAATGACTGTGTTCTAAAGTAGCCCCCTAATTAGCTCTGCAATATTTTCTACACAGATACAAGCATCTTAATCTTTACTGATGAAGCTATATCATTATCTTGGTAATTATTGTCAACATAACATATTTTATGCATGAATCAGGATTTTATCATGTTAGATGTGACATATACATAGAGAATAAAAAAGCTGGTCTTTTCCCCAAAGAGTTGGCTGCCTAAGCAAGGTGAATTGGAAGGGGAAAAAACCCCTCCCTTTGTTTGGCTCACTGTTTTGATTTTTGTGGCACAGTTTTTAAACACCACTACCTTTGATAGATGCAAATACATCTAGGCTTGCAGAGTCAAAGATTTGCATGAGACTTCTCTGCATCATCCAAAAAATGTAAAGGTGAGCTTGTCCCCATTCTGTGCCTCCATTTCTTAGCCTGGGCAAGCACCGACTCACTCTGCAGTGGAGATACCGTGAAGGTCCATATGCTATCAGGGAGATTGGGCTTGGGTCTGAGCTCAAGGCCATACGTTTAGGTGAAAATGTGGATGTAGTGCAAGGTTCTCATTCTGCAAAATATTTGTCAGCAGCTTGACCAGACCTAACCGAGTCCAGTTAAGTTTACAAATAACATTTAAAACTTTCAAAAGTCTTTGCACCGTTGAATGTTTAGAAATGGGGCTGTCAATTTATTTCGAACAATCTACCACAGAGCTAGCACAAAGAACAGTTTAACTTGTAATCATTATCCAACTCCCTGAATTAGAGTAGAATAAATGACCTAGAGGAGAAAAATGTTCATGTCTTTATACCAGGAGAAGAAAATGTCTCACAATCCTTTGATTATTTTTTTCAAAGGAATGAAAAAAGTGCATGTAAATACTTTTGGGGTATTTTGATCTAGATAGGATCATAATGTCCTATTTCTGTATAGCAGGATATGAAACACAACATTTTCTGCTGATGTATAACATAAATAGGTGAAAAAATGCTTTAAGCAAGAAGTCTTTACTTTTTTGGAGAAGTTTCAAAAAAAAGAAGGGAATTACAATTTTGTACTTTTAACGTGATGGAAGAAAATTTTTTTTTTGTTTTTGTTCAGTTACATCACATTTCTGGAGATTATGTGTGTGATTTTATCACAGCTGTGATAGACATTGTAGCATTCCATTTACATAAACAGAAACAGCAGCTATTGTGAACGGGACACTTGATTAATTTTGAAAATGAGGCCTGCCTACAGTTTTACTTTTAAATTTATCTGACTCAGTTTCTAATACTAATCGGATAAAGTTGGGAGCTGTCTGATCCCTTCATTAATCATTTTTACCTGAATTTGTCACATGTATGACGTAAGAATATGCAAGTAAAAGCAAGCAAATTAGTAACAATAAATTGCATGTGTGCATTACAGTTTGGGGGTAAGAAGAAAGACAATATTGTAATTCTGAATTAAAAAAAAAGTTGTATTGAAACACAACTTTTATTATGAATTAAAAAAATATATATGCAGAGGAAAGGAGTTGTTCCTTTCTGAATAGTTCAGGTATTTTCCTCAAAAAGAATGTTAAAATTTTATCTTTCAACTTTAAATCTGATCTGCATAGCTGAATATGCTGCATATCCTGTCACAGACAGCGTAACTCTTCACTTATATTCAGGAATTTATCTCTGGAACAGGATATACCGCTCTCATTTCTGCATGAATGAGAACAGCTTTGTACATGCAAAATTGTTCAGCAAAAACGGAGAGTGAATGGAAAAAACAACATCTAATAATGCTAAGAAACCTAATTGAATACTTCACCTTTTCTAAGAAGTCTAATAGACCAGTCCCATTTTTGCAGTCTCAGAAACGCTAAGAGATGTATTCACTCATACCTCAAGTTTGCCACTTCAGATACATCATCTCTATTAGGTAAACAAAGCTTACAAAACAACCCCCAAACCTGAAATAAAATTTGAACAGGTAATACTAATTAAAATACAATAAGGGGAGAGCAAGGCTGATGATGTGTTTTTACTCTTTATTGTAGGTACTCTATGATCTTGAATAAACCACTTAGAATGATTCACTGTTCAATGATTATTGCATAAGTCCTGAGAGGTATTTTTATCTCACATTCATGACCGGTTTGCATTCTTCATCTGAACGTATTCCTCTTGCAGCTATCGCTCAAAGGGAGGAACACTTACAGAGCACTGCTGCAACGATAGAAAGGAAATGGATAGTTCAGAAAGCAAAATTAAAAAGGAATAAATAAATATGCAAGGATAACTTGGCTGTAACCCAGTGAAACCTATAAATTACGTTAGTTTTATCAAATTTTATGACAATAATGACCATAAGAAAAAGACATGAGTCTACTTTTAATTTTAAAGCACAGGTGTTAGCTGTTATATTTAAATACAATTTGCTCAAATCTCTTTATGTAACTGTGATCTTGGACAGAATTAGCAGTACCCTGTACTGTACAAAATGCTGATCAAAATGTAGCCATGATCAGGCTTGCATAGCATCTTTGATCTCAGACAACTATAGCTCTTTGCCCCCACAGTGCAGGAAAATAATTGAAAAACGTAAAAAAAAAAAAAACTAGTTTAGTTTGTCTTTAAAAGTCTGATTTCAACTATTTCTGTAATAGCTGTAAAAGTCTGTATTTGCTAGTTCTGACTGGAACAAATAGAAGTCTTGTATATAAGACTGGTGCTATATTTATTCATTAATGTCAAGTTTGAGAGTGCTTATGTCTTCTTTGAATATACTATCTGTGGAGATTTTCTTTAAAATAATGAAATACCATTTTCTGGATTCCTACCACTGGAATATGAAAAAAAAACCCCGAAAGCAACCAACCCAAACCAAACCAGCAGAAAGATTGCTTGAAACTTTAGGAGCAATTTTTGAGATTACTGTGTTATGCTGGTTTAAAATTCCAAAATGCCTCTTTCTCTATAAATTTAAATCCTATGACAAAAGTAATTTAGCCACTTACAGACATGAGTGTCTTTGGATAGCAATGAGATGCTTGCAGTTCAAATTTTCAAAGGCACTGAAGTTATTTATTTTTGAGAGGTAAACTATTTTCATTATGAATAAATGCTGCTCTTAAATGGACAACCCTTACTGTGACAGTGAGAAGCTGAAGAGTTGAATGTGTGTGCCTGATCTTGGGTCTATGCGCAGGAAGGTCTCTTCTTCTCTGCTTGCCTCTCTCTGAGGAACTCCTGGGCCTTCACAGCAGAGGAAATTACTCTTGTTTCTGGCTCTTTTGCTGCACACAATAACTGATTTTTCCATTGTTGTTCCCACTGCTTTAATTTTTGAGGGGCTTCCCTTTTTTTTTTCTTTTTTTTTTGTGACCAAAGGAGTCAAATAGGGAAAGCCATTTAAAGAATGCAAACAGCCAGGATAAGAGTAAGGAGCTGCATCTATTTATTGTGTTTGGACCAGCACACGATAGGGATTGGTATTGCTATTTAACCGGCAAGGCTGTAAACAGCTCTGTTTGTACACTAGCCCCACGAATCCACAGTTTCATGCTAGCAGTAGGATTGCTGCTGCTGAGAGGTGGCTGTCAATGTATTTTTATTTGTTTTAGAAACATAATATGGTGAAGTCAGAAGAGGGGGAAAAACTGTATTTGGTACCTTCTTGTAAGACAGGAAGTAGGAGATAAAATCAGAATATAATTTTTAACTTCAATCTATTAAAATTGTTGGAAGAACTAAATGGGATGATAGTAAGCAATGTGGATTCACTAAAACCCCACGCTGTCCTTGGTAAATGTGATTTCTTTCTTTGATAGGGCAATGGTCTGTATTGGTCGAGGATAATATTGTGGACATGGGGAAGCAAAACTTGCTTCCTAAATTCTGCCCGAAAATTCTGAGCATGTATGAGCTGCAAGAGTAACTCTGCATTTCTTGGATACACATGATTCTGCTTCATATGTGTAAATGGTGTTATTTTACATGACATTTTCACAGGTTGCCAGGATTAATGTGGATTATAAAGGAAATAAAAATGGATGCAGAGTAGATTCAGCAAGGAGGTTACAGGGACACCAGACTCCCGTTTTAGCAAGTGACCCGAGTCCTCTGACTTTATCTTTCCACCTCCAGCATCATTCTGGCTGCATTCAGCACTGGGAAAGGATTCTTTATGAAACTGCTTGAACGTAACCTTTCTTTATTCATAAGGAATTTTATAGATGCTGATATTGTGGATTCATCTTATGTCAGAGTGAAATTCTGTCACTTTGTGACTTTTTTTGGTTGCCTGTTTCTGCTTAATTTGACATCCATCTATCCTCAGTTGGAATCTAGATGACAATGGAATGTAGCTGCACACAGATGTGGGCATTGACAGGAATTGAGATCTTTATAAGTTCTTGCTTACAAATGAGGTGCAGTAATAATATTTTCCTGCTGTGGTTGAGACAAAGTGCTATGCGCTCTGTAGTTGCAATATTCTCTTCATTT
Organism: Zapornia atra; assembly: GCA_013400835.1. Classification (NCBI taxonomy): domain Eukaryota; kingdom Metazoa; phylum Chordata; class Aves; order Gruiformes; family Rallidae; genus Zapornia; species Zapornia atra. The sequence goes on from VZTU01017810.1 coordinate 22,711, forward strand.
TATATGGCTACACTGCTTCTAGTTAATTAAACAGGATCCTTCCCAAGGCTGGAACATTATGGTCTGTACTCTCACATTCTGGCATGCCTTTAGCTTTCTTCCCTAACCAGAACATGGGCCAGGGACCACTCCTGAAAGCAGGTTGCACAAGATCATGCTATATGGCCCCCACGTATTGCTCAATATGGCTGAGTAATTTCAGTAATGTGCATGTAAATCATTCCATTCTCCTCATCTTCAGCGACAAAGTATAGTTTGATTCATGGATAAAAACTGAGCCGGTATGTCCTTTTTTGAATAAGTTTTGAAAGGACTGTGAGAAGACACACTTAAGTATGTTATCTTGGTTAAGTGGGAAAGGCTCTGAAATCTGAGTGAGCACTGCTCATGAAAAACCATGTTAAGTACCATGTTTTAGAAATGGGAAATAAAACAGTCACAAAAAAAAGAGAGGACATACCAACTAGATCCCAACACCACCTAATCCCTGCCAGGAGAAGCGGACTGTTGGGAAAGGCATCATAGCATGGATAAATTGTGTAGGAATACAGACTGTGATGCTGATGTAATACTGTAACGCATGTTACCTTGTGTAAGAATGAGTAAATTTAGTTATTTCCGGCCAAATTCAGCATGATTAATGTCGGCACCTCTGAAGGCCAGGAAACGGTGACTTAGACATGTGTGCTTCTCCCTTGAATCTCTAGGGAGTTCAGGCACTTAAGAGCAATTTAGGATGAATGGTTCATATCCCTCCTTTTCTCCCCAGGGCACCGAAAATTTTAAGTCACACTAGAGCCAGCCTTTAGTGTATTCTGCCTTGGTTAACTCTCAAACTGACATGTTCATTTTCAGGCTTGTCAGCTTCAAGAGATGTATACTGTAGATTTCAGAAGAGTGCAATAAAATAGGGAATTTGGAAAAAAAAAAGTATGGGGGAAGAAGAAAAGATTGAAGAAAAGAAATTATTGTTGCATACAAATACATAAGCCTTTATTATATATAAAAAAGAAAGGAATCAAATACTGATATTACTAAGGATAGTACAAAAATGATTAGCTAACAGTGAATGGGAAGGGATGTGAATTTGTTACTAGAACATTTATGCAATTAGAATAAATTGCTGATGGAGAATTTGGAAATATTCTTAGGGAATATGCTTTCTGCTAAGTTTGACATATATCAGGAATAATTTAAGAGTTATTTAATTGGTCTTAATACAGTATATAATTATAAGAACTCTTGCAAAGTTAAATATTCCATGATTCTCTGAATAAAATGGTGATGCCATGTATTATCTTTAGTGTTTTCAAGTAGATAATATGGTTATAGTAGTATAGAAAGATAAAAAGGCTTTCTTCTGCTCACTGCATCTTGCGGGAAAACTGTCTTTGGTATTTTTATGGTACATTATAGAATATAGCTTAGCGCTTTCTGTGCTGAACTGTAGTAACTAAAAAGCATTGTTTCTGCAGTAAATAATGGCAACCAGAGATAAATCAAATCCGACGTGTACTATGCCACCGGGCTGTTGCTGGCAGTGAAAAAAAAAAAAGAAAAAGTCAGCATTTAGAACAGAAAATAAAATACACATAAAAGTGCCACAGAACATTTATGACAAACCCCAGGACTTGATTCAAAAGAAAATCCTTCTTAATCGTACACCTGATATAAAGCACATGTTGATTCAGGTCAGTGCTTAAACTTAAGCCTATACTTGAGGATAGTCCTAAACAGAGAAAAAAATTATGTGGTGCTTATATGAACTGGGACTCGGATACTTCTTAAGGATTGAATTATTTTTTTTCTAGAGCATCAGCTCAGTCGAAGTAGACTATAAAACTCTGAGCACTCAGTAGTACTAAAGAAACATTATTTAAGTGACTGCCATGCTGTGTCACCGCTTGTATCTGGTATCCCACTTGCCATATGAAAATATTTACAAGGACACGTTCCAAACATCAGCAATCTCTTTTAGGTATGTATTTTCCAATCTCAAAACAAAGCTAGAAGTGGCAGTGTGTGTCAGTCAGAAATTTGGTCAGTAAATTTATTTCAAGAAGTGTGATAATCTGTTTACGTTGTTGATACTGAATTCAACACTACATTAAAATTTGAAAAGCATCACTTTTGCATTTAAGCGCAAAAGACAAACCTCTTCTCCCTCTTTTCGTGGAGTAGGTAGCACTGTTTTTTCATGTTCACTACATTAAGATCAGTGCAGTGCCCATCATTGTCAAATTTTGACTTGACTGGGAATTGCTGTTTCTCAAACTGATGTAAATGAATATAGACATGGAAATGTATGTACTTAATGCAAGACAAAAGGAAAAGACAATATATGTGGTTACACTGTTTTATACCAAAGATGGCTTTTTGGCATAATCATCTTTTTTTCCAGAAGTAAAGATGCATTCTCAAAGGAAAGAAATATTTTAATGGTTCATAGGTTGTTCTTATTTAGCTGAAAGCACATCTGTTTCCAGAAAAGATTTAGTCCAACAATTACCAACTTTTGCATTTTGGCTTCCTTTATTTGTTGACAGCCTGAAGTCCTAATGCTCAAATTTCTTTTCCATTTCACATGAAATCTGGGTAATTGTACCCATCAGTCCAAATGTTGTTGCTTCATTTTAGAAACAATATTTATATTTTGGGTTTTGCAGATCCCAGAAATAACATTTCAGTGATACTGAACTCCATGTCTTTATTAGGGACAAATTCTGCCTTGATGCAACTTATATGTTCATGTGCAAAGATTTCTTCTGTCTTCTTTGTCCTGTCAGAGGTCAGAAATAGCCAGACAGAATGCGGTCTTACCCTTACCCAAAGCCCTTGGTGGCCTTCAAGAGTCTTCAGATATGTAAGCACATACATGACAGCAATCAGAGCCAGCTGACAGTAGGGGAGAGTTGGACCTTTTAATTTTTTTGAATTACAGAATTAAGTATGTTCCATCTTACTTTTTTTCAGCTGTTTGATACAGTGCAGAGTTAATGAAGCCACATTAATTGTGTAAAATATAACACGGCTACCTGGAACACAAGCAATTTTGTCCAAGTGTGCTATACAGAGTACATGGACGTGAATCACAGAATATCTTAACTAAAGCCTTGAAAGAAAAGGAAAAAACCTTCCCCTGTACTAATTCATGAGAAAAAGCTATATGAGAAAAATATTATTTTCATGTTTGTGTAATGAAGTTTATTGGACTGGATATGACAATCTCTTTTTACAATGCCATTAGTGGGATTTTAATTTAAAAAATGCTAGCAATGCTTTAAAAAATTTCTTTAGTAATAGCTCATTTAAAAAAAAAATCAAACATAAATAACTTTATGATTTGCAACAGATACTGAATTGACACCTGCAATGACTGGAATGCTTTTTTATCCACAGAACATGGGTGGCAGCAGAGTAATCCCCATCCTACATCCCCCAGCCCCAGCCCCAGCCGTGTGTCTCACCCTTTACCTGGATGCACCACTACAAAGGGTGAGGGAGCTATGGTAGTTTACTCTGCATTCCCATTCACTTGTTGACCTCTTTCCAAGAATACAGTTGCTGATAACTGACCTAGAGCTCCAGGTTAGCTGAAACGGCCAGGTGATTTCATACAGAATACCTTTTAGCAGTACTTAAATCCTGTTCTCTGTTCGATTGGGCCGAGTGAAAACAAGAATGCTGAATTTGCAGTCTGTTGGTCGTCACTAGAATTATCAATTCCTGGCTCTGGGAAAGCAAATGGGACTTACTGAAAGGCAGTATTTCATCTGCTACAGTTAATGTATATACGGTAAAGCAAACCATACGAAGAGAGTTAAAATTAATAATACAAATTTAAAACCAGCATTGCCATAATGTGTATGAGGTAATTAAATCTTTTTTAAAAATTATTGTTCACTGCCAGTGAAAGACATTGACTGTGAAGCCAGAATAGCTGGGCTATTTCTAAGTGGAATCCTGGAGATAACAGCATCCTGTTATCCCTGTATCTGTTGCAGTGTTGCATGGCATGGGGAGGCACACATTTTTTACAGGGGCCCCACGAGAAAAAATACATAATGCATTGAGTGCTTGCAGAGAAGCCAATATCCGAAAGCCCATATGAAGACAAATAGTACTTGGATATTGTGCTAACTTTCAGAATTTTGATCTGAAATAGCAACATGAGAATTTACGTACTGTGTTTCCGCCTGTTCTTCCATTGCTTGGCTTTGATTTAAAAGAGGTTTTTAAGTTCAGGTGTTGTCTTTCTCCTAAGTGAAGGGGTCTCAGCAATACTGCTGTAGCAGCAGCAGCAGGCCTGGCATTTGATATTCTTTGGAGATTTTATTATCATGGGGTTCATCTGGATATTTAGACTGTTGGCACTTGAGAGAACTCAGCACTCATTCTGCTATAGCCAATATAATGCTGTGGGAGTTTACAGAGCACTTAAATGTAGTATAGGGTGAACGTGACAATAGAGTAAAAGGTATAGGATGTGTTTTCGTTTGCTGCTTTGGTTGCCAGGTGTGGAGGGAAGCAGTGGGCCTTCTCTCCGTCCTAGCTAGATGAGCTGGCAGTACTAAGCGGGAGAAGATTTTTATTCAGAGAGTTTGAAGGTCTTCCAAGTACAGGCAATCCCTTCTAGCGTTTGCCAAAAGAGGAAATGTATACGAGGCTATTCACGGCTGTAAAGTAGTAGTCTGACATCAAGTTTGGATGCAAGAGGATGATTCACAACAGGGTGAAAGGAAGATTTATTAAAAAGACAAGGGCTTTACAGTAATTTCTGTTCATTTCTGATTCATATGCTAGGAATAATCATTGCCTACTTTCTTTTTTTCTGTTTCTTATGTTAGTTGTTTTCATTTCTTTTTCTGTTCATCTCCCACTGATGCCTTTACACGCCTTCTCTCGTCAGTCTACTCAGAACTAGCTCACTGTGAATGGGAGGCTTACTAATATGTACAGAGGAACAAATGCATCTTAATGTATTTTTGCTGGGTTTTATTTCCAGTTTTATTGCAATTCCATATAAATTTTATGCATTAAACTCTCTTACTGTAATACTCAAAATCTTTGTTAAGGTCTTTGGAGAAGGATCATAACCAACACAGCACTAATTGTGTACCCTAAGAAGTTTAATTGGAGTACTTGTGATTCTTTCATCATCTTGTTCACCTCAAACTCTATTAGGATATATGCACAAATAGTATAGTTATATTAAGAGAACTATGAAACTGCTTATTCTTAAAACCCTCTTTCTAACTAGTACCTGTACTGACACAGACTTGAAGCTTCCCTATGAACTAGTTTGAGAGTTTGGAACAGGAGATGAAGTAGGGGTGCAAGAGAGAGCTGTGATCTCAGAGAAGAGATTAGGCACCAGAATTTATGGTGTTCTTGTTCCAGCTCTTACACTGACTCTGATACTTCCATTTCTATAGCACTTGCCATCTCTGGATCTCAAAGTGGATTATAAAGAATAGTGATTTAAACCTTCCTGCACCTCTAGGAGATAGGTAAGCAATATTATTCCCATTTTACAGATGGAGAAATTGTGATACAGAGAGGCTTAGTGTTTCATATTATTTCTTTGTGAACACACATGCATGCACACACACTGAGCCAGAAACAGACCTCAGAACTTTCATCGCCCTCTGTTTTAAGCTAAGTCCATCCTCCTTTCCATTTAACCTCTCTGATTTATGTTCCCCATCTGTAAAAAGACGGAAAGTGGTATAGATATGGAGAGATTAGCTTGCACATAAATTTCTGTGCAAATACACTAAAAAAAACCTCCATGGAGGATAGAAATTGCTGTTGAAATTCAATGCATTTTATGTGTTTGCAAAGGATATTTTAGGTTTTGGGACAAGGGGTTTTTTTAGGTGGGGAGAAGTTCAGGTGTTCTGCACCCTAACGTGTAATATTTAGTTATTGCTATAAAATGGCCCAATTGTTTTGTAATGTAAGCCTATTAACTAAAGTTTAAAATTTAAATAAGACACAAATTTACATGGCAAAAGTCTAGACACAGCCAGTAACTCAATCTCTGCATTATCTAAAGGGGTATCATAAACAGATGTTGGCGGGCACCTCACGTGCCACATCAACACCACCAACTGATGCATGGTGTCAGAGAGGAGTAGCACAATCATGCTGCAGGAAAGCAGCCGTTGCCCAGCTGCGTATCTATATAGTTTTCTTCCATGAAATTCCTACTGTGGCTGTACTGGAGCATGAGTTCCTCAGTGGCAGTCAGCAATCTAGACTTCTGACTTACATATTTACAAGAGAACCGAAATTATTAGTGAACTTTTGGGAAAAAACAAATTGTTTGAATAACAAATACAAGTCTTGTTACTGCTATTAATATAATTGGAATGATTGTTTCTTGTAATATTTAAAAAAATATTTGAGAAGATGTGTAGGAACTCGATTGGTACGATCATATACTGCATCAAAACATGAAGATTTGGTTCTCATTAACTTTAAATACAATATTAAAAAAATGAAAACTTTGTGAATGCTTTTAAAAATCCTTCCTAGTTCTGCTACTAAGTTGCTACACAGCAAAATATCCAAAACATACTACATCAGCTGTTTAAATGTTAATGTTAATAACATGTCTGGCAATTGTCTGATGTTAAACAGATAACTTATAAGTAAAAGTTTTTCACGTTTTTCTGTGTGCATCCTATGGCGTAGCCAGGCTAGATGAGACAAGCATACAACACCCGTGTTAACATTTTCTTGTCACCTAACTTCCCTGTGATACAGTAGGTACATTTCATATGTTTACTGGTGAATACAGCGAATAAGTATGGCTAATGTATATATTTATGTTAAATGGAACGGAGACTGGATGTGTTTGTGTGCCAGCATGCAAGCATCAACATGTATATACGGATGGCTTAGTTCAAAGATTCATTCTCAAGTTAAGATTCCTTTTTGTTTTAGTTGTAACACTTCATGCACGGAAATATACAGGTAGGGATTTAGTTGATTTGGAGCTAAGGTAAAACCTGATTCTATCAGTATAAGCTTTACTAAACAATAACAATGACAATAATAATACTTCAGTAAGTGATTTAATTCCTTGTTTCAACTTCATGTGTGACTGAGATCAGAATTTAACCCAGGGTCTTCCTGAATGCTAGTACAAATCATTTTTACCTTTGCTCCCAATTACAGTTAAAATAGCCAGTGTCTTGAGGTAATAGAGCTACTGCAGCCGGTGGATTAGGATATGGGTTTGCTAATGCATTGACCTTCTTCGTCTGTGTAACACGAGTTAATTTGCAGCCTGACAGTAAATGCTGAAGTTTGAATTGTAGCACTAATGCACCATTTTTTCGTCTCTGTCAAACCAGACTAAAGGGTCATTTGGTGATGAGGATAATGGTTCACTTTGAAAGAGAAGGAAAACCGGCTTCTGAATCTTTGGGGGAATTCTAGATCTTGCTTCAAATAACAAGATGAACAAGGAAAAAATAGGCTTGGAAATTCCAGTAATATCGAACCTGCAAGTTTGACTATTTGCCTTGTTTATACCGATTCTGTATAGGCACACTGGAATACTTGCCATGCCATGTTAGACAGCATAATAAAACTACGTGTGAAGTTTGGTTTTCAGGCTATCAAGCCTCCAAAAAGACTTTTCTCTGAAAAGTGAATCAACATCAAACTGTTTGCTACAATGGGAATTTTAAGCGACGGTTTGTGACAAGTATTTGCTTGTTTCTCTACACTCTAAGAAATACTAAACCTAAGAACTGTTGGAGACTGATTTTTAATTTTTTTTTTCTCTCAGAAGTGTCTTTCTTTCTTTCCTGCAGCACGGAAAAGGATATGCTAGTCACTTCTACAGGACTTACCTGAAGCAGCATGATTTGCACAAAAGTCGACCAACAAAAAGCATCAACTTTCAACTTCATTATCTTGGCCATCCAGTTCTGTGTAACTGAAGGATTTGCGTGCTGTTGGAGACATCGTGGCCAACAATAGGACCTAATTGCTCTCAGCAGGCCTGAGAAATGAGTTGAAATGTGTAGAACTGTAGAAACTTCAGAGGCAACTGATCTTGCCTCTCTGATCAGTGTGTGCCTGTTTACAGCACTATATATCTTTCTCTCTCCAAAATGTCACTGAGCCCTTTAGATGTTTATATTCACCACAAGAAGCCAATCGTACAGATAAAAGAAATGTGCATTATAAATGCAATATCACTGTTTTAAACTTGACTGTTTTATATTATTTTTGTGTGATCAAGTGTTCCCCCAAACTATTCCAACTTTACAAGAGAGATTGTGATCATGTTCTTTTCACCTGTGGGTCATAAAAATGTTGTTAATCTGAAGACCCGCAAAATTATCAAAGACATTCTGTAGTTTATACACCGTGTTGCAAAGTGTTTACTGTACTATTTCAAAGCTTCTAAATAAATATAAAATATATATATATTATATTATATATAATTTTCCGAAAAACGTGGTATAACTTAGTTGATTTTTAAATGGATTCATACAGTCTCCACCATACACTAAAGTGAGAAGGTAATTCAGGATTCCTAAGCTATCCTTGCTAAAAATCAAAAATAAAATAAACCTTTAATAGTACTTCCCCAATATTCGTATTTTGGTCAATCCTGTTTTTCTTGTTTAAAAAAAAAACAAACAAAAAAAAGCTGTAAGCAACAACATTTTGTCTAAAAGTTGTAATGAATCTTCAATGCCAAAGATGCAGCTGTCAATATTACCAGAATGAGCGCTATGTACTATCAGAGGTATAAACCACTCTCCATTATTTTGATTATATTTCTATGGTTTTTAATTTGGAATCACAAAATCTTTTATAAGGCTCTATAAACTCACCTGTATATGTTGTTAAAAAGAACACTGGGTGTCTGTACATTTTGCAATGTAAGATATAATGTAAGTGAAGTTAAGTATTTTAAGAAAATCATCCCAAACTCATAAGTACGCATACGTACATACACAAACACAAAGACACACACATCTCTCTGACATAGTTTTGTGAAACTATACAAATATATTGCCTAAAAATATTTCTCTTGTGGCTAGGAATAGTTGTTGATAGAATTCAGATTTCCAAGGCAAAGTATATGCCAAACTATTGACTCTTATCACAAAGGAGATTTGAAATTAGAAACATGGCACATTCTCTGCTGACCCTTCTCCCACTGGAGTTAAAAAGGGGTTGGCTACCATCTTTGTTGGGAAAAGGATTAAGCCCTTGCATATAATCTTTATGTTCTGTAATAATTCTGTGGTCTGAAACGGTATCTTAGAGCGTTTCTTTTCTATGAAATACTGAAAAAAGTAAACTTCAAAGGTAAAGTTTAAATTACTTTCATGTCCATGGAGTTTGAGTACCATTTACTAAATGTACAAACCTAGTAAAATGTTTTTTTCTTTTTTTTTCTTTTTGTATTGTGTTTTTTTCCCCACTGTATCTTAATATGTCAAATACTGAAAACAAATGACAGAGCACTCTGTTGTCAGCCAATGTCTAGCCAAATTTGAACAGGTTCCTCACAATGGTTTGATATTAAGTAATAGATGAGAATTGATGAGTAATATTGATTACAGTGGAATTTGGATCATGCTGTTATATATAAATTCTGCTATGCCACCAACACTGCCATCGGATGAATGTGTGAGAATTGAGTTGAATTAAGCCACTGCTGTGTCCTAATAGAGTTTGGGGTTCTTCCTTTTGTTTGCTTGTTTGTTGTTGGGTTTTTTAGTTTGGATTTTTTTTGTTTGATTATAATTACAGTTTCTATTAGATAGAATTATACAAAGCATCTGTATGGAAGCCATCCTGCTATGGATCCAAACAAGACTGCTGATCAATTTGCAAGAGCTTTTTGTACAAACAGCTACTGGACTGAGCCCTGAAGTTGTTTCTTTAACAGTTGGAACAAAAAAATAGAAAATATGCCTGTTAAACCTCTCTAATGTGTACATCTATCACATTTGTATAGCTACTAAATATTTTGTGGCATCCTTTTTAAAATGTATATATTATACACAACACAATCAAAAGAAAAAAGCACTAAGAGTAGCTATCAATTTGAGCAAACACAGCAGTGAAATGTTTCTCTAGCTGTAGGTGGTGGGACTTTTGGTCACCTACAGGCTTTGTTAACTTTATAAAGAAAAGCAATTTCTGGCAAATATTTCCTTTAAAGGAGTTGGTTAAATTCTTGTTTCTGCTTTTAAAGCAGAAAAGCCCTTACCTTTCTTAGAACTGTTTTATTTTCAAGTATCTCTAATATGAGACACGTACTGTAAATTAAGGCTGTTTTGAGTCTTGGGGAGGAAAAGGAAATATTTTACCTTCTATTTGATGGACAGCTGAACTGTTTAATGAAACTCCTCCATATTTTGCATACTTTTTTTTTTTTTTT
>VZTU01017811.1:0-15428 GCA_013400835.1 Zapornia atra
TATGATTCTATGATTCTATGTACGTAGCATTAGGATATTTTATGGAAATCTACAATGATGAAGTATTTCTGGACAAACTTGTTTATCTCCTGAACTTACTGTACTTAAAAATCTGAATTTCAACAAGTACTGGCTAGAACTTATTTTATTTACAGACTCGCTCAGGGTATCAGGCCTTATATAGGAATAATTCTCAGATCATACAAAAATGTATTGGTAGAACAAGAGGTATTGTCTTAGACAATATCTGACCTTCTTGAAGCAAATCATGCTGAGCTATATTCATTTTCCAACAGGGCTAAAATGCATTGTCTGTTTTCTCGTGGAACAAAGAGGCTTTTACAATAGTAAGTGTTTGCAGTCCAACACTCCTGAAATGCATTCTTTAAATCTCAGGAGAGGTTATGAGGATCATGTAGCAATAGCAAAATGACTACATATCATTTGAGATGCTGTTAAAAAGGATAAGAATTTTATTTCCACCAAGTTTTTTTTTTTAATTCCACCCACCTTCAAGGCATCTAACATTATAAATTACTCCTATACAGTATGTATAAAAGCATAAAATAATTTCAAACATGACCAAATGCCATCCCTCTATTTTTATTTCCACTGAGTATAACTAGATATATCTGAAAATCAGAAAACGGCATACCAACTAATTTGACACAGCAACATTGTAGATAGCAGCCATATATGTTAAACACTTTAGATTAATTGAATCTATTTTCTTGAATATCATTCTGCTGGGTTTGGCTGGGATAGAGTTAATTTTTCTCCACAGTAGCTGGTATGGGGCTGTGTTTTGGATTTGTGCTGAAAACAGGGCTGGTAAGTCAGGGGTGGTTTCAGTACTGCTGAGCAGCACTCTCACAGAGCCAAGGCCTTTGCTGCTCCTCACACTACCCCACCAGTGAGCAGACTGGAGGTGCATAAGGACTTGGGAGGAGACACAACCTAGTCAGCTGACTAAAGGGATATTCCATACCATATGTCATCATGCTCAGCATATAAGGCTGTTGGAAAAAAGAAGGAACTTGAGAAAGTTTAGAGTGATGCCATTTGTCTTCCCAAGTCACTGGTAGTCATGCTGAAACCCTGCTCTCCTGGGACAGCAGAACACTGGCCTACCCATGGGAAGTGGGGAATGAATGCCTTGGTTTCCTTTGCTTGTGTGCATGTCTTTTGCTTTACTCATTCAACCTTTTCTGTCTCAACTCACAAGTTTTCTTATTTTTGCCCTTCTGATATTCTCCCCCATCCCACCATGTGCAGAGTGAGCGAGTGGCTGTGTGGGGGTTAGTTGCCAGCTGGGGTTAAACCATGAAAATCATCTAAAGAATATGATATTATCCAGCATCAGTGACAATTTTCCATGTGATTTGGGAGTGGCCCTGGGTCTAATGAAAAAAAACCCTTACCTGCCCCCAACAACTACAAAAGAAACAGAAGCTCCACAATTATTTTATACTGTACTTTTTCCTCTCTCATAGTAGGTGCTAGGATCCATAAAAACTCTCTGGTAGCAGGAGTTCACACTACTGTCTTACTTGTCCTAAAGCTGAAAACAAGTCCATGTCTCACTTGCCATGAAATGATGTTCTGATTACTGCTGCTCATCACCCTGAAAACTAGAGTCCCATAAACTTATACATGTGAAACACCCAAAAATGTAGAATTATGCAGTTATCTACAATAAGTATATAGCCTATAAATATTCTTATTGCAGCACCCACCACAGTTCCTTAGGAGTTTGAGGATACTTTGTGGCACTGTGCTTTACTGTCAGAGGATGAAAATTCATACAGTATAGATAGATAGATAAAAAAGTCCTCCTCGGGTTTCCACAGTGCTACCTTTACAACTTCTTGGAAGGAGCAAGTACACAGCTGTGACAATAGCAAGAAAACCAAGCTTGTATCCAGACTGTCCTTGATCAAGGTGAAGGAATGGGAGAAGACAAGTTAAAGAATACATTCTGCTTCTCTTTGCAAATTTTATAAGGAAAGCTGCTACATATTTTATAATAATCCAAGACTATAATGGTTTTAATGATGACAACTACAGATGGAATTTGGGAATCAGAACAATTCAGATTCCAGTTTTCCTTGTGATATTTAATTTTACCCTAAGCTTGAGAGCACCTCCATCTACAAAACATTAATCTTGAAAGCACAATGAATCAAATAAATGAAGCAAATAATTAATTCTGCATTCATGGACTCATATTAATAATCTAACTACAGTTTGTAGTACGATACTTATATCAGCCTTTTCTAGAAAGGAAAATAACTTTCTTTAAATATTTTGCTTTAAAATCTGAAAGAGGAAGAGAACAGGAAGAGAAGAGGAAGAGATAAGTAATGCACCCACATTTAGTATCTGTTTTCTAACAACTCTGATATAAGACATACAATCTGGTGGGTTGGTTTTTTTTTTAACCCTTGGTATTCATGTATGTGAGTCACACTTCCCTTCTCCCCACCCCCCTTAACTGTTCTCTACCTTAACTGAAAGCTAAGATACACTGATGATTTTTTTTTCCTTTCTTTCTTTTGTTAGACCTGTCATCTAGTAGAAAATCCCAGTAAAAATTACAATATTCACTGGTAGTGTCCATTAATTTTGAGTCAGCTACAAATAGCAGAATTGTATACTACAGGGAAAAGGTGAATCTATTTTGAAAAGTATAAAGGAACGTAAGTATTTTAGGCTCTCATATTTGCAACATAATACTGCAAGACTTAAGAAGAGCTTTATCTTCCTTATTTTCTCCTTTTCACTACTGAGCAGCAGTAGGAGTAATATCAGTCAATTTTCTGTTGTGTACTTCAGTGGAGCAATGCTTTCTTTACCTTCAAGCCTTTATCCAGCAATTTCCTCCTAGCCCCCTTAAAGTCAAGAAGCAAATAGCTGTGTCAAAACAAAATGTTTTTTCTGTGCTTATGCACAGTCAGCAGTAAAAGCTCATGCCTTATTCCCAGAGCTATATTACCAGGGTGTAAAAAAAGAAAAAAGCAATTTTAAGTGCTGATTTGTGTTCCCTGAGGAAAAAGAAAGAAAAAAGAAAGAAAGAAAGAAAAAAAAAGAAAGAGAAAAAAGAAAGAAAAAAAAGAGAGATTGAAAGGATCGCAGTTTACCCTATCTAGAAGAATAATATTGACAAGAATTAAAAACATCTTCAGAAGTTCACAAGAAGGTACTGTCAATAATCAAGTATAAATACAATTTTAAAAAAACCAAACCAAATCAAAACAACAACTAGAGAACCATCTTGGGGTGCTGCCTTTGAAATTATACCACAGGGTCTTGAATTCTGCTTCTACAATAGGATAAAAGGCTATAAGCAGAGAAGCAAAAACTTACTCTCTGTTGTTTTTCTTAAGGATATTGAATAACCATTAAGCTTTCAGAAATCAGGAGTCAGCAGTACTGTATAAAACAGGAAATAAAACATACTATAGTAAAGACTATGAAAAATATTCCTCCTTCTACTGTAGGCAACTGAGAAATACGTGTGACTGACAAAGAAGCTGAGAAAAATGTAGACTGTGTGTGGGTCCTGGAGCGAATAATTTCCATTTAAACTAGAAGAAAAGGAAATTCCCCTGTGATGACAAATTAAACCACTAACCAGTTATCCGGCCAGTTTTCAGCTTGAGCAAATGGGTTTTATACTTTTTATTTTACTATATGCACTGATTTGCCTAATGATAAGAAAGAGATATGATATATTCTAAGGATAAAACAGGAAGAAAATGTGGGGGGTTTTTTAAGGTGGCAATTTGATATTTTCAGCATAAAAGCTTTAAATTATGCAAAAATACACTCATGTCTGGGGGACTATTCTGGTGGAATTGCCTTAATATAAAAAGTCAGTGTGGGAAAATAGAGTCTGGTAGACCATAGATCCATATATGCACAAACACATGCAGAAAGAGAAATATTATTTTAATTGAAAAACCTTGATAGAAAAAGTACAAATGATAAATATATATTATTTATGTTATATTTTAAATCTCTTTCTACACTTAGGAAAATCAAAAAAGGAACAAATGAAGACAGGTTATAGTATTAGAAGGGGCAGGTGCCAATCTCCTCTCTTTGGTGACCAGTGATAGAACCCAAGGGAACGGCATGAAAATGCTTCAGGGGAGGTTTAGGCTGGATATTAGGAAGAGGTTCTTTACTGAGAGGGTGGCCGGGCACTGGAAAAGGCTCCCCAGGGGAGGAGTCATAGCACTGAGCTTGACTGAGTTCAAGTAGCATCTGGAGGATGCCCTCAGTCACATGCTCTGACTCGGCTGGCCCTGTGTAGAACCAAGTTGGACTTGATGATCCTTACAGACCCCTTCCAACTCAGGATATCCTGTGATTCAGCAATTATATTAGATTTTCTGTATTCTTTCTGACAGGCCTTTGCTTGCTCAACAGAACTGTAGTAGGTCTGCTGTTGTTGTTCTTGTCTTATTATTGGAGTTTATTATTATGAGTTTGGTAAATTAGTTTACTAGGTTTAATTCTAGGTACCTTTTGAGAAGTGGTCAATGACCAACAGGTTCTTTTTATATCCTGTTCAGTTACTGACCACAAAGAAAATGGTGAAAATACCTCCCTAAATTGAGTCTTAGTTCACCCTTGTACACAAATCTGTAGTGAAATAAATAGCCAGAATATTTTATCCCATTTTTCTATATTGCTCTTCAATATAACGACTAGCATTCAGAACAACCAACCAACCAAACAAAACAAAGTGTATTTAAAAATTTGTAGAATCCTTTCTATTGTTTTATGACATGCTAAGGGATGGTTTTGTGGAAGAAAAGAAAATCTTCCAGTATATTTAGGTACATCATTTCCTGTCCAGTTTCCTGACATTCACAACTATCCAGTAAGGAAATGACTTCCTGGGTGTTATTCCATGATCTTTCCTGCTGGGTTCCTGTTCTTGGGAAAATCATTCCTTAACAACACTAAGAGGATGGATTATCAGATACATGATTCAAGGTTGGGGCACTTCCCCAGCTCTTGTCAGTTAATTACCCACTGCTCTAGAGGTAAGACTGACAAGTGCCTCTAATGGAAAAAGCAAAACTGAAATCAAGCTGAGGAAAGTTTTAAGTGTTTTCAAAGAGTTTGGGGAAGGGTTTTAGTGAAATTCAGTAAATAATGCCTGGTGTTTGAATAGATAATAAAAATATTTTACTGATTTCAATTTTTATGATCCATCAGACAAAGTTTCACATCGCAATGCTAACAAAAATGCAAATACCTTTTTGAGCAGAGAACTTGTTAGTAATAGATAAATACATGTCTTGAAAATGTGCTCAGTAACAAAGAATCTCATTAAAAAGCTGAAAGTAAAAAATCCTATTTTTTTTCCATAAAATGCACCCACAAATCAGGTATAAGGTTCACATTTCATTGCATTTACTGTAATTTTCAGTTTTGTTCCTTTTGTCAAACATTTTCATTGTCACTGAGACAAAGAGCTGAAGTCTGCTTTGAAATATGAACATTAATTACTGACAAAAGCAAAGACCACGCTTCCATCAAAACCTATTCAGCCAAGTCCTGAATTGTCCTACCACTACCACACTTATTTTCGTAGGCAAAGAAAAAAGAAATTCAGATTCTTGAAAAAAATGTAATTAATTGTATTATCTTGAAACCAAAATATGTTTTTTTTTCAAATAAAGCACTACTTACTTGTTCTCAGAAATTAACTGTGAAAAGTTACGCTTTAAAAAAAAAACAAAACCCAAAACAAAACAAACAGCAACTGCTCTTATCTCCCTTTTTAAATTTAAACTTTGAGAGGAAACACTAATATGAAATTATCTGTCATTTGTAGAAGAGTTACAATCTCTTTAATAACACTAAAAAACCTAGAGATAACAAAGTCTGGATTTGTCCTCAGATTCTTTAAAATTCCGCAAACATTTCTGCTTCACTCAAGTGGAGAAGACTACACTTGTCATTTCAGTCCTCAGATAATGAGATCTCTGAGACTGTTATCAGGTATAGAACAACCTGTATTTAATGCAAAGCACAGTTATGACCATTAAATTATTTCTACAGTTAAAATTAAAACCAGAATCGATTACCACAGAGAACAATTACATGTAACGTACTCTTTAGTGGGTGGCTGAAATCATACTGGTTATGTGATTAACACATTTCTAGAGGAGGAATTTTGAAATAAATAATATTATCTTATAAAAACATTAAGAAATATATAAAATAAAAGAAAACATTAAAGAATGAATTATTATACCTATGTTTTAATTAGTCTTTGCCTAATTTATTGCAGCATCTTTTATTTCACTAAAACATGAACAACTGAACTTTATTTCTAGTTATACACTGAGTTCACATTAAATCTGTTGGAAACAGCCAATATCATACCAGCAAAGATTTCTCTGCTTGTATAGTAAGAACATATATTAAAGTATCCCTTATAGACTTAGAGATTTTTTATCCCTTATAGGCTTACAGATTTTTTTTCCTAACCACCATGTTCCTTTCAAAATTAATTCTACAAAACAATTTATTGTTTGTCTTAAATTTACCCTTGTTAACAGGATGTGCACAAATATGCATATAGTTGTTCAGAGTTTGATTTAGCAGCTTCTAGAAACTTGAAATAGAAATGAAGATGAATTTTATCAATAATGTCGGGACAGAAATGACACTGGAATGCAGATTTTTAAATGTTTCTGAACACATAGAAGCTAGTATCAAAGTCATTATAGTTTAATGAATTTGGTGAAAAAATCTAATCCAGGCTCTATTCAGAAAACTACTTTATAAAACTCATTCACACCATTCAGTACAGAAATTACTGATGGTTTATGTGCTGATCTGACAGTATATGAAAAACAGAAACTCTGGAAAAATAAGGTAAAAGCCCATATGGTGGATCAAACATTATTGAATCTTTGCATCTAAAGTCAAATTTTTGCCAGTGATTATGTTGTAAATTATAACACTTGATGATAGTAAAAGAGCAGTCACACCAAGAAAAGAGAGGAGGCAGCAAAAAAGAGAATGATTTATGTAGCACAGGAAAATAATCAGCTTATACAAACCATCATAAAAAAAATAATGGAGAAAAAGGGGAAGGAGGTGGTTGCATTGCTCATTCTACAGCAGATATTGGAAGACAAGAAAAAAAAGGACCTGGGAACTGAAGCAAAGTTCATGCTTTTTTGTACAATGTGTAACATCAGTAAATAACAACAAAACTCTAGCATGAGCAAAAATATTGAACATATCCCTGCCCATGCTATTTTTGGACTCTAAAGAAGAGTAGTCAATTAAAACAGAAAAAAACTATGTTCCAGTTTTGGAATGTGTGTTTCTGCACATTAAAATGGAAATCATAGAAATAAATAGTGTAAAAGACAGAAACTAGAGGCTTTTAATTAACTAAAGTTTAAGAAATTATGTTTTCCAGTTTTTCTAGATATCTTGGAAACTAAATGTGGGTACTAGAAGATGCTTACAAGAAATCCGGGGGATTACCACTGATAAATAGTAAAATGAGAACACTGGAAGTGCACTGGTAGCCTATTATCTGCTGGTTAATAGAGATTTTAAGATAATTTTCATGTAATGGGGGGAAAAGCGGAAAAAAAAGAAAAAGGTAGAAGAAATAGCCTGATAATTCAAGATCTTCTTGCCAAGACACAGGCTAGAACTATGCAAAGCAACATTTGAAAGATACAGATAAAGGAGCTCCATAACTAAACCTGTCTGAAGCAGAAATGTTCCTACAGCTACTGTGTTTTTACACCAAAAAAGGTCTTCAATGGTTGCACACAGTCATAAAGAACTACCTCCTGCCTGGCCCATCTAGAGCAAACTACAGCACACAAACACAGGATGAGTCTTCATGATCCTCTGAAAGCTTGATAATATGTAGTAGAACTGTGTTACGTTGCCTTCTAGAATGTTTTCTCAGGGCACAGGATCAGTCCTCAGTGTTAGGATAAGTTTTTTATAAGAAGTAGATATAGAATTGAGCATTGGGGTGTAAAAGCAATGAAATAATGGCAAGGATAAACAGGATAAGCAGGATAAACAACCCAAAACCCAACAAACAAAAAACCAAAACAAACAGCACAGCAAAAACTACAACTAAATTATTAGTACCAAAGTAATTTCCATTGATTTGTCTCTAGCACTTATTAAAATGCATACAATTTAGTTTCTTACTAGCATTGCCATATCAGACCTTTGTCTGAGGGTCTGACATATACGTAACAGCAGATAACAACCTGATGAGAGCCAGGAAGACCCTGTTAAACTAGTTTAAATGCAGAGAATCAACCTACACTAGACTAGCCTTTTAAAAAACTTTCAATTATTTTTCTTTCCAACTCTCTGAAGCTCTAGGGAAAGCAGAAATCAGAAGACTAAATCTGGCTTCCATTATAGCATAATAATAATGAAAAATCTCAATATGTTGAAGGAACAGAAAGCACTAGAAATCAAAAATTGCCAGAAATTAAAGCAGAACTGATTGAAACTTGCTTGAGTAATTTCAGACATATAAGTAATCTGTGTACCTGAAAAAGAAAGTGTTCAATTATTTTCAGTGAATGTCCTTACATGAAAGAGTATACTAATACTGATTCCAGAATATAGAATCATATACAGCAGCATGTATAATCTGGCATCATATGAAGTAAAACTCAAGTTCCATAATGTCCACAGAGTCAAGGAAGGAAAAGTTAAACCTAAAGAAATCATAATTACATGACCTTTCTCACTCTGATTTTGACATCAGTGTGTGAAATATGTACCGCATTTGGCTTACAGCAGAAGGATTTTTCCAAGATTGAAACTATCCTTCAATGAGATCTGTCCTGGCTTGTATCAGAAACATCGTGGCCAGTAGGTCTAGGGAGGTGATTGTGCCCCTGTACTCAACATTGGTGAGGCCGCACCTCGAGTACTGTGTCCAGTTATGGGCCCCTCACTACAGGAAGGACATTCAGATCCTCAAGTGAGTCCAGAGAAGGGCATCCAGGCTGGTGAAGGGGCTGGAGAGCAAATCTTACAAGGAGCAGCTGAGGGAACTGGGGTTGTTCAGCCTGGAGAAGAGAAGGCTGAGAAGGTCCTTATCATCACCTACAATTACCTGAAATGGGTGACATTACCTGAGATTGTTGTTGGTCTCTTCACCCAAGCAACAGGTGATAGGACAAGGGGGAATGGCCTCAAACTGTGCCATGGCACAGTTAGGAGGAGTGGCTGAGAGAGCTGGGGATGTTTAGCCTGGAGAAGAGGGGGCTGAGGGGAGACCTTATCACTGCCTACAACTACCTGAAAGGAGGTTGTAGAGAGGTGGGCGATGGTCTCTTCAGCCAAGTAACAGGTGATAGGACAAGGGGAAATGGCCTTAAGCTGCCTCAAGGCAGGTTTAGATTAGATGTTAGGAAAAAGTTCTTCACTGAAAAAGTTGTTTGGATGTGGAACAGGCTGCCCAGAGAGGTGGTTGAGTCACTAGATGTGTTTAGAAGACTGGCAGATGAGGTACTTAGGGATATGGTTGAGTAGCGGGCAGGTAGGGTTGCACTCAATGATCTTAAAGGTCTTTTCCAACCTTGTGATTTTGTGATTCTGTGTTTTTCAATGTCTAAAAAATGAACTGTAAAGAACAGGGTAAATCTATTGATTAACAGTTAAAACAAGAAAATCCCTGCTTTCTGCTGGCTAGTAGCTACTGAAATCCTAATAAACTGTAAAAAACCATTCAGATGAACATTGGTCTTGTGATGAAGATAAATTGGCTAAAGATAAATATAAGGAATTAAATAAGGTTCACAAGAAGGTAGCACAAATTAGGATGGGCAGTATCCTCCATTCAACAACTGAATGGGAGGTTTCTATGGAGAGTGCAGCAGATTATGTTGTAACTGAATCCATCATAATTTTTTACTTCTGACTAAAATAATGTGCCAAGTGGTTCTCTGATGAATACATATGTATATTCAAGTATTTATTTCTTTCTTTGTAGCACTGCTCAGATGTTGGGTTTTGCCTCTGATCTAGCTTCCACCAATTTCTTTGGAAAGATTCTTGAACAAAATGCCTCTGAGTGTTCATGTGTACTCTCTATGTTCTCAAGTTAAATACGCATCATCCTTATTGAAAAGTACCTTGCTGTTCTCATTCATATACATGGAGAATTACACAAGCACAGATAGGTAAATCCTTCTGGAAACTTTAACGTAAATGTCTACCTTAATATAATTTTATTTTTTTTTTCAAATTCAGAATTTGGCATTTTATTACCTTGAGATGTCACTAAAGCTTGTGTTACAAAAATAAAGTTAAGCACATGCTTCCCTGTTGCAGTCAGCTTGGTGGTCAGTACATGTCGCGTTACGGTAGTTAGGGTTTGGCGATGGAAAGAAGCCGCTCTGTATGGAGAGGTAGGGCCCCCTCTCCTGACAGCCTATAGCGTTTGGTTTACAACGGAAGCAGACGGAAGTCACGTGGTAAAACCATACCTATATAAGCCTGTGTTAACCTGCCAATAAACGCCATTTGCCGTCCACCACATTGGTGTCTGTGAGCTGATGGCCCGAGCGGCCTGAACATGGCCATCGCGCTGTTCCTGAACCAGGTCGCCACGCCATTTAAAGGCAACACTTCCCTTTTTAAGGGACAGGGCTGAATTAAAGGAATCCTATTTTTTGCAAAAGCAGCAGGACAGATACTCCCAGAACACACCAGGATAGACAAGATTAGGCAACATATTACTAAGGATGCACAAGTGACAGAAATCTGGATGGAATGTAAATCTATTGGAATTTTATATACCGTAGCACCCTATGAAACTGCTTGGAATTAGAGAGATAACTATAAACATCAATCTTTAAAAAATGAAAGATACTTTTTGTGAAAGTGATTTGTTTTCTATTTCAGGTACAGGACTAAAGAAGTTCTTAATGGCAGCTTTGTAAGTACAATTAGTTCAAAGATTAATTAAGTAATCAAATAAATTAAAATATTGATTTAATTTCTCAATCTTTTAAAGAAAACCATGTACAGATTTAAAGTCAGCTGAGGATTTGAATAAATGAACTATTTTCAGTGATTTTGATCTCTTCACTCAGTGCATACTTCATTTAAGCAAGCAGAAATGGATGTAGCTATTGTACAGTTACAGTGCATTGAAATATTTTAGAATAGTGTCCTATAGTAATCAAACTCTGAGAATTGCAGCTGAACACAGGCAACAAACATATTTAATAGGCAGTTCCTGCCGGAGAAAAGAAACATAAAGCAATGAACAAAGGTAAAAAGCAAAATTTGTTTTGTTTTTTTCTTTTGCTTGTAACATTAAGAAAAAGTATTATTACATAATATTACTCATCAAAAAATCACCTTCATTTGATCGCTCAAGGTTCCCATGTGCAATCAGACACATCAGTAGAAAATGCTACTAGGGCTCACATTGCTGATGACAATTGAAAAATAAGTTTAAATATACAGCGCTGGTTTCTGCTTGGCATGTAAGATCATGGAAGAGTGTCATCTTTGCAGACAATTAGATGGTTATATCAACAAACTACCAGAGGAAGAGAGGGAGGGAAGTGCCTCAAACCATACATGGATGTGTATGATAATGGCACGAATTAAGCTTAGATTTGTTATGGGATATTGGGAAGCCTCTATGACTAAAAATCCATAGAAGTCTTTTGTCATTTTCCCTTCCAAATGAGGTGTCTCTCCCATGGCTTCTCTTAGCCTCTACGGAATTGAATGTTACTGTCTAAGTTGCTGAAAGTCAAGAGCTCCCACAAAACCACGATTGCTTCGACCTCAGTCATTTTTCTTTGTATTTTTGAACTTTCTCTGTTGAAATTAAGATTAATTATTAGTTGAAATTAAGATTAATTATTATTTGAAAGGTCCTCAAACAGTTTTATAAGCATGAGAGCCACATGAATTATAAAACAGTTCATCCTGAACAGACATAAAATCAAAACATTGCCTTTTAGCCATGTAATCTTTAACTCTTTTCTCAAAAAATGAAAAATAATTATTTTTGCATGAAGCCTCTCTTACTTTAACTATGTTATATTGTTTTTACTACAATGCTGTAAATGAAAAACATAGAATCATAGAATACGTTAGGTTGGAAGGGACCTTTAAAGGTCATCTAGTCCAACCCTCCCAGCAGTAAGCAGGGACACCCCCAACTAGGTCAGATCTACTACAACAATACCTGCTCAACTTTTTAAAATTAGAATTGATAAAATTTATCTCTAGAAATTGATCTATCTAGATTGGATATTAGGAAAAATTTCTTCATCAAAAGCGTGGTCAGGCAATGGAACAGGCTGCCTAAAGACATGGGCACATGAGGACATGGTTTAGTAGACATGGTGGTGTTCAGTTGATGGTTGGACTTGATGATCTTAGAGGTCCTTTCCAACCTTAAAGATTCTATGAGTCTGTGATTCTAGATCAAAAATAGTGCATATATGCAAATCCTATCAATAACACACAAAGAGAAATAGTAAATACAGAAAAAACCAGTGGGGTTGAATGAGATATTTGGTTTTTTCCCCTCCATGCAGTAATTAACTCAATACAGTAACAACATTTGGTGGTTTTAAGAGAGCTTTTAACATTCCAGTTTCATACACACTTTATGTAGACTGTGATACAGCATATTTTTTATAAATCTGCAAGCTTATGCCCAAACCCATGTTCAAATCTTTCCTTCCTTGCTCTGTTGAATACAAAGTCTAAATTTTCTGCCACCTTTATTTTTAGAAATTACTAAAAATCAATTCTTTAGTGAATGGTAATTGACAGGATCTGTAACACATGAGATCCCACACCAGAAAATGAACAAAAATAGTTGAGGTATGTTCTATGAGAGTTATTTAAGCTGAGAAGCACAGTAGTCCAAAATGTTATATAACTTTTAATATTCAAATTTTGTCTCCAAGTATTTTGTACAACCTGCCTTCAGTTGAAGGGTGTTAGTGTAACTTCATTCCTTAATAATGTAACACCACATGGTCACAGTTTTGAATCATGGTACATTTAGAAAAATCAAACAGCAGAAAGAAATTACGCCTCTTGTGATCATAACATAAATTTAAAAGTGGAGCCAAATCTTATGGCAATAAAAATTATGTGGCTATCAATTTAATACAATGATTTTGTAGAAATGCCTCACTGTATCTCTACCAACAGTCAAACTAGTTGTCCCATTGTGTTATTTTTGATCTACCACTGTATTTCAGACTAGATGGGACAAATATACACTACACTGAAAAGAAGATATACATGTGATGACATATAACAGGATCTCTCTTAGAATCATAACATTATAGGAAATATTTTATTACTTTAGAAAAAGTTCTCAGCATATCCAGGATGTCCAGTGCAACACAGTAAAATAAATTTAAAAGTGTATACCCATGCATAGAGAAACAACTAAAAAAGTCCTCTTTGATGGTCAAATACTGACTTCTGTCATTGTACATCTAAACCAACATTTTGTTTTTAAACCAGTGAATTGAACTCAGTCCATAGCTCCTCTGATTTAAGTCTGAATGTGCTATTTTGCAAACACTGAAGGAAACCTAAGCCCTACATAAAGTTTTTTAAATGTATTTAAAACATTATGTAAACACAGGAAAAGTGTGGAAGTTGAAAATTCTTCCATAATCTAGTCCAACTGTAAAGAAAACTAATGTAACTCTAACATCACCACTTTATTATTTTTTCAATTTTTATATTCACTTATAAATGTCAAAAAGCAGCAGAGATCCTACTCGAAAGAGATGAAGGGCCCAACTTTTACTGAACAGGCACTTTCTCAAGATTAATGCAATGCAACATCCCCCCTCATTCTTTGTTCGGTCTGTTGAAAATTTAGATCAGGGAGCATTTCCTGGCCAGACAATTTAAGTTACACAGATAGGAAGAGGTGCTAGAGGAGAAACTTTGTGCTAATAATATTAGGCCAGCAGCAAATTACTACCATCCTTGCCAAGAGCAAGAATGACACAGGAGCTGTGACTCAGATATGTGTCCAAATTTTGATGCCTCTAGGGCATCTCATGATATAATGCAGTTCAACTATCACACTTTCTGTCCTTAATAAAGGCAATAAAATGATAGAATCAATTATTGGGAGAAAGTATATAAAGGTTCAGGCTATTTTAAAATATATGGATGATCCCCAAGGGCTATAATTGATGAGTAATTTGTGCCCTTTTTTTTTCTCTTTTCTGAAGAAGAATAACAAAGAGCCATACAATTCACTGGAAATCTACTGAGTTTCTTGAAACAAAAAAGATTTGCATCTGTTGTGAACCTATTCTAAAGATTTTTGAGGAACTTTATAGTCAAGATTTTGAAAAGCAACTAGAGGAAGTACCTACTATTCTGAGATTGTCAAGTTAAGAAGCTCAGTCATAACTCAAAAGTGAAGAGGAAAACTTGCAAAAAGTTGGAGATTGTCAGGCACTGTAGACAGAAACAAGGGAGTATACAGAAAGAAGGAAACCCTACCTTTAAAAAGGTAAACAAAATTAACATGCATTTAATTAAAATATAAGAAAAAAACTTGATAGACAAAGATTGAGATTTTTACATTCTCTACTTTTAAATTTATATATATATATATATAAATTTCTTGTGGAAGTACGTAATTTGTAAGTTAACATTTTCCTTATAAAATGTCTTGAGTGGGAATATATTTGCCACAATTAATTATACTGAAGTCAATGTGTAAATTACATCTTTCGCTTGTTAAGGCTAAATAATATCTCCAAGATACTCCAAGATATGAAATAACCCAGAATAGCTGGCTTTAAATAAGGATGCCTTGACTGTCACACACAACTGACGGGAAGATTCCAAATTACTGCATTTAGAGATGTCTTCAAACTGGTGCTGAACCATTGATGTGTCTCTGAAGTTGCATCTGGTTCATTACCTAGATCCTTCTCATATATGAAGCAGACTAATGTTCTGCATGGGACTTGCCATTCAGAGCAAGCCAAGTCTGAAGTTGCTCATCCAGATTTTGTGTTTAAAAAATCAGCTCTCCATCTCAGTGTTTCACCTCTGCATAGTCCCATGCTAACCGCATTCAGCCAAGACTGAAAGTCAGTAAATGAAGACTTAAAAAAACCAGTTCATAGCCTCATACTTAAGTGTGGCCCACTCTATTTTAGGACTGAGGGGTCTTTTTATCACATTTGGTTTTTATTTTAAAGAATCTTTCCAGACACAGCTCTATAACTCTCTTGGGAACTTAAAAAAATAGAATGTTACACAAACCAAAATGAATTCAGAATTATTTTTTTTTTCATTTTGGTTTCTCTTTTTTGTTTTTAAATAACCTTCATTCCTATCTCTGGCCAGAGCTCTATCTCTTT
>VZTU01017811.1:15824-26456 GCA_013400835.1 Zapornia atra
GTGGAAAAGACAGTTGTGGCCAAGGAGATTTATCTACAAATTTTTAGTGCTTACCATGAAAAAAAAATTATCCATGGATATTATCTGAAACAAACAACATCCCTAACACGCTACGGGTGTTCCCTGTCCAATTTCCAATAGTCTGCATAACTCCATAGCTTTCTATTGGAAAAATATAGGCAAAATACTAGGATATGCAAAAATATAATGTGCAGATAAATTATGTTCAGAAATATTTATTTTCTATATACAGAAAATGCAGGTAACTATAACATGAATTATACTATATTTAAGGTAACTTAGGGACAGGAAAGTCTTCCTTAGAGTAATAACTCTCTCTTAAGGAATTGTAAACTTGACCATGGTTACTTTTGAATCATGAAGCCCAAGATAAATGGAAATTATGTTTCATGACAGTCCAGATTAATTATTGTCTCCACTGAATTTAGGTTAACTCCTTAATAATGTATTTTTCAGTAATATACATTCTTCTTCAGGTGATCTGCTTCCCTACATAAGATGACAGTGACAAAGAAGACATTATTAAACAAAGCACCTATTCATCTAATAGGAGATGCAGTGCTTCCTAACAAACCTTGCTTTGTCTGTATCTTTAAACAACCAGTGCTCCAACAGTACCACTACAAGTTACTACAATTTACCTGGATTTTTTTGATGGGTGGGGTTTTTGGGGGTCTTTTGGGGGGTAGGGTTTTTTTACATTTTTAATTATGGGCTATAATGGATTTTTCAAAACAATAACTGGTACCATTGTCCTGTGAAAAATTACAAACAGAGGCTTTTCTGAAACACTAGGAACCAATGCTGTTTATACAGCTGGAAGCTTTTATTATAACTGAATGTATTATTGGCAACATTATTTCTAGACTCCAGTGATGATAAGGATGGATCCTTTTGAATGATCTATATAAATTAATTATTTTTGGTATTTTACTGCAGATGAGTTTTATCAATCAAGCTTTCTATTAATTAACTAATTCTGCATTCTAACAAGTATTAGATAAAAAAATCCTTAGGGTCAGAACGTGGACCTCTTACGTTAAGTAACCAACTATAAACAATCCTACTTAAGTTAACTTATACTTTAATGATTACCTAATCTTAATAAAGAGATCAGACTTACTACAGTAAACACAGACCTAAGGGTAACAGTACTTAAATTAGTATTGGCCTATTAAAAAAAAAAAGTGCTAATTAAAATAAAAAATAATTTTAAAATGGAAATGGATAATCTGTTCTATCTTAAAAAAAAAACCAAACAACTTAAAAAGTCAGCAATGACTGGGAAACTTGTTTCTCTTTTTAAACTCTCTTTCTCAGAATATGTGTGGTTTGTATCCCTTAACTTTTTGTTCTAAATCTTGATGTGAGATTTTTTTGTTTGGTTAGGTTTTGTTACTCATGACTTCAGGTTTAGAACTGAAAGCTACACATATGCATAATTTATCACCAGGTATAAGATGACTGTTTTCTTATGTATTTTGAAGGGAGGGAAGATGCATCTTAAAGTGGAACTAACCATCACAAGTACAAAAGGTACAAAATAGAAAATGTAACATTACACAAGAACCTGCCATGCCACTATTTTGGTAGTTATAAAACCACAAACTTCAGATTTAAAAGTAGCTAAAATTAAATAACTTGTGGCTGATTAAATATTTTTTCCATTTTAAGTCAATTTCCATTTGAATGAGATATAAGCTCCTTTTATTATTATTATTTTTTTTATATACAGGCAACTTTAATGATTCAAATTTAGATTACGATATTGTCCTGCGATTTGTTTGGCAGATATTTCATTTTCTCCCCAAAAAGAACAAAATATACAGCACTGCATTCCTTATACCAAAATGAACTATAATAAAAAAGAAATCAAAACCCAAAAATAGTCCATAAACACAATAAAGCCCAGGAAGGAAGAAGTGGGTCTTCAAGAAGGTGGAAAAAAAGCAAGTTCACCTTTGTTTTGACTGAAGTAAATGTAAACAGAAATTACTCGGGTATATGACTTATTGAGAATTCATCACAGCAGCAAAGGACTGTGAACAAAGCACACATAACACATTATTCCACTCTCTAAAGTGTGATAGAACTTGATGTCTGACCTTTCCTGTGACAGAAACAAGATTTAAAGCCTTCATACTAATTTTTGCCTAGAAATTAGGATCAGGAAAATGGGTGAGAAAATAAAGGGCTATTTTAAATGAACATATAAATGAAATTAATCTAATAAAACATAAATTAAATTCAGTTATTTTTAATGACTGCAGGTGGAAAAGAAAGGAACTGTGAAGTTTTCGGAGTATAAAAAAGCAGCTTTGATGTAAGACAACAATTAGAGAGAATCAGGTACTTTTAAAATTAAATGGCATGATGTGTCACAGTAATTCACTTCAAAGACTTCCTATATATTGATGCCAGTTGCAACTGCCTCTATCAGGAAAATAGATTCCTGTGATTTTTAGATTAAATAAAACCAAAGTTCTAGTTGATAGAATTAAGAACTTGAACATAAAATCTCAACAGCAATGTTTTTGAGAAGTACGGTTGTTGCTTTGTCTACAGCTATGTAGGAAATTATGAGGGGGAGATAGAGGCCTCTTTGTTGATCACAACTGTCATTATCTTGAAGTTGACAAATATATCCTGGCACTGAAAGCCAGCTTTTAAGTCCTCTCCAATTTCTCAGCCCACGATTATCTAACAGTTTGCTGCTCGGTGATGGCTAGCTACTATACCTTGTTAAATCTTTCACCTTGTGTACCTGTACTGAAGGAAGGAAATGGGAAAAAGTGTTAAAGTACCATGGAACATGCATTTCTTCCTCATCCACCTTTTAGTGAAAGACCGAGTCAGAGAACAACTAAAACCAACCAAACAAATCAAGTCTCTTTTCTCCCCAAATTTATTAATTCTGGAGACATAGCACAGAACTTCAGTATTTTCTTCAACTCTCATGGCTAGACTTACCAGAAAGGAAAATTTTTCATTTCAAATATTACAACACATGAAAAAGTAACTCTGCTGAGTTCAAGAGAGCCTGATATGAATGACTGATTCTCCTCATTGTAGGTTTGAGCAATCACGAACACTAAGTGCAGCATCTACTGTAGATTGGGTATTGGCAGCAGTAGTTTAATGTGACTGTCTTCCATACCAAAAACATACAAAAAGTGCTGGCTTTGTACATGTATGAGAATAGTTGTGACCTACTTTGAAGCACAGGCTTATTACATATGCATTACTTAAGGGTGACAAAGTGAAACAAAGTATGAATGAATAAGGCAGTCCACCTAGTTAAATATGAATAAAATTTCAGTTCTTTTAAGTTTGCCCTGAGTTGCTAATAGCCTGACACCAGTCAGATGAGCTAAAGGACAGCTGCTTTTTAGTGCAACCTTATTGTGAAGGAGACCTAAGACCTCCTCTAAGCACTGTAGAAGTGTAATTGCACTGGAATTCAGGCACTGCATTACCTCCTAAAAATTATCCCCTGCTTTTTATAGAAAAATAAGTATATTATTTTTCTTTTTGTGTGTGTGTGCAGGCCATAAACTCTTGCAAGCTGATGTACTGTTGCAGTGAAACACTGATAGATTTTTAGATTGTTTAATAACACCCTGCCTAAACTATTTTTGTTAAGTCATCTCATTATGTTTATGCCATTGCACAGACCTCTGATAATTTTACTAGGAACTGTAAAAAAAACCCCTCTGATAATAGTAACAGCTAGCAGCTATTTCAAGGGAATCAATAAAATTCATTAATAGACTACTATATTTCTCATGGATTTCTTTTCTTTGGAAATTTGGAAAAAAAAAAGCTGATTTTCTTATTCAAAACCATATATAGGAATTATTTGCAAGTGCTTTTATGGAATAAACTTCAAAAATATATAGAAATATTATCATGAATAATGTAAGTCATCCTATTCTATCTTTCCTACTAAACAGTTTGCTCTTCCTCTCCTTGACACAACTATCTTCCCAATAAAAATGCAACTTCTGACAAACATGGCTTGCCATTTCTTCTCAGACTTTGTCTGTTTTAAGGTTCCTACGTCACCCATTAATAGTCCCATTTTACAAAAACTTCACAGCAAGTAGCATACTATAAGAAGAATGCATGCATATTTGTATACTTAACACCAGCTTGCAATTCTGTTGAATAATTGTTTCAAGAAATGTTTATTATCCAACTAGAATGTTCTGGTACAGACCCTTATTTAATTTCCTCAGAAAATGCAAAGCTTAATATTTAACTTTGTCTCCCAAATTATAAAACTTTTATTTAAACCACTGCCAATAAATAGCAAAACAGAACCTACAATACCAAAAAATTTATTTTATTGCAGAGTGCTTAAAGTGGCCTGGTACAGCCAGCAGAACAAAAGCAGGACATTCACTGGCCTCCAGGATGCCCCTTGTGAAACCATGAGGTATGCATTAATCACTCCTAGAAAAGGCAGCTTGAGTCCTTGTCATACTTGGCTCAGCTTGCTGGATTAGAAAGAGCTAAAGGATTGATGGTATCGCTCTGTGCTTTCCCTCCCCCTTTGCAGTGCTGCACCCAGGCAATCACCTATGCAACAGCTTAACCAGCTTCTTTGTAGGCTCCGTGATCCTTAGGAAGGAACTGAGCCCTCTATGATAGCACAAGTATCTATGCATACATATATTTAGATTTTCATTGTTCATTGCCTGTCTCTCTGTCTTGCCTTCAGGATTCACTCTGGGTTAGACTGCCTAAAACATTCAGCAGAAAAACCTTAATTTTTAATATTCCAAATCACCGCCTTTCTTCTACCTACTATGATAAACCTCATTTACAAACAGATCATGGTGAGTTATACAGAAGTGCATGAAGGTAGCGTGCCTAGTATTAGCCAACTATTTTTCCTTCATGTATTGCAACTCCATATTAGAGCAATTCAGAGCTACCATCCTAAACATCACGCCATTTCCACTTGGAGATGACCGACAATTAGATGATTAGAGAAATTAAGATCTGGAGAAATAAAGGCTCAGGGACAACAGTATGTCCATATAGCCGCCAAAATGTTTGCCTGAATTCCTTTAAAAAGAAAGCATTTAAAGAACAGTCCTGAAGTCTGACATTGCTTGAACCATGGAGTTGTACTAGGTGCTCTTAAGAAGTTCCTTCCAACCTAAATGACTCTGTAATTAAAATTGGAATTATCAAATGGAACTATTTTAATTGGAACTAAGATTGATTTAAAAGAGAATGGAAATTGCTCCTTTTTGCCAAGGATGAAAAAGAGTAATTTGTGGAAGAGGGCTACTCCAAATGAATTTGCAGTTTGCTTCAACACAATTGTCTGCTTTGCATGTGTACACACGACAGCTTCCTGAAATGAGTTATGCGCACAGAGCGAGGCGATAAAATTACAGGAGCACTCATCTTTCAACTAACATAACTGTGTCATAATTTACCATTATAGTAGTCTGAAAATTCTCCTTATAATTGCAAAAAACTGTTTTGAAAAACCGATAAAAAGATAAATCTTACAGTAATGACAGACAATGTGCATTTTGCATTTGAAGTAAAGACTATAACAGCACGAATGGCTGAAGATTTTAGCACTGCAGTCTAAAGGAACAACCTTCTCAGGTTAAGTTGCTTCTCACTGGAAAGGACTGATAGAGCTTTCTCCCTCCATCTTTCACAAAAAACAAGTCTAGATATTCTAATCTAAACCAAATTTCATTCATTTTAAGTGGCTCTAAGTGTGTAGCAACAAAATACATTCTAATGGTGGAAGCTTATTATCACAGCTCTTATTTCTACAATTTAATAACAATTCACAATTGAGTATACTTAAATAAAAAAGACAAATCTATTAGATGGTCACCACTTGTCCTTGAGGTTCTTTTCCCTCCTTAGTCATTATTCTACATAAAATTGACAGCATCATATTTAAATAAATAAATCTTCTGCAACAGCTATTTCTGATCAAAGGTCACTTGTTCTTTTACATCTTCTAGGCCATTTGCCAGCAGATGCCAATCAGTGAAACAACCACTAACCATTCCCCAGGGAAAACAGGGGCTGTGGAAGCAGAGAGCCATTCTAAACAGCTACTAAAATTCAATGACTAAACTGTATAAGAATATCTATTACTGTCCTTTTGGCTTTAGATTTTGCTTTGTCTGCTTTACTATCATTAGTCATTTCTTAGTATGTATTGCACACTATAAAACATTGACCCTTTGCTACCGCACAGTCTTTTCACATACTGTAGTATTTATTCACCATTGCCCAGGACTTTGAAAAGTATCAGTATGGATCCTAGCAACAACAAAAGGTCATATAACTATTTTTGAAACACCAGCCATCCTGTTCATAAATGCTCACAGGACAAGTAACAGTTACTGCTTTCACAGTGTCTCCAAAATAAGTAACGTGTCACAAAGGATTCATGCTTGCCATGCATTCATTCCTATTGCCCAGACCTTCTAGCAGCAAAGAATTGTTTCTTTCTGTCTTTGCAACATAGCCCCCAAACCCCCTACAGAAAACAATATGCATCATTCCTGTTCATCTATGACCTTAGCTTAAAAAAAATAGACACCACTGTATTTGAACCATCCCCATGGCCAAGCATCTGTTTAAGCTCACTAACAAAACTAGTATTTTTACCAAATAGTTTGTTAAATGAAAACTGTACATTGAAAATTATTCCACAGCAATGCAATACATACAACACTGTGTAGCTAAAGAAACATGCAGTATTGCAAAGGACTGTTCTTCTAAAGATAAATACATGCTTCCAATATGCAGTTGGCATAAACAAAACAAAACAAAACAAAAAAAAACCAACAAAAAAGGTTCAAAACCATCCTCTAAAGGAACCCTCTAATTTCATGAATACGCAAAATGTTACTAAATAAATTAATGGTTAACACCTACTTTCTTCCAGTACTCCTTGATTCAGGAAAAGCAAGTCAGGCACTTTCTCCTAAGAATAACTGGGTGGGGTTTTGCCTTCAATAAATTAAGGAAGAAAGTGAGGGTCATATCAAAACTGGCATAAAATGCTTTGCCAGCATTGCCTGCACAATGGGGTATTACCCCTGTCTAACTAAGGTACTCAAGGACAATAACTGCTCTTTTAACATACAGGCATTGTGATATATGTCCATGTGATTCGTGTTAATATGGAATAATATTGGGGGAATAATGACATACCCTTGTATGGTCATGGGCTTCAGAGGGACAGTTTGAGATTTTGTATGTACAGAATGAAGGATGTTGAAGCAGCAACAAACTATATAAAGGATGTGCAAAGCTTTGCCTAAAGGACCACAATGTAGCACATTGTGTGCATTGTGATACCTTAGGAGAAACAACTTGTCTCTGAAATGAAGGTAAAGAAGAGGGAGGTCCGTGAACCTGCAGAACCATCTGCCCGGTCGTTAGCAAGACAAAATCTACAGGATGTCTTGTCGGGGTTGTCAGTTTAAGATGTATTTGGTTATGTCTTGTGGGGGTTGCCTGGCACTCCAGCATGTCAGTTTAAGCCAGTGGGCTGTGTTATCCCTGGAAGGTATATAAGCTAGGGACTGGAACTGTTCAGTGTGCGTCTTGGTGGGGCGGAGACTCCCGGCGCACCCAGTGCTGACTGTGCACCCCAGCACCGTTTGCTTGCTTTTATTTGTTTAATAAATTGTTCAATTTGGTTAAAATTCTGTTTGGGACCAAATTATTTATAACAGGCATCATGTAGAAATAGCAAGCCATAACAGTTTTCTGGGGGCCACATTAATTTCAGGAGGCCTCGCAGTTCTGCCAGATAGATGGAAAAAGTTCAGGACAGAGAGTGAAAGTGTTGAAGGAAGCAGAGCATTTACACGGTCTTCACATCTCTTGATCATCTAGACCTCCTTCCCAGCAGGCATAAGCAATCATTCATCTTGCTTGACCCCATTACTATATATTCAAGGATATTATTGTCGAAGATTTTCTGTCTTTAAAATAAATGTGCAACTCAGAAAGCAAGTAATGCTCTCTCCCACTGACACATACTATACAAAGTGTATACATGATAAAGTAATTAGGCAAAATCCAAGAAATTAGAAACACACAGTTAACTATTTTTTCAACTATGAAGAGAAGGTTTTGGGTTTTTTTAATTTCTACTACCCACTAAATTGGAAGAATATTAAAATCCATATGGAATTAATTAATAGATCAAGATGTAAGAAATTTATCTGAGAATGAGCAATAAGGATCTTCATAATGTTTTTAACAGTAAAGGTTTCCCTTCATCTTTCTTCTCCCTTGAAAAATATTTCACAGTTTTCCCCATTCGGTCCCAGAGCTACAACCACAAACAAAGCTGCATAATTATATGCCAATTTAGAATGAGCTTTTTTAATCAATCCTCATATGAAATAAGGTTAACTTCTTAATAGGGTCAAAACATTCAATATGCAAAAATATTCCCATCCCCCCCAGTGCAATAAGAAAGGTACATGCGTCTTTGCTTAGGACTGCTTTGATTGTACTTAACTTCTTGTCATCCAAGAAATAACAGTAGTCTTAATCATTCAAACTTAAAAAATCCTTGCTCATAGGAGTTAATCTTGTACATCAGATAGACTAAATATTATTTCAGGTTCTGTGTAACCGCCCAACAAGCCACATCAATTAATAACAGAAAACTAACATTCTCTACCAGAGTGAGAACAGCTAGGGGTCATTAATATCAATTGACAGAAACTCCCGGGGCTTACAAGAAGTATACCCTTCAACTGCTGTAAATGCTCTGCTCCAAGATCAGTGAACTTGGAGTACTGCATATGCTGGTGTTCTTCCTCTGCCTTGTGTAAGAAAAAGAACAGATATATGGCTACTCGTTTACATTTTGAACCATCTAATTACTATTCAGTGCCCATCAGATCCAAGACAACATTCATCAACTAATTACCTTTTGACAAGAATCCAAAAAGAAAATACTTAGGCGATCAAAACACAGGCAGAATGAAAAAGAGGATGGCACCACTGAAGGAAAGGCAGTAAGAAGAACAGGATGATTTATGCAGTACTACGCACTTAGGACTCCCAAGTCACACCCTGAAGGATTATAAAAAATAAATAAATAAATACTGCAAATACTCAGATATTGGGTACGAGAACTCTGCTAAGCCTCAGGACATAATTGCGTGCAAATTCTCCAAGTGCTTTTGCCACATTAACTGGATTCTAAATATATACATATAAAAAAAATTTCTGTAAAATAGTGACAATTCAATTATGAGGTATAAACAAGTAAACTAAATTAAAAATACCTCCTACTTGAAAAGGTTTCTCAATCTGTCGTGACATCTGTTGATATATCTCTCACATATAGTACAGATAAGGAACTTTTCTTCCATTAATTTTTTTTTAATAAATTCTTGAGTTCTCATTACAACATTTGCCGTGAGGTATAAAATCTTGGCTCTGCTGATGTTAAAGATCTCATGTCCCTTCCACCAGTTAAAAGAAATGGTTTAGAAAAAGAAGCATTGTCTTGTTTGTGCAGAGATATACTTTGTACAATTGATACTATTATCTAAAATATACTTTTTCTTACATGAGAAATAATTAATATAAATCCATAAAAATTCATAGAGGGCCATAATTTAGAAAAATGTCTGCTTAACATTCTTAAAGAGCATGGAATTTGTCAAGCAGAATAACTACTTGAGATTTTTAGTATATATTTCATCTCTGATTCCCAGAATTCCACTAGTTTTAGAACAAAAAAAAAACCCAAAAAACGACCCACCTTGAATTATTTTCACGTAGTTAAAATTCATATTTTGTTCTGCAAAGCAAACTAAAATTCAGAAATGCCAACATTGCAGTGGCAATGCTCTTCACTTTCACTTTTCGTAACATTGATCTTCTATGTAAGTAAAACAACTAGAACTACCCATATTCCTTCATCATAGCTGAGGCATAGAAATATTAGACATTAAAAAATAAGTAGTCTTCTGTTACATGACAAAATACATCTACAGACTTTAATCTCTTCATAATGATGTGAAGGATCTCATACATATCCTAATAAACCATCTTTGGAAAAGCTGTTCTTTGAGTTAAACTGTTCCACCATAGGATAAGTTTGACCTAGAAAACAAAATTTCCATTCACAATAGCAGAACTGAACACAGAATATTAACTAATTAACTCATAACACATAATAATTTAGAAAAAGAAAGAACTACAGACAGTAGTAACAACTCTCACCTTTTTCAATACACCAGATTGCTATTAGGCAATGTGAATGTACAAAATGTCACTTCACTAA
Source organism: Zapornia atra (assembly GCA_013400835.1). Taxonomy (NCBI): domain Eukaryota; kingdom Metazoa; phylum Chordata; class Aves; order Gruiformes; family Rallidae; genus Zapornia; species Zapornia atra. Next base: position 26,164 of record VZTU01017811.1, read on the forward strand.
TACTGACTAATTGCAGTGATCTAGTCATAATTCTTCACGTAATAAAATCTTTTTACATACTTTTTTCTCATTTTTCCTTTTTAAGAGATTTGGTTTTTAACAAAAAAACTCAAACAACACGCTTTTGATCCTTTGTATATTCAGCATCCTTATAAAAAAACCACCAGATGGCAATGCAGTGTTCCAGTATTTTATTTAATATACATGCTATAAGGAAAATAGTCTCTATGGATCAGCATGAGGCTCTCTTTCCTAACCTACTTCCTTTTTGATGAATATTAAATAATTCATAA
>VZTU01017813.1:2919-28878 GCA_013400835.1 Zapornia atra
TAATTGGGTGTAAGATGGATTTGAGTTTTGTTTTTTGGATAAGCTAGTTTTGTAGCCCGACTTTTCTTTTGTTTTGGTTTTTTTTTTCCAGAGTGATGTAATTAGAGTTGTGGCCTCTCTGCTCTTGCATGATTATAATTTTGTTTCCTGTTTCATGTGCGTTTGCAGAAATCTCCTTAATAATCTTTATAATTTTATATATTTACTTGTATCATATTGTATTAGCTCAATTTCTTGTTTTGTTCTTCCCTATTTTTCTTGTTTTCTTCCCTAGCCTTTATCAGTGCATGGGATTTTAATACTTTTAAAGTTTTCCATATCAGAGATTAATCTCCTTGTCCTGTATAGTTTTGCCTCTTTCTAATGTCACAATATTGTCAAGCTATTGTTCCCGATGCTTCATAATTTACATTTAACAGTTATTTCAGTACCGTGCATGTGGATCAGTTCATAAGTATTCACAAGCCATCACCACTGAGACATGTGTGTATACCTCCATAGCCCAGGAAAATATGTCAGCTGAAACATTAGCAATATGTTTAATCAGCAGTACAGCCAGAGTTCATCTCAGTAGCAGAAATTGAAGGTCTTTGGTTGAGCAGTAAATTCTGCAGTGCAGAAGACTTCTAAAGAATACAAAATGTAGCAAATTAAGGGCACCAAACCAAATTTATTGTCAGTATTAACAAATGGGCTGAGTGAAAACTGCCTGGAAATTCATGTCCATAAAAAAAGGACTTAAATCTTCTGTCTGAGCATGAGGTAAGACATCAACACTGGTTGATGAGGCTGGATAACTTCAGTAGCTAGCCAGTTTTCATATGCCCACTGTCCATTTTGTACAGTAAATTGGCTCCTCACTATTAATGTGACCATGGTGAAAGAGGGGGAATAGTCCTGAATGTTAAATTTACTTGCTTTTGCTACAGATGATCACTAAAATGGAAATCATTGTGGGGTGTTTAGACTCTCCCAAGATTGGTAGTATTGCCATCATATGGATGTCATAGGGAATCAGTGTAATCGCTGGTACACAAATGGTTCACTGGTAATCTTACTCTCATGTGAGCACAGATTTCCATGAAACAAAGAACTGTAAAAAAGCAAAAACAAAACCCAGAGCTAATTCTATAAGCCATTTGCTAATTAAAGATCCAACTCAGGCGGCTTCACTCTCTACTTCATTGGTTTGACCTAATTTGTTCTTGAAAGACAGACAAACAGCTTCCTTCAGGGTGTTGTTTCTTTAGTGACAAAGGATCTCAGAATTTTGTGTTGTTCAAAAAGTTAAGGCAACCTACAGCTCTGGAATAATATGAGATTTAATTATTTATTTGTTTTTGTGCTCTTATCTTTTCTCTAGGACTTTTTTGGGAACTGAAATCAATGCAGATTCCTCAATAGGTATAGAAAATAGATTATGTCCCATGGTTTGAGGCATCTTGAAAGCTGAAGTGCCACAGCGTGGCTTGTTTCTGGTGCACTTCCATTACAACTTAATTTAGAGGCTTAGCTGTTGAAACAACATCATCAGGTTGGACTTAGTGTTTTTCTTCTTCATATTAGATGTTACTGAGATTTCAAAATTCAAATAACACATGGAATAATCTGTCATGTGGATTTATTGTACTTTGCTGTACATAGACGGTAAAATAGGGCTTTCTGAAACATTTTGGAAGAGCACTTCCATTTTTGTTCATGCTGAGTCAGCAGCAGTTCAACTTCTTCAGGGTATGAGAATGACAACTAAATTATTTATTGGTTACAGGTGTTTATACTCAGTTTACCCTAAAGATATGAATTCCTGCTAGCAATTAAAGGTAGTTAGCAGTTTCCACACTAACGTAAACATTCATATGCAGTAATTAGAGCTTCTTCCCATTCTCCCATAATGAAGAAATGAAAATGTTACTGATAGCAGCTATCCAGTGCTTTGTAACAGTTTTAACCTGAACAGTGTCACTTTAAGTTGTTTAAGAAATGCGACTCTGATAAAATAAAGTAGTTTTGATTTCATACTAATGGTTCATTTTTGTTTCTGTGAGCTAGTAGTGTTTGGAGTACAAACATGCTCTGATGGTTTACACAGCTCTGGGATATCTGTTAATTTATTTTATTGCTCTTCTTATTACAAGAATAGGGTCCTCTCTGCATTTTGGCCAAAAATTTTTGTCCCCTGTTTTTGAAACAGATTGCAAAGACTATCATAATCATCAGCTGCTTCAAAAGAATCTTTATGTGGATTTTTTACTGTATTCAAGTAACATGAAAGAATCAAAGAAAAAATAAATAGAATCAGCAGAAAGCTATTATTTATCACAAAAATAGCCATCAGTTGCTATGGAAAATTATTTCAAGAGGCATTTCTAAATACTAAACCTGTATGGTTCTTTATTTTAAATATCTGAGGAAGAATACCTTCGGTTTGATTTAGTGCAGTTTATTCTCAAGTGGCTGATACAAAAGGCAGCAAATTCATGTTCTCTGCCCTTTCCAAGTAAATTTTTGGTGTAACTGTAATAATCATTGAATGTAAAACAGAAGAATTTCAGTCCATGATAAAAATAAGGCTGCCTTTAAAGCTTTTTTTGTACCCAAATGATACATTGTGTCTCTTTAATTGTATCATACTCTGGGGTTGAAATTTTTACTCAGTTGAATTTTTACCTCAAGACATTCAGCACTACAACTACCTTGAAATGAGTACAGCATATCTTTACCCTTTTACCTTTTCAGAACAATGAAATCATTTAACTATAATGGTTTGCAGGTTTCCAGAAGACTATTTCTTGGCTTTTAGTCATTAATAAAAGCTTAGACAGTGATTGTGGAAGATTGCTAGAAGAAACAAAAGTGAAAGCGAGGTGCAAAAGGTGAAAAAACATTTGAGATTTAAAATACTCCAAGTACACTGAATAGACATGGAACAGTCTTAGTAGACTGCTCATCTGAATCTAATAACTACTTTCATAGAAGTTTGGCTTTGTTGATAAAATATCTTCATCTCATTCTTATTTAAGATTATCTCTTAATAACCCCCAGAGAGTAGAAAATTTTGAAAATACTTGAGTTGGTTGCTTTGTTCTTATTTCTTTGTGACAGGTCCATTAGCTAGACCTTTATATGCTTGCTTGCATTTTTAATATTCATTTCAATTGGTGACCCAGACTGTTAAGATGTGAAAATACAGTTTCATTAAACTGAAGTATTCATAACTTAGAGGCAAGTTACATTGATGATTAAGTGAGTTTGAAAATGGAAAGAGTTATAAGCTTAATGCAGACAGATAATGCAACATGAAGATAGGCTGAAAGGGTGAGAGAAGGAAGGACAGAGGTCAGCTTGAATAAAAAAACTGTACGATCACTCCCAAGTTCACTAGTGCAGAAGAGAAAAAACCCACAATAGATAATTTAATTTCATGTGGAAGATGGTCTTTAATGAGAACAAAATATTTAAGATCACTTAATAGGTTCTGAGGTAGATGTTGTTTTGACTTTTTACAGTTACAGCATTAGTGGAATTTACCAGTCAAGTCTAGGATGAGAATGACTTTGAAGAGGTTTGTTGAGAGAGGTTAGTGTGGCTGAGTGGAAGCACCAGTTATCAGTGGTGTTGGCACATTTCAGTGATGCAGATATTTACAAAATGAATGTAGAGCAAACTTCTCCCATTCAGCCTCAGGAAGAGAAAGCTCTGGGGAGACCTTATTGCAGCCTTTTGATGTGTAAAGGGGGCTTACGAGAAAGATGGAGAGACGTTTTACCAGTGCCTTTGAATAGAACAAGGGATGATGGCTTTAAGCTGAAAGTAGATTTAGATATTGGACATGAGGAAGACAAGCTGGGGCTGTCCCCGGATCCCTGGCAGGGTTCAAGGCCAGGTTGGATGGGGGTTTGGGCAACCTGGGCTAGGGGAGAGTGTCCCTGCTCATGGCAGGGGGTGAGACTGGGTGGGTTTTGAGGTTCCTTCCAACCCAAAACCAATCTGGGATTCTGTGAAAATTGCCTTTTGTGATAGGATTAGATGGAGCTGGCATTAGTGCTGGTGGCTGACATTTCCCTGGTTTATTTTGGAATGCTTCATACTCAGCACATGTAAAAAGGACTGTCTCATAGCATGCTATTAATGCCATGGTTTCTGCAGCATACATCTAGGTCAGCTGCTGCTGTGAAAATGAGTGACTAGAATTCTGCAAGTTACCAAGTACATAAAAACTTGCACTGAGTCCTAAGAAAACCATTACAATTTGATTTGCTTACCTTGAAATTTGTTGATAAAGCGACTAGAAATAGTACAATACTCTTCTAGTTAAAATATTAGCTTAGCAACATGTCTAGGTGTAAAAACAAACAAAATGTAGTCATTCCAGAAACATTTAACAGGTCTAATTAGGAAGCAGTATCAAAATGGATTTTTTCTAACTTGTTAGACAGTGTTTATCACAAACAGCAGAAGAGAGAGTCTACAGGGCATTGATTCTGTCCCACTTTAGCTGTGCTAGGATAATGACTAGTCAATGTTCTAATAAAAAAAGTTTGAAAATAAAATACGAGTGATTACGAAAGCCGTAAGCATTTAAAATTGTTTTTAATGATGTAGCTAAGGTTTCTGTTACTGGAATAGCTTTTGTTGATTTATATTGGTTTCTACTCAGATGGCTGTCTGGTTACAAATGATGTTTTCATTGGAACTGAATTAAGGATTTAGAAATAACTTTTAGAATTAGCCTAACTAAATGCTTGTATCTTTTTTAATAAACATTACATCTTGATTTTTTGCCTGAGGTTTTTGAACAAAAAGTGCTTCACCCTATTAAAAAGGTTAGAGAACTGAGATAAGGAAAGGCTAAGTGACTTGTTTAAAGCCATTGAGCCCTGTCAACCATCACAATTTTCATTTGTTGACCCATGCATTGCTTTGTTTTAGCACACACATTAGATATAACACAACCCTTGATATTATATCATTCAACTGGAGACACAATAAAGTCAGGGTCGGTGAGAATTTTTATATCTGGAGTGGTTCATATCCATTTAGCAGCATCTCTTCTTGCTGTCACTTTAAAATGGGGTGAAAAAAACATGTTTACGGAGGAGGCTATACTGTTCACTTCTATCATGGCTACAATTTTTTCCTGATGTCTTTGATCTCTTTGCTTTTTATCCAGTATTGTAGGAGAACTAAGTAGTCTTACTGACTTTTCACAGCGATGTCCAGGTGTTTTTTCAAAGTCACAGTTGGTTGAGAATCTGGTATTATACAAATAGGTAAAATTATCTGCACTACCTTGCATTTGTAAATGTTGTATGTCTGCTGCACCAACTGTCTTCTACAGGTCCGTTCAAATTTCCTCAGCATTATTTTATTCTTGTGTAGTTAAACACTTAAATGTTTAGTCACTTTATTTACTCTTTCTTAAAAAGCCCTTTGTCTAGTCTCTGCACTTTCAGCAAGCAGATGTTTTATCCCTCTCATCTGTAATGGCTTTTTCTTTAGCAAACTTTTGCAATGGACTTTGTTACCTTTTTGAAAGGTGTAAGTCAGATGTTACCTTCATGCTGTTTCAGAGGAAGGAGCCCTGTATGAGAGGGGAGCAAAATTCCCTTAGAACCTAGAGAGGAATTGCTACTTCTTTCCTCCATATAAAATACCTAGAAAGACTTATGACTCAATAGAGGTTGAGATCAATCTATTGATCTATCTTTTTCATTTCAGACCCAGAAGTTATTAAATTGCAGTTCTCAGAGTAATTTGAATATTTTATTAGAGTCTTGAAAATTTATTTGGATCCTGAACGAAACAGGCAAATGACTGTCAATGGGGTCCTCTCTGGCTCTGGAGCTTTGCTGGCAATTCTTGTATGACTTTGTTCTCACATTGCTTCTTTTAATATTTCTATCTCTGTCCCTGTATGTTGGATTTAGAACTGAAATAACACTTCTCACACTGTTTACAAAAAAGATAAAACTTTAAATTTTTAAGTAGTTTCCCCAGCTGCCTTTTTATTCTCATTTTTTCCAGGAGACTTTGATTCTGTCACAGACTCTGAGCTTCTATATGCTTAGAAACATCATTTTGTTCCTTGGTTAATTGCTTTCTCATGCTTTTTAAACTTTTAATTTCCATCATTCTTTAATCTTCTGTTACTTTGCATATTGTCCCTTCTCCAAGTTATTTTTCCTTAAAAGACAAGTCCTTTGGGACTAGTGGGCTTCACCAGGACATGCAATTATTGCCTGGATATGGTGCTAGTTGCAGACAGATTAGTTCAGGCATGGGTTCAGAAGCTGTAAAGCTATGCCTTAGAAAAAGTGGCCTCAGAAAAAAGCAGCTTGAGGTATTTGGAATTTAAGGACATTTACCATCCAAGAGAAAAGGCTGTTTGGATTTAAGCAAAACAAGTGTACAAACACCGCCCCCAAAAAAACCTCCAAAACCCAACCAACCTTAGTTGGTCTCTTAGTTGAGGAGAAAAAACTGCAGACAAGAAATATGTGGACAAGATACCATTTCCAAAGTAGTTAACTGTGCTCAGAGAACAAAGAGTGTGGCATGGAGAGCTAGGATCTAGCAACAGGTGACAGCAGGATCTGCTGCTTATTTTGTTAGTACTCTGCCACCCTGCTGCTTCATCATTCAGCTTTATTCCATCCAGTTCTTAGCAGGAAACCCATTCTGTGTCACAATAATTTTTAAAAAATTATTAGAAATATCATATCTGAAATATTTTTCCACCAAAATCTGTTAGTAAACCTTTAAAAAAGACAGTTAAAAAACCAACCCAAACCAACAAACCCTCTTTACCAGAGAGGCTATTCTTTTCTAGTTAGGATTTCACAACTTTTTACACACAGAATTTTCATACAATAATGAAAGATATTCTTAAATCATGTAGTCTGTCTTTAGAAGTAGAGGTTCTTCACCTGCTGCAGCAACATCTGCTTGCTTTTATTCAATTAAACAGCTGCAATATGTTAGAGGAATTTGTGCTGACTTTCCTCTTCACTCTGATTTCTCCAGACATCTACCACAGAAGAATTCTTTACACTGTTACCAGGCATTTAGCCTTCTGAAGATAGGTAAATAGAAAGTGTCCTTGTTTTTGGTTATAAAACCTTATTCTGCAATTTTTCTTTTCAATCAGAACAGAATGTAGTCTGTGAGTGTTTCTCTTTTGTATTGACTTCTGTTACAATTAAAAGAAATGTTAATTATCTTCTGATTTCTCTGGCCTCAAACTGGCAGAAGGATCTGGCTTTCTATTAATCCAGCCAGAGTTACTGTTGGCATACTGGTGACTACAGTTTTTCTGACCAGCATAGTTCTGTTCACGTAAATTGTGCAGTAACTTGAGTTAATGCTTTCATGCCTTACAACATAGTTCCTGGAATGAAGAGATTTAAGGTTGAACACTGTGGTGAATAAACTCATTCTTTTATTATTAACCTAATTTTTTTGGAGTAGTTTGTTAATTTTAGGTGTCTGGCTCATGTTTTTTGAAGTTTAGTTTTGGCTGTGTTTAACCTTACTGATCCATAAGGATAAACAGTGACCTATTCCAGTTCTCTTACCATGGTAAAACTCACCTCACTGAAATGGTTGATTAGGAAAGATATCAAACTAATTTGTGCTTGGTCTATACTTGTATCTTTCTTCATACGGCAGTAGTTAAAATTTCCTTTCTATGTTAGCTTTTTGTGATAAGATTTTTGTCAGTGCTAGTGGTATATTTACAAACTGTCTTGCCTAACTGTAGCTTAGGTGATTAATGATTATTTAAGTCCATATAAACCGTTTTCTAAAATTAAAAACTATTTTTGCTATCCTTTAAATGAGAATGGCCTTGTAGAACAGCTCTGAAGAAAAAAAAGCTCGTAATTGAAATGCTAACAGATCCATAACTTTACCCTATTATTATCTAAATAATTTTGTAGATATTCAGCATAGTCTCTTTTCAAATTCCTTTGTCAGTTGGTTTTCCCAGTGCAGAGGATCTTGATGAAAAGAATCAATTAAGCCTGGAAAAGCTCTGATGGTATAAATATACCCAGTAAATAAATTGTTATTGTATTAGATAAAACACGCTGATTTAAAACAGTTGATAAACTCTATCTTGAGTCTGTGGCATATTCTCTGGAAAAACTCCCAGATTTCATAGAATGAATTATGCATGAGTATCTCTTTATGTGATTGAGTTGACTGGTTGCGATGTATCTGAATATTCTGTTGTTTGATTCTGATTTGCTCTCTATTGAGAGCTTCCTCACCGGTGCCTTGTGAAGCAGGGGAACAGCACTGAATCGCTGCTCTCAGATTACTGTGGTGCATTGTCTTCACATTAGACAGCATCAGTGATGAGAGCAATATTTAATTTTGAAGGTACAGTCATCGTAAAATCAAAGAGGTGAAGTGATGAGATCAAGGATGTTCTGGGATGTTAGTGTAGTTATTACTGTCAACCGCCTTGTCAAACAGTGGAGATAATCCACTCTGTTCAGCTTCCAGCACAGAATGCTGGTTTTGCTATCATAATTTTTAGGTCTTGAGATGCTATTTAATTCTTGCCGTTCTAGCCTTTTATTTTCACAATTCCTCTAGAATTAAATTTTAGTATGTTATGTCTTCAGTCTCTCCAGTGTGTACATATAAAACTACATGTTATAAACGTGCTGTATCTGTATTCGTATTGTTAACAATAACTACTTCTGAAGGAATGTGCACCTCCATGAAGATATTCTTAGGGGCTTTCCCTGAAATCCATATGTAGAGGGTTTTTTAAAAAGATTCAAGGTTAGTTCTAGCATTAAAAGCAATGAGAATAAGGGTTAAAGGATCGTTTTAACTAGTTATGACACTGGGTTTTTAAAATTGCTTAGAGCTCAAAGTCCAGATACCCAGGGGTTAGGGGGAAGCAACTTAGGAAAGGGAAAATGATGGACCAAGAATGAAAATTAAGTTAAATGGTATAAGAATCAGTAAGCTCTAAAGGTGGGGAGAGGGAAATGGAAGGACAATACTGTAGATTGTTGGGGCACAATGAGTGAAAGTGCATGGATGCACATAGGCCATTAGAGAAACATGAGTAAAGAGGTGGAAGAGCATACATACAAAACAAGGGAATATTAGCTCAAAGAAGAAAGGATAAAATTGTTTATGACAGCAGTTTGAGGAGACTAACACAAAATGTGAAATTGTGAAAATACTGCAAAAATGTATCTGCAAATTAGGATTCAGGTTTCTAAACAAATCTTCTTGGTTTCACTCCCTTTCTGCTGCTGTTTGTTTCTACAAACAGCCAAAACACTGAGCTTAACTAGGGTGAATGTTCGCAGAGCGTGAATGCAAACGTACAAGTGTTAATGGGTATGTGCGATTCCACCAGTATTCATTGCATGGGAGGTATGGACAAGTCAAGCATATTTTGTGTAACACCACTGGAAATCTGAATATTACATTTTATGGACTTGATAACAATTAAGTTTTACTTGAAAATACTTAAAAATCAGCAAATGGAATAAAAAAAAACACATTCAGAGAATCTGCGGTATCTGTATAATCATAAGTGTGTACTTGCCTGCAATATAACTTGTACATACCTCCAATATTTTCTAATTATGCTTTATAAATTATTCACTATGGTCTAATGAATAAGCCTGAAAGCCTAAAATAAAATAATAGAAGACATCAGTAATACTGAAGATGCCAGAACCAAGACTTGAAAGGTCAGGAAGAAAAAACATGAACAAACAAAAGCCCCCATCCTGTTCACCATATCGATGTAAGTAATTTAACTTCTAGGTGGAATTGTACAAAAGTCAGCCTGGCTATTCTCAGGAGTGAAATTATTCATAAGCATACAAGTTTACCAGGTCAGGCCCTGAATCAACAAGCCAGTGACTGTGAAAGACAGTCCAGAGCCCGAGAGTGAAAAGGAAGGTTAATGAGAAGCACTGGAAAGACATTCATTAAAGTAGAAACTGAAGTCACCTAGGCTGAGAGCAGTGAGCTCAAATGGAAGAAAGTGAGTTTCACTCTCAAAGTTAGAAAGAAGGTTAGAATATGTGATATATTTCCCTCTGATTCGTGTTAATATGGAATAATGTTGGGGGTGCAAAATGACAGACCCTTGTATGGTCATGGGCCTAGGAGGGACAGTTTGAGATTTTGCACGTACTGAATTAGGTTTGTTGAAGCATCAACAAACTATATAAAGGACGTGTGAATCGTCGCTTAAAGGACCACAATGTAGCACATTGTGTGCATTGTAATACTACTGCTGAAACAACTTGTCTCTGAAATGAAGGCGATCAGCCAGCAGAAGAGGGAAACTCCTCGAACCTGCGGAACCAGCTGCCCGACCATTAGCAAGACAAAAGTTACAGGATCTGACCGGCACTCCAGCATGTCATCTTAAAATGTATATGGTTATGTCTTGTTGGGAAGGGTGGGGGGGGGTTGTCATGCACTCCAGCATGTCAGTTTAAGCCGGTGGGCTGTGTTATCCCTGGAAGGTATATAAGCCAGGGACTGGGACTGTTCGGGGTGTGTCTTGGTGGGGCGGAGACTCCCGGCGCACCCGGTGCTGACTGTGCACCCCAGCACCGTTTGCTTGCTTTTATTCGTTTAATAAATTGTTCAATTTGGTTAAAATCCTGTTTGGGACCAAGTAATTTATAACAGAATAGAAGTCAGAGGAAGCAAATCCTGCATGGATAGTAATGGTGCTGTCAGATGCTGCTGAGTGGCAGCTGACCAGCACATTCCCTTTTGAATGCTGAATATGTGCCGGGTCGAGTTTAATCTCTTTCTGAACTGAGAGCTAGAATTCTGAAATCAGGTGCTTTGTGGATTTGTAGGCTCTGTGCATATGAGGCATATATTTGCAGTGAAAGGAGAAGTATTAGAGATACATGACTTTAAACTTAAATAAAATTTGGTCACTTTTCCCTATTTTCGCATTTCAGAATCCAGAATTTTTATTCTGACACATCAGTTTTTATACCCAAAGTTATGCAGAAATTTTGAACATTCAATTCCTAGCAACATTTGCTTTCAACAGTCATAATCCCAGAGCCATAAAATATCCTGGAAATTAAATTTACTATTTTTTTTTTTTACTCACAAAAGTCTGTGGGTTTGGTTTGTTTTGGGTTTTCCTCCCTGAAGCCCTTAAATCAGTGACAAACTGAAAAAAACACCTAAATGAGTCAGTCACAATCACTTCATTAAATGCTTGGGCATTTTTGTGATTCTTCTTTTGTTCTGTAGTTTTAGGAAGGCATCAGGCTGTCACTGAGCACCAAGCCTGAGTGTTCAGCAGCCTACTTTCCACACTGTCCTCCTCCTCCTCTAGTGATCACTAAGGAGTTAAAGCTTCTCTTATCACAGCTTTTGAGTTTCTTGGAACACATAAGCCTCAGTGGGTCAAGCAGCTGTGTCCTGAAAAAGACGGTAACATCACCTGTTCTCAAACAGTTCTATTCTCTGCCTTTGTGTTTGGTGAGGCACCACCATTCAGAAGTTGTAAGAGTACAGAGGGCTTGTGCTTATTCCTGAGTGTGTGTGTCTGCGGTGAAACCCATTCACTGCTCTTCCTCTTTTTATAAAAAGTTGGGATGTCAGAACTGACAGACGGGTGTGTGCTAGGACAGCATGTCAGGAGAAGAAAATATAGTGGAAGAAACAAGGCACAAATATTGTACAGCCTGCCGTTCAGTGAAAACAAATGGCAAAGATTGGGAAAATACTTACATGATGGAGTTTGAATTGCTTTCCTAGATTAATGCTCTTGGTAACGTCAAACAGGTCAGAGGTGTCCTGTCTTTTGCTTCTGATGATGACTACCTACAGTGTAACATTTTAACTTGCAGATGAGTTCTGGTGTAAAATTTTACAGCTGAGCTAAGCATGTTCAGTATATACTTGTCAACTGCCCTCCATAGAGGCTGGGGTTGTGTGGGGTTTCCATACAGAGTGAGATCCTAATGGACGCTTCCTGGTGGAGACAAAAAGCTGTTTCTTCCTTGGTGGTGGGAGGCTAGCAGTTTGTTAGATGAAATAAAAGGAAAACTATTTATTTTACTTTATAAAAGTTGTGCCTCTCCTAGATGCCCAGGCATTTTAATGGATAAGCTGTATTGTGGAGGTGAGAGGAAGGGAATGGATTTTAATTGTTGGAAAAAATGGAGGAAAGAGACTGTCTCTATGAAGACAGAACCCTAAAACAGAAGTTAACATGCTGGTTATAAATTACATGAGTCCTGATTAGCTGCACAATGGGTGTACCTAGATCTGATCAATCCTTGTAACCCAGCTGTGAACTGGTTTGCTGTGAAGTTCATGTATCTTGTCAGCTTGGTCCTGTCTTCCAAACTTTGTATCATTTTTAAGGGTTATGTGTTTATTGCTGCATCTTCTCCACCTTGGGTTGTACTTATCCCCTTTTGCTTTCTAAGGCAAAGACTGTTGGACACAGAAGAAAATCTCACATACATCAGGATGTTTCAAGAAAGAAATGGCCGTGTTGCACTTGAGCATTTCTAGGATGATTCCTTCCTTCATACTGAGCTCATCCTCCCTTTCTCTGGGCCAGATTCTCAAACTTGAAGTCCAAGGCAGATTTCAATAGTGGGATACATCTTATATTTTACCAGTTGTACCAGTCCCTTGGGAACAGCTACTTTTCTTGTATGGGTGAAGATCTGACGTACATCCTGTGTTTGGCAGCACAGGTGCTACTTCAGCTATATTAATCTCAGATTAAAATGCTTGCTTTAAACATAAAAAGAAGTAAGCACTTTTAAAAAGATTGATTGATTGAACTATAAACAGAGATGTGTTCCTGGAGGGTGTATACTGAGAACTTTTTTTTATATTGAAATGCAACACTTGTGTGTCCCATTTTTATCACTTAGCATCAAAAACAATTACAGCAATTATGAAAGACCTTGACTTTCCTTAGGGAAATGCTATCCAAGAAAACTCGAGTTCTGTCTAGGTTTTTCTTCTGTTTCTATTAAGCTAATATTTAACATTTTTCCTAGTGGAAAAAACTGGCAAAATGTCTGTTATTTTCCCAAAGCATCTATTTACTGTATCAGCTGAATTTGAATTTCATTTTTTTATTCTCCCAAAGTCTTCCTTTGGATCAGGAATTTTTCACATGAGGAGCTATAAAAAGGGTCATGGAAAGATGTAAGAAGTGATCTTACATAAGAGGCCATCTTTTTTTCACTTCAAGAGGAAGTCCTTTGTCTTCCAAGGATTACCAAATAGCTTGTTTGTTGTTTGGAGAACTGTAGCTGCCAGTCATCATTTGTTGAAATTCATTTCTCCTGTGAAGGGCTCACTGGTTCCTGTTTACTGCTACCAAGCAGTGGAACCTCATCTGGAGTGTGGAAAAGATGCGATAATGAGATTCACTTGACTTGCCCTGAATTGGGGTTGCTGTGCATGATTAGAGGGGAGTTTTCATTACTTTCTCGGGAATTCAGAAGCTGAGGATTTGCATGTTAATAGTAACATTTTACTTTTAAAACATGCTTTTATTTTAGTGAGTTGTGTTTAAAATTGTGAAATAGAACTACCACGCTTAAAGATCTCATGTTGCCCCAGTAACTTCAGAAAAAATTCAGTTTACAGCTATAAAAAAAAAAATTGTTAAAATAACGTCTCTAGAAAGTTTGTGAGAAGATCAGGAAACTGAGCTACATTCTTTCAGTCTTCTGTGTACTACTGTCAGAAAGAAAGATCTTGCCAGCCAAATGTATCCTTGGTTAGACATCAGAACTTGCATCAGGGAGTAATAGACTTGCATGGATTTTGCTTTGTAATATGATTTTTTTTTTTTTTTTCTGAAAAATCTCTTGTTGGTGTGGCAGTTGGGCCAGAGTCTTTCTTTAGCTCATAGTGCTTTATTGGATCCATGTGGAAAAGGGGCAGGGAGTGGGTTAGGTGAATCTCTAGGAAAAATTCTTGTTTCAAATAAGCAGTTGCGAATTGGAATGTTCAAAGGGAGGAAATCCAAATTTAAAATGTATAGGCAAGGATTCTTCATACTTATTTTTAATCCCTAAGAGCTCCTTATGAGCTCTACAAGTTCAGAAGATTATAGAACTGGTTTAACACCTGCTGACTTTGGGGCATTTTCATTTGTTTGTATTTTTAAGCTTCTGCTACTTAGGCTTCTCCCTTTTAGCAACATGCTTTTGCCTGCTTGTGTTTCTTATGGAGAATTTTTTCAAATTCTTCCACCTTTGGAGCACATTTGTGTCCATTCTCAAACCATTGTGGAAAGGGTCAGGATAGGAAAAGAAGTTCAAAGATCCCTAAGTAACTGCCAACACTTTGGATTCGCACAATTGAAGGACAGATCCTTTGACTCTGTTTTTCTCTTTCTGAAGAGACTGAATAATTTTCACACATCCACAAATGAAAGAAACTAGTTAGCTGATCAGCTGTTCTTTATGCCCCTCATGCTTCTAAGAGTGTTGAATTTTTGCTCAGAAGCCTGCTTTTCAAAAGATCAACCCTGTTATGAGTAGTAAAAAGTATCTTTGAAACTGTATTAACTACTAACTAATATCTTTATTTCTTAGGTTGGTGCATTTGGTGTCACTAAACCTTACAAAATTCAGAGCAGCTGGCTGAAGTGGCTGTACCATGGAAGCATAATAACTGTATTTACGGATGCATAAAACTAGAGTTCCTAAGAAGATATGCTTGATTTGTAAGTGAGGTAATGTGTCAGGTCTGTAGTAATTTTACTTCTGTTAATAATCCAGCATCTGAGATGGGTACTTCTGTTATGCAGTTGAAATCCAAATAAATAAAATAACCCGTGCCATAAGCGTATAATTAAAGAAGATTTGAGAGTTGATTAAAACCACCGCAGCTACAGAAACTTCTCACAATGTTAATGATTTCTGGCCAATATCTTTTGTACAGAATTAATGAGTGTCTAGGGTTATGGGTTTCTTCATTTTGGCTTGGGTCATTAATATGCTCATTAAAGCTTAAAAAGTGCCTTTAGCTGCCAGCTTTTTTCTTTCCTCCTTTTTAACCTGGAAGTCTCCTTTTGCTGAGACTCCATGTGCTAAATTTGCTGGTTTCTGCCTACAGAGTACCTTGTAAGATGGTGAACATTAATGCCTCTGCTTAAGAATGGGCATGAGTGATGCTTTGCCACTTCATTGAGCAGGATGGAATAGATCATGTTCTTTTAACATAGTTCAGAAACTTACTTGTCTCAGGTAGCTCATCTTCAATGAGTCTGAGTGCAACATGTTGATGTGAGGCATTAAGTCTTTTTGTACTTTTCTAAGTGAAATTACAGTCTTAGAACTCTTAATAACAAAATACAGATTTAAAAGTTTAATAAGAACCTGTATGAAATACGAGCAATGCCATTCCAAAATGCAAGTTCTGAGCTTAAAATCATGACAGTGTGATTGGTTTCCAGCTTCTGTTACTTTTTCTGCACTCCAAATAACACTTGGTCTGGAAACTGTTTGGGTTTTGTTTCTTCCAACGAGAGCTTACATTGCGATTTAATAGTTCTAGTGAGTGGGATTTTAAGGTGGTAAGGTGTGATCTTGGTATAGCTCTATGAACAATCAAATTTTCAAAATTAATGAAGCTGCTCAGTGATAATTTTTTTTCACTCTTTTACACTCAGCTTTTCCTAGAAGTACTTACTGATGGGCTAAATGATTCTTCTCAGAAAAATATAATGCAGTGAAGTAATTGTTCCTTAGTAGAGAGTAAAAAGGCATCCAATGTCATTAGGAATCTAGATTGTCAGGTGGAATGCATCATTCCTTTGTAAGGATTTTTCTGTGCCAATTATGCATGTCTTCCATGTTTGAAAACATGGAATTAGGGCTTGATCCTTCCTTTATCATGCGACTTTAAATATCCTACCTCATTACAAATTTTATATTACTGCACTACTGGCTATGCCTATTACACATTTATCACAATGGAATCAGGTTGCTGGTTTGTAGTGAGCAGTTACTCATTAGGTAATGGATCTCAATGCTGCTGGCATGGAAAAACAAGAATGTACCATTCAGATTGAAGCTAATCCTGTTCAACATGGGGTAGCCTCTTTAAACATCTGGTGAGGAAAAGGCCCACAACACTGATTGCATACGGAAAAGACCTAATCTCTCATTATTCAATATTCTTGTTGGTCAGCATAGTTTTTCAAGCACCAAGGACAAATTTTTTGGTAACTTTATTAGCAAACTGTGCATCACTTTACGGTTTAGAGTTAGAAACTTGCAGCTATCACTTCTATTTTTTTCTCCTTTCAAAATAATTATACTACTGAAACATTTACTATAGATTTTTTGTGTGTGTCTCTGCAATGCTGTATGACTTGCACTGCAGCAAGCTTGAGTGGTCACAGATTATTGATTTTTAGTTTTTGATAAAAAAACTTCATAACTGTAATATCTCTGATATGTGATTTTGGGGCACATTGCCAAGGAAACAGTCTTCGGCAACATGCTATGTATATTCTTCATTGTGCTGATGTGTTGTCCATTGAAAGGACTGTTTTTCTAGGAATACTTGCTGTAATTTCTTTAAATGTACTGACAGCATCAACCTCATTTAGAATTGAGTTTTTTTCTGATATGCTTTCTTTAATAATTTTCCTGAGATCTACTTTGTTGTTACTGAAGAAATAAAAAGAAAAAAAGAAAAAAAACCCACCAAAAAAGCATAGCAAAGTAACACTCGTCTCCATTCATCCCTTTAGCTTCCATACTAAGCAGGAGAAAATATGCTGCTAAAAATATGGAGACACAATAGATTAATAAAACAGGTGTAGTCACAACTTTTTATACCAGAAAACAAAGAAATACTTACAATTTTATTACAAAGGTGGCATGAAGGAAAGCTTGCAAGAAAGAGAGCAGTCGTGCTTAGAAAGTTGCCTTTTTCAGTGAGCTGATTCACTGCCACACTGAAACACGCAATTAATTCCCTATTCTCAGCTCCTGTTGGGTCGTTCCTCGTGTTTTACCTTGTTGAGTTTCTGAAAATAGCTTGTTAACTTAACCTCTGGGTATTGGTTTTTTACAGACACTTGAATGAGAAGCAGTAGATTAGGACAGAACATTTAGTTAAGAGCCTTTGTTTCATATGTATATACTGTGAATTCCTGCTGGATAACTTCTTCAATTACTGTGTCTTATACCATGCACATCCAAAAAGAGCTCTGTAGAATTTGCTTGTTTCTTCCTCTCTGCCATTAGTGATGTCTTAAAACAGTTGTTTGTCACTTAGTGCTGATGAAATCACAACAGTGTGAGGTTCCACCAATGAATTTCTCTGTTTTAGCCTGCCATCCATTTGTTTGTATTAATCCGGTGCTGTCTTTTTCGCACCCTGAAATGTGAATATATTACTCATTTTAGAAATAGCCTCTCCTTGAGGAGTGCTAGAAGCCTCTGCAGAGAGAGCTGTGCTGGGCTGACCCTGGCTGGAGGCCAGATGCCCACCAAAGCTGTTCAATCACTGCACTTCTTGGCTAGACAGGGGAGAGAAAATATAGCAAAAGGCTTGTGGGTCCAGATAAGGATAGGGAGTGATCGTTCAGCAATTACTGTCACAGGCAAAACAGACTCAACTCAGGAAAATTAATTTATTATCAAACCAGAGTCAAGTAATGAGAAACAAAGCCCAAATACCTCCCCTCTCTTCTTCCCTGGCTCACCTTTATTCCAGGTTTCTTCCCCTCTGAGCTGCACAGGGGGACTGTAAGAGCTGTAAGGGTTGTTGTCAGTTCATCACACACTGTCTCTTCTGCTCTTTCCTCCTCTGGGAAACTACTCAGACTCTTCCACTGCTCCAGCATGGGGTCCTTCCCACAGAAGACAGTCTTCGATGAACTTCTCCAACCTGAGTCCTTCTGTCCTGGTTTTGGCTAGGATAATTTTCTTTCTAGCAGCCAGTGGAATGCTTTGGTGGGCATCTGGCATCCAGCCAGGGTCAAACCACTACACCTTCCCACAGCCTGCAGTTCTTCCAAAACTGCTTCAGCGTGAGTCCTTTACATGAGATGCAGTCCTTCAGGAACAGACTGCTCCAGCAGCAGTCCCTCACAGTGTCACAAGTCCTGTCTTCACCACAGGCTGAAGTGGAATCTCTACTCCAGTGCCTGAAGCACCTTCTTCCTAACCTCCTGCACTGACCTGGGTATCTACAGAGTAGCTGTTCTCACATCTCCTTTCTTTGGTTGCAATTGCTCCCTGAGTGGCTGTTTTTTCTTTTGCCCTTCTTAACTATGTTATCCTTGAGGTGCTACCACCATCACTGATGGACTCTGCTGGTATTGGCTCTATCAGATATGGGGGAAGCTTCCAGCAGCTTCTCACAGAAGCTACCTGACAAATCCCCCTACCTCCCCCTAAATCTTTGCCATGCAAACACAATACATGAGCACGAGTAGGCAAAATAAATTGGATTTACAGGTAGAGCTACATCAAGGTATGTGCCAGATTATTGTCTTTTTAGTGATTGAGGTTACATCTAGAAAAGTAACTAACAGCATTTTCATTACAGTTCTACAGGTTTGAACATCAGTTTTTATATACCTTAAAATTTTAGCTAATCCAAACCAAATGTAAGCCTCTTGTTGCTGGATTGTTGAGTGCTGTTTCTAATTCTTTGTCCCTCACTATGACCCTGCAGCTATTTAGAAGTTCTGGGATGGTCATAGTGATAGAATAAAAGTCAAGAAGGTAGATCCCACTACTGCTCTGCATAAAGGGATGACCTTTCTTGCACGTGTAATGTCTTATGCTGCTGTATGCCTGAACTCTACTAGGAGGCAGCTAGTAGGTCTACAGCACGTTTGTATCTGAAGAAATTTTTGCAAATTCCACTTAAATATTCCAAGTTTTCGTACTGTTAGGAAGACCTTTTACTGCCCCCAGAGAGAATGAAGATTCATTGACTGTCAGCCCTGTATTTCGGGTAGCTAGAGTGCCATCTTCTTCTCTGAATGTGCAAGTCTAACTTGTCAGTTGTAAAGGTTCTCCTTGAAATGATTTGTTGCCATTATTTTTGTTAAATCTATGTGCAGAAAATGTCAGTGTGAAGAGCTGCAAATTTACAGAAATTAACATTGCAGAATACATGACTTCAGTGATAAAAGTTGAGTCAAGTGCTGTCTTTTGTTCCCATATAAACTTTATGCTTGCACTACAGTCTCTTTTTTTGTTGAAAGAGCTGTATCAGTTCCTTACAATGACATTTTGTCATGCTGGCTTGTAACTTCCTCAGGTAATTTTGGTCTCTGAGTACAAGCATGTACAGAGCAGTATACTTGCCAGGGTTATAAGTAGGCACAGTATGTAAACCTTTTGTGCCACCACTTTTAACTAAGCAATCCAGGCTAGTTGAATGAGGGAAAATCAGTGTAGAAGCGTGGCCTTATTTGCTAGTTTTGATGTCTTAGAGCCTTGTACTATTAAACACAAGACTTTTAGCAGTTCCATGTACATGCAGAATCAGTTCAAGATAGGAGCAGTGAACCAGAACTGTCCTCCTTATGTGTTGGGTTTGTAGGGTTGTTTTTTTTTTCAAGTGACTTTAAGATGATTCTTATACCTTGTAATTAATTGGCCATCTTGGGAAATCTGCCATAGGAATGAATGCAATTGAAGTCGTCTTTCCTACTAGCTAGTATTTGTTGGAAAACTTTTTATTTTGAAGACTATTAAAACATGCATGAACAACTACCAATTACTTAGTCCAGGGAGAGTTTCTTTCAAAAAAGATATGGAAATTATCATACAATAATAATAAAAACAACAAGTATGTCACCTAGGGCATGAGCATATGTGCTTCTAACAACTTCAGGCTATGGACTATCTGTCCAATTAAATTAATCAATGTGGTTCAATATCAGTTTAAATAGTTGATTCCAAATTCAGAAAAACAAGTTTATTTGCATGAAATGCAGAGCTGCAAATCTCGAAGTGGCATTATAGAATCCCAGACTGGTTTAGGTGGGGAAGAACTTTAAAACTCACCTAGGTTTAAACCCTTTAGCCCTTGTCCTATCGCTACTCTCCCTGATAAAGAAGTCTTCACCAGCTTTCCTGTAGGCCTTTATAGGTACTGGAAGTCTGCTAGAAGGTCTCCCTGGAGTCTTCTCCAGTCTGAAAAAGCCCAACTCAGCCTGTCACTGGACATTGATCCACAAGGTTATTTTCTGATCCTGTGAAGCATTTCTCTTTTGTGATTTCGAAGAAAAAATATATTTATATAAAGAATTAGCTTTTCTGGAAGAAGATTTTTTTGGTTGCCTTTTGTTACAAAAGGGGGAGTGTCTGCTGGTCAACTGCTGCCTGCATCCATAATTCGTGCATGCTGGGAATTTGTTGTGCTTCTGGATACGGCAGGAGTGTAATGATCTGCTCTGTGACAATGTTGGTGTTCTCATCCCTGTCGTTTTGCCACTGAGCAGGCTGCCAGTGAAAATAGCAGCTGGAAGTAGGTATCAAGAAGGTTGTGAAATAGCAATCTCACTGCTATTAAATACCAGTGTGTGATAAAGTGAAGCTGCTCTCCCCTGCAGCCAGAAACAAAGACTGAAACAAATGAGGAAAATAAGATGTGGATCTCAAAAGGGAGATGTAAGACTATAGACACACCTCCTCCTCTCTCTTTTTTTTTTTTCCTCCCCTCTACCTACTGATGTATTACTCTTTCTTGCTGAACATTTTCTATTTTCACATCTGAAATGGCAATAGTTGAACTGTACTTCGTGCTGCATCTCTCTGCGTGTTTGCTCATGTTGATTGACTGTTAAGGGGAAAAGGGAGTTCCATAAAAATGGTACAGCAGTGCTGGGTAGCTAATGGTGTGGATTCTAGATGAAAGTGGGAAAGCACATGATTTCAAAACAGAGGTGATAAAAGGAAAATAAATTGTGAATAAAGGATAAATTGTTTGTTAACTATTAAAGATATGGGCAGTGAATATCCTTCAAAGAGGGTTCACCTAGAGATAATTTTTCTTGGGACAGAAATTTGGTCCTATGAGGTTAAATATGTTCTGATGTCCCTGGATTATTTTATCTATTATTTCTGCAAGCGATGACTGGTGTGCATGTTTTGGGGCTTCTCCTCGCTCCAGCCCCCAATATTTTCTGCAGATCCTTCAGCAGCTGAAATTACAGTGGCACAGCTTCTCCTGTGTTTCTATGAAACATGCTGCAGAACAGCCCTTAATCAACATCAGACGAGCAGTGTACAGTTGCCTCATTCCAGCTTTCTGCCATAGCCTCTGGTTTTTCAAATCAGAGCTCTGGCTTTATGATCCCACACTATGCAGAACATTTTACCCTGAAATAAATGGGAAAAATTTGAGGGCCGTTTCTGTTTAGCACATGCTTGAAGGTAAGAGTATGTATTCAGGCACCATAAACAGCTGAGCAAGGATGAGTTATTTGCTAACTAGCTGGGATGAACTTCCAGCTTTTGTGCTTGTTCTGCTGCACGCTCTGTAGCATGTTGCACAGAGATGGAACCACTGCTGGGATCTGCAGTTCTGGATGAGGCACAGAGCAGAAGGACCTTGAAATCAGGGGCAACAAAGCTATCATTACAGCAGAAGAAGATTGGAAAGTGGTCAAAACCAGGTAGGAAAAGTTTGGGATTTGTGCCAGCGGCATGGTAGGAGTATGAGGCTGGGATCATAAAATCCAGAATGCAGTGGTGCTCTAGATGAAATAATGAAAGCTTTAGCTCTGCTGTTCTTTAGCAACTACTCTTTTGTAGTCTCATCCAAAAATGTTTCTTTACATTTGGTTGAGGAGATTAAGATGGACAGAAATATTCACATAGTTGAAGGATGGAAAATCTTATTCCACTTCTGAAATTCTTATGCTATTTTTCCACAATATTGAGACAGAATTTGTGCATGAAGTATGATTTTTTTTTTTTAAAATGTCATCGTCATGCAGTGTTTGCTGAGGAAAAAACAACCAATAAATTGACCCAGAAAATCTATCAAACCGCATGAAAATCTCATGGCTCTATGTGGACATTTTATTGCAAAGCATAAACACATACTGTGTTCGTTGGCAAGGTTGTCTTGATCAGAAAACTTAAAGGAATATAAGCTTTGTTTCCAGAAAAACTTAGGCGATTTCTATTTCTGTTTATTGAAGTAATGTGTAATTTGTGAGGCTGCATGAGTTAGGTGTGAAATCAGATGAACTTCAGTAGTTCCAGTTACATTACACTGTGGCTAATGCCAAAGACACCCTGTGAAATGAAATTGCTGAATTTCACACTGCACATGTACATAAGAAAAAAAGAAAAGGGACTTCACTTGACAGCCAGTAGAGGAAAATCTGCATTCTTCTTGTTCTAGCAGCAACAGAATAAAGGATTTCTTTTCAAAGTAGTATTATGTGGATATTAAATAAAACCCAACCATTTAATTCTGTGTTCTAAAGTGGCTTAGTCTCTCGCCTGTAAGATTCTGCCAATAAATTCAAACTGGATCAGATACAGCTTGCAAAATCTTTCAACCATTTTGCTCTCATTACAGAGACTGATGCAGTATTTCTACGACTCCATTTTTTTTTTTGCTTTAATTAATTTTTTTCAATTGCAGCATGCTTAAGGTTATAAAAAAAATTCAGCCTGGATGTAAATGTGTTTCCTAAAAATAGCTTTCAGAGAACAAGATTAATGTTTACCATAATGCATCCAGTTATAAGAAGTTAATGTGTAAAAATAAGGCTATGTCATGGTGATTATTCTGGGGTTTCGTTCTGTTTTGTCAATCTGTCTTCCTTGAAGTTATGTAAGTCAGCTGGACTACAGGAAAGAGGATTGATGAATCCCTGCAAATCCATGTCCTGTGCGTGTTGCTTTTCCTGTAAATGGCCAATATTGATTACGTGTTGGTATAGACAAATGAAGCAAACCAATGATGCAGTCGGTTCAGGTTGTTCGTGCTTCTAGCAAATATTAATGTCAATGCACCAGAGAAGGGTCAGTGCAGCAGGCAACAAGTTTGTGTAGATTCAAGAAGGGTAAGTCATTCGATACATGGCAGACAATAATATGCTCCTTGTAGGAGTCTGGGAATGTAGCTTGATTTTCTTTCTGTGATTTCTACATTCCAAATTTTGTTTGGTTTAGTGGTTTGGTGATTTCCCTGTGGTTTTAACAGTAGTTGTTTATACAGAATCACATCCATGAATCTCTGCTTCAGGAGATGTGAAAATGTTGGAAGGCTGCTGGAAAGAAGTATGTGTGCGTGGTGAGTGCCATTTTAAGTATCATTGTATGCTTACTCTGGGATCTGTTACCTTTATATCTGATGTATATAGGAGTTGGAAGAAATACATTTACTGAGTTGTTATACTGTATGTATTCTCATTCTTGGCTATAGATACAGTATTTAGAGGTCATTTAAGATGTGAAGTGTTAGGTTCTCATTTATATTTGGTGTAAATTCTTAAGGTTTATATATACTTTGGGATACTTAGCCATGAGTAGTTGGTATTTGGTCATGGCTTTTTTCTGACCTAAGTGATTTTGTAAGTAACTTTAAGACCAGGCTGGAGCTAAGCTCATAAAAGGTGGACTTTCAATTTATATGCCTCTTTTTTTATTATTATTCCTGTTGTAAGTGGATTCTGAAATTTTATGTCAATATTATATTCTGTTAACTTTTGGTTCATGTGTAATGAATCTGCTGCCTGGTAAAAGAAGCCTGAGAAGTGGCATGGAGTGGCCACACTACTAAAGAATCACCTCACTCCTTGCTTGAAATAAGAACACTGCACAGTTGATAAATTGTCTCATATTGCCTTTGCCGCGGTTTCTAGCAAACCTTATATCAAATTCCTGAAGGGAGTGGAAACACATGCTATGTCCCTTGTCAAGCATTCCTCTCAAGAAAGGATATCCAATAACTGTATAAAAGCATGTGCAGAATTATTGCAAGCCTTCTGGGTCTGCTCCACCAAAGCTGTTAGCGTTCAAGCACCTTGTTTTTCAGATTGTAAATCTGCCCCTTTAACTTGTATTTGAAGGACAAGGCTAAACACAGAAGCTGAAAGAGCTACTGGTGTATCAATGAAGTGCAAGTGTAAGTGAATCCCTACACGTACAGGGTTGGTCTAGGTGAAAACTCTTAAGTAGAAACATAAGATCAGGATTGTTTGCTGGAGACAACTATTTGCACTGCTGCTAATCCATCTGTGCTGAGCTTTTACAGTACAGAGCTTACCTAGAAAAAAACCAAATCAATCTTTGGCCCCCCAAAATAACTAAAAATAACCTTAAAAAATAACCATGCAATACTAAGTTTGTAAGTTATTGTATTTGGTCTATAAATTTACTTATTCTTTTGCTCTGCATAGAGGGAAGGGATATTGACATTTCCTCTGTATAACCTTCCAAATTTTGCCAATTTTTTGTTTTGAATTTAGATATTTTTAAAGGGAAGAGAAGGACACTTAGACAATTTCACAGCACTATGTATATTTAATTTAGGATTAGCAGTAAAAACCTTTAAGTTCATGCCTTTTCTCTCTCTGCTTTACCTGTCATCTCTTCAAGTATTTTACTGAAGTGCATCTCAAAATGTGTTTTACAGCGTTAGGATTTGTAGGAGTTTAGAGGTCACAAGATTTTTCCCTGATCTATATGATGAGGATGAGAGGGATGTGTTTAACATGTCCAGGACACCAAAAACCCCACAACTGGGTGTGTTAAGCAGACTAATTTCTACTTCTTTTACTGAATTGTTTTAAATGCACTATGTCAGGTGTGAAATCAGAACTTTTGTTGGAGAAGGAACTACTATTGCAAAAAAATACTGGTTAAAAGCCTATAGGGAACCTAGGGCTGTTAGAAAAATATTAAGACAGATTTTGTAAAATCAGAGAAACTTGGACTCTACTCTGTAATACTATTTTGTTACAGGGATGGAGAGACATCTAGCAATGTTTCTCCTCACTGTTTTCGGTTATGTGGTTGGTGGTTTTTTTAGGTTTTTTAAGAGTATAAATAAACAATTAATTTCCAGTGACTGAAATAACTGGTTGAAACCACTGAGAAGTCCACCTATTTTGAGATGCCAAGTACTTTTAAAGAGCTGTAGAAAATATGGCACTTGTGTTTCTATGTTGTTTGCCTGTTTTTTTTAAAAAAAAGTTATTGTGAATGGGAAAGTTATTTTGTCTCTTTCTTTTAAATAGAAATAAAGAAGAAATTAATTAATACCTTTAGAAGAAAGAATGCATTAGGAAATGTGACCGGTCTTCATCGCTCTTCTCTACTGATATGAGTTGGTTACTCCTAATAATCCCTCTTATAAGAAACATTCTCTTACTTTGCCTATGAGGCAAGCCTCGCTGGGCATTATTGATCTAGAGTTTTCTACCAGAAAAACTGTGTTGTTTGTTTAATATAGTGTGTTATAGTTGGAATGGACATCTAGCTGGTACATGACAGAGGAAAGTTGGCTTCCCATTTGCTTGTTTATGAGAAGAAAATGACTTGGATTCCCAGAGCAGATATGGAGAGCAGTGAAAGTGAATGCTCTTCGCAAGCAATTGCAATAAAGCAGCAGCAAACGGAAGCTGATTTTTACTCTAGTTGTTCTGGGTCTGGTAAGCTAGTGCCCTAGGCTATTGATTCTTCCTACTATGTGTCACTTTTTGTTAGGCTCATTAACAACAATTCTTTCCCCCCAAACTCAGTTTTATCCTCTTTGATCGGAAAGCTCGTATGTCTTGGCCCAGTTTCAGCAAACGCCTACGTATCTGCTGTTGAATACTTTAGTCTCCTCCTCTCTCTTTAAACTCTTATTTTCAAAGTGCATGAAGGAGAACAATTTTTATCATCAATAGTGAGGGGAAGCTAGGCAGCAGATGTAATCACACAATTATCTTGTATTGGTTATAAA
>VZTU01017851.1:8520-25159 GCA_013400835.1 Zapornia atra
ACTAGCCCCGCCCAGCCTGAGCTGCCTAAAGTGACTCTGGAAAAGTGTTTTGAACAGCAGTGGCTTTATTCTTTTAGCTACACATAATGCTTGGAGTAGAAGGGAGAAATGCTGGAAGAAGGTAGGTTAGAATAGCAGATTGACATGCCGTTGCTGAGTTTGGGATGTTAGAAAACAGTTACTGCAAATCGACTGTTCATGACTAGAAGCTACAACCTCTCAAGTGCAACTGTTTTTCCTGAGTTTTTGCTTTAAAAATTCAAGGTGTGCGTTGAGGGGGGAAGGGTGGTATTGGGGTGTGTGTATAATTTTAAGAATCATGCAGTGCATTGACACGTACCTTTTTGCATGACTTTGAGCATTGTATAATCATAAAAACCATTAAATTTTTCTCATTGGCTTGTTACCAGCTGTTTCTGGAGACTGATGATTACAAGAGTTGCTGTCTCTAGACATGTCTGGGCTTGTGGGGGCATTACTCAGAATCCAGTGCTGTGTTGTCTTGCTTCTGTTAAACATGCCAGTTATCTTCTCTAGGATTTGCCTACTGACTGTGTTTTGCCAGTACATTGAGGGATGTGAAAGCACATTGATCTGAACAGGATTTCCATTACCTGTCTATGCTGTTGACATAATGCTGATAACAATTCGTTAGTTCAGAACGGGAAGAATCTTACTGAGGCCCTTGGAAACACCATGTTAGAATATGTTCCCAAGCATAGGTTAGTTATGGACTTGATACGAGTGCTCAAAACTTTTGCATTTCTCAACACTGGTGTTACTTACTTTAGTGTCTGAAAATAGGCTTCAGTAGTAACATTTCTGTAGTTAAGTCCAGAACCACAGGAGCTTCCCGTTCATCTCAGTTGAAAAGAACATTGCCATGGCTAATTGAAATGTTTGGCTTAGTACAAAACTCCTAATTTTAGCACATCACTTCTGTGGTTTAGTTTTCCATTACTAAGTGTTACTTGGAGACTTAACTGTTTTCCATAGAAACAGAGTTTGAAAAGATTTATTTGGAGGCTCTGCTGTAAATCTGTGAAGTGACCAATCAAAACAAACCAGCTGACAGTTTCACCAGTTTTAATATCCATGTTACCTTCAATGTAGGTAGCACTCTGTGTTCTTTCAAGTTTGAAAGAAAACAAAAAGTGATGCTCTGGGCTGCAGTAGGAAGGAATTTACCTTTTTTTGGTTGGTATCTACTTAGTTGATTCTGTTTAACCGTAAATTGTATTAATCAGCTTGGTAAAAATTAGTCTTTCTCTGCAGACCATATGCTACTTTGTACAAAGAAAGTAACATTTAATTATTATCGCATCCTTTATATGATCATGTAGGTAAGCAATAAAATAGTTGCTAGATTAAATATTTAATTTTGTTCTTCACTTGTAGTCAATACATAGTAATTGAGTGATGTCCGGTAGTTTTTAGCATCTGCTCGTCAGTACGGATAAGAAAAAATCCGCCACTGTTGTAATTAGCCGGTTGATATTTGCACTCATTCACACACTCTAAGGAGGTATTAGTACAGAACTATGTATTTTTGCCTATCTGTCTGTGTGTAATTTGACTCAAGATTGTTTGCCTGTCTGTATGTGTGGTTTAGTTAAACATCCGTCCATGTATGGGCAACTTGGCTGTAAGTTTCAGGTGACCCTTACTGTTCTTGAGTCTTTATTTGCATCGCTACTTTGATGTAACAAATGCTACTGAATCACTCTGTTAAATTGGTTTATGGTTAGGAGCTGTTAATAGTTGCACAACTGAATCTTGTGATCAATCTCAAAAATATTAATAAATCCTAATTGCTGCTAAACCAAAGTCCTGTAACAAATTCTCATTCATGACGGGCAGTTTTGCTGTTTTATTGCAGTGATTCCTTCCCTTTTTTCACTTTTCCTTCCCTACGCTGCCTAGAGAGCAGAGCTACTGCCTGATAAACATTCGGTGATTTGAGCTGGACAGGCTTATCTTCTGGGTGTGGGAAAACTCAGTGTTGTAAGCAGTATAAAACAAGTGTGTAAGCAGTGACCTTTTTCCCAGCGAAATGAAATTAAGCAGAAGAGCAAGCAGGGGCTTCCACTACGTTCAGGTAGTCTTTGAATCAACGCTGAGGCTTGTACACCAAAAGCAGAATTACTGTTTTCTTTCTTTCAACTCTGGCAAGTAAAACGTCATTGTTTATATGACAGTACAGATCATTCTTCAGTGCACAGTGGATGATTTACTGTTTAAATAAAAAATGATGCAAGAATAATAGAGATGCCTCCCTTTTAAGTTTAGCAACAGACCTTCACATTAGCTCCATTAAATGAAATAAAATAATAAAAATACTATTGTGTGGGTATGTGAAACATGATTGTGGGCATTTTTTGAAGTGCAAATGAACTATACCATTATATACTGTAGGTGGTGTAACGTAGGACAGGAAGAGTACTCATGGAAACAGAGTGGTTCTGACACTTAGCATAGATTTCATTTCAGGAAAAACCACATTGTAGTAGTTATTTAAATTTGCCTCTTTATGTTTTTAAAAATATAATTCCTACAAATGAAAGGATATACCCAGTGTTAGGGCTTTTTCAGAGATTTTCATCTTCAGTAATAAGTAGCAAATATACATGCATTAAATCTCATGTGTACCTATGTTCCTTAAGGAGTTTGGATCATGCCTGTGTCTGGAGGTTGGCACCAGTCCTGTGACTAATATGAAGCAAGCAGCTCAGTATTTGCGGCGTGCAGGCAGTCTGCTCCTGCCAGCTCTGGGAGCTTTCTTGGAAGAGAGATGTCAACTTCTGCAGAACTCAACTGTTCCCAAGTAAATAAATCAATGCAAGTTATAGACCTAAAGGTGCCTCTAGAGTCTCCTTGCAGACACCTGCATTGCATGCTGCTACATCTTTAAGTTTGAAAAAATGTGGGTTTAGTGGTCTTTCAGGGATGATAAGAGCCAGAAAAACCTGGAGAAAGCTCTGGGAGGCTAATGTCCATTTAGGCATTAAGCCACTGCCTGTGACATGTGGTATGAGCTGAGCTGGAATCAGTCATTTCACTTTTTGGTTGGATCAAAAGCCCTCCTTTTTTATATCCTTTTCTTTTTGCTGTAGTGGGAAGCCTGGGCTTGCAGGAGAGATTAAACCCTTAAGTTTGGCAGAGGCTCTAATGGGTTTTTTTGTGCTTTGCTCTTGGCTAACACAAACCCGTGTAGCAGCAGGAAACTTCACCAAAGGGTTTGGTTAAATGCAGTCAGTTCTTACCCAGGGAAAGTTTCTCTCCTCTCCTGATGTACTCCGTGTGCTTTTAGAAAGCAGTTTTAATGTTTAATAATTCCATGCACATTAATACCATCATGTTATCTAGATGATGAAATCACATAACAATAAAAATGACTTAAACACAGTAATGTGTGTTTTCCTAGAGTTTCTCCAGCAGTGCTTGCAGCCATGTTCTGCGTTCTAAATCATTCAGCTTTAGTCAGCTAAATGAGGTTAGTTCCCAATGTTGTTTGCATGGGAGATCTCTAGAAGACCTTATGTGTTTTAAAGAAATTATTTTGGCAATACTCAGTACAGTTCTCACTTTCCTGAACCCCTACTCAGTGTGTACGTCCAGATTGTAGTGAGGAGTGGGGCTCTAGTGGTATACAAACATAATGTATACATTCTATGATGTGTACCTATACAAGCAGACTTTTTTGGAGAAAAAAAGAATAAAGTAATTTTTTTCTGCTAAAACCTATGCACTATATCAGTACATAATAATCCATTTTACCGAACTGATTGGTTTAGAAATAGTTGTTAAAGTGTGAGGCGCTGTCTTTCAGATGACTTGGAAGCTTGTGTAACAGTAAAACCAAAAGTAAAAGGTGATATGAATCAAGTTGTGCTGCTACAAAAGCCCATTGTGTAGCCGTACTTCTGCTGGTCTAAGGCAAGCTACTAAGCAAGATGTATTTGTTAAAAGCTGAAGTTTTGCTGATGTGTTACTAGGTCAGTCAGGAAACCATGATGAACCATTTGCACTTGCCACTGAAACAGGAAGCTAGAGGAAAGGTAATTGTGGCAGGAGAAATTGCTGCCACTGACCCACAGACCACCTTCTGAGATTATACCACCTCCTCAAAAGGTAAAGGCAGAACAGCAGCAACAAGAAGTCATGCCAGAGTCCGTGACGTAGGCTGCTGATGTTGTTCGTCTTCTTCACTTTCAGAATGCACATGTGTCTCTTGTCTAAGGGTCAAGTGCAGGACTGGAACACCCGTTTGAAGTGCTGGGCTGCTTCGCCAGTTAAGTCAGATGTGGTTGAGGGTGTCTGCTCTACTATATCTGCCTCCAGTTAGGAACTAATTTTTTCCTTTTGTAGAAAATTGTGGTGTGGGTACAGTTTTAATTGGGCAGCAGGAGGGGAAAAACAAGTCTAAAATTGCAGCTTGAGTGACTCCTACTCACCTTAGAGGAACCATTTCTAAGTAGAAAGTGCTACCATGTATCCCCCATTTAATACCTAGTTAGGCTGATGTTTTCCTTCCACTCTTGCTTTTTAGGCTGAGGATGAAAGCAAAGCTCTTTTTCCATGGTCCAAACACATGGTCCAAGTCAAGAGCATCTCTGTCCAGCGTCTCTGGCTCCTGCCATTTCCAGCAGGCTTCCCAGGCTCTGGGCAGCAATATGGGGCTTGAACCCAGGATTTGAAAAGTCATGTTGTGGTTTGGTTTGGGGTTTGTTTGGGTTTTTTGTTTTCATTGGATACTTCTCATCTGGCTTGAAATAACTGTTTTCAGCCAAATTGTTCTCTTCCATTGGAAAGATACCACAGAAAAAATGAAAGGACTGCAAAATGTGTTCCTGTTTATGCTGTCAGTTTTACTTTTTGGCTTACTGGCAGTCTCATTATCAAACTTAAGATAATTTTTTATCATACTTGGTGATTTTTTTGTCACACAATGTCTTAATTTAACACAATGTCTTATTTTAACCCAGTATATACCTTGTGGTGAGTTTCAGTTGAGAATGTATATTTTTACTTCACTTCTTACCATTATCTTCAGTGAGCTTATTGCAGAGCAGCTCAGATTTCAGTAGACTGCAAGTCAGAGCAACTTCTGCAAGCATTAGCTAAAGGTTAGATTCTGTTGTCTTGGCAGATTGTCTGTTTTTGCAGACTGTGTCCTCTGTGGTACAGAAGTGGAAAACCAAACATGCTTCAGAAGAGCTGTTGTGTAGAAATAGATTAATAACGGCATAGCTGATCACTGGCTGGGCATAGTCAACAGGTTTGCAGGGCTTTCAGTAGCTTGTCTAAAGACAGTGGCTTTAAATAGTGTGTATATTGCTTAGTGATTTATCTTAATAAATTTTAACAACACTTCTTTGTGTACAGGTAACAAAGTGTGATTTCTTTCAAATGTTTGCAGGCTGGATGGGTTAATTTGTCTGTTTTCCCTCCTGACACGTTTCAAGAGCATTATGCTGATAGTAGGAATCTCAATGTGAAAGCAAATTATCATCTCATAAAACAAAGCCTACAAGCGCTTTCATTGAAATTTGTATTTGCACCTTTTATTTAAAGTCCATACTACTTGTAACCATGCCAGCATCACACTTAGAGCTCCTGGGACAAGTAAGCAGATGTAATTTACATGGCACAGGATTTCTGTATCAAGGGATAGCAGCCATTGTATATCGGTTGATACAGGAAGAATATACCTGTGTGTCTGTATCTCTGTGTGTGTGTCTATATGTGCGTCTTTATGTCTGTGTGTGTGGTGTGTATGTCTCTGTGTGTGGCGTATTTACAATTAGTACTTCTGTGACAGCATGTGTGAATACCTATTCTGTTATTTTTTCATCCAATCTTTTGTCCCAATGTTCCTTCCCACTGATTTTGTCTTGAACAAGCAAGCATCATGAAGGCTCAGATTATTCTTCATGAAAAGCCGCAGTGCACTACTGTGGTCAGTGAGTAACATAAAAAAATCTGTGTGAGTGACAGACACTGCTGAAGAGTTTGCTACCCTGTAAGCAGTGCCTTGATTTCAGCAGCTTTGCTGATAGGCTGAACTTTACTGAGTGGTTACCTGCTACCTTTAGAAAGATGAATTGTTAACCTAAAAAAAGGAACAAACTGACTTTGTCTGAACATGGGCAGTGTGTGTGACTGCTCTTGTTCATTACCACTGTGTCCATCTGTTGTACTACAGTGGAATGGCAACATTCCTCCTGCTTCATACATGTTTTATATTAACTCTGTTGAACCTTTGGATAAAGTATTGCAGCGTTTCCCCACTGCTGGTGTATGTGTTCCTTTGGTTCTTAAATTCTACATGTTCTCCCACTATGCCTCAGGGTTTTGATAGCTGTCCAACAGCTTCCTAGAGAATTACACATGCACTTTCAATACATTTTAATGTGTTTTTTTACATTACTACTGGAGAAGAGTGAAACAGTAGATGACAATTTCAAAAGAGTGAAAATAACTTTGTAGAATCTTCAGTACAGACTGAAATGTCAGTACTTTATGTCAATACTCTCTGTATTAGGGAAGTAATTACAAGGGCAAATAATCCTGTGCTTTGTCTACATCAGGGGGAAAAATGAAGATCAAAGTCGGGGACTAACCCTCTTTCTTCCCAAAAGGCAGTTAATGTTTTAGTTCCAAAGCATGTTATTTACAATGTCTTCTAAGCTCTCGGCTATAAACATTCTATCTTTGTTGCATTCATTTCCATATATGAAATGAGTTTTATTTCAGTCCATTACTACAGCACAAGAGGAGGATATATCAGAAAAAAACCCCACTTCAAATATTTGGTTTCAAGTGAGACAATTCCTACTTATTGCAGAGGAAATGCAGTAAAACCACATGACAGAAACAATAGTGAGGACAATCTGTATTCTGTTTTCTGCCAGTGGTGAAATAGTTTCTGGAAATCCTAATACAGATTGCAAAAACTGCTCTTCCATTTTGAGTTCTGAAAAAAAGTAATTCTTAACAAAAATGTTCCCATAATTATATTTATTTGATCTTTTGGCAAAATTAGTTTTGTCAATATTTTGTTTGCTTGATTCTTTAATTGCTCATGCCTCATTTAAACTGTGTCTGTAGCTCAGATGTTTGCTAATGAAAATGCCATTGAAATGAACACACACTCAGAAAGATGTTGCCACCATCCTTGTAATATGGTTTAATTTTCATATTCTCTCTTATGTGCAAATCAGTACCTTGGTAAGCTGAAGGTGGATGAACAGAGCACTAGATAGGCTGAAAAATGCCCAGTCTGTGGGACCTAATGGGTATAAGTGATAGCTCCCTGTCCACTTAACATCTTGTGAATAGTGGTGTACCCCCAGGGTCCAGTTCTGGGTGCAGTGTATTTTTATCAAGACCCTGGTCACTGAGGTGGAATGAATGACTGTTCTCTCAGCAAGTCTGCAGAGAACATTAAACTGGGGGAGTGACACAGATGGAAGTGGTGGGGTGCAGTATGGAGGGACCTTGAGGCACCTGAGGAGCAGGCCTTCAAAAACCTCATGAGAGTTAAACAAGAAATGCACAGTTCTGCAGATTGGACAAAATAGCTGTGTGCTGTGGTTGAGAAGCAGACACGCTAAAGAGGACTTGAGGTTTCCAGTGGAGACCAAGTTGAGTTACAGGTGTGCTTGCATTGCAAATGAAGTGAGCCTCCCATGGGTGTGCATTAGGAAGAGCATGGTCATTAGATTGGGGGAAGATTTGTTACCCTCTGGAAGGATTACACTCAATTCTAAGGGAAATGTAATAGCCTTTGAAAATACTAGGTAGCCAGTTACAGAGATAATAGAGCTGACCTCTTCTTGGGATCCATAGGCTGTGTAAGAATCTTAGAATAGAATCATAGAATGCTTTGGATGGGAGGGACCTCAAAGATCATCTAGTTCCAGCCCCCATGCCATGGGCACAGACACCCTACACTAGATCAGGTTGCCCAAAGCCTCAACCTGGGCTTAAACACTTCAAAGGTTGGGGTTTCTACAACCTCTCTGGGATAGATGTCACAACATGTGGAGGTTCATGTAATGCACCAGGAACCTTTCCATGAGAAAGGCAGGGCGGCAGTAGGACAAGTTTCCTGGTGGGTCATGCAGTCTCTGTGAAGGAAGGTTTGGAAGCTGCCCTTCAAGCCAGAGGCTGGTCTGCTGACCCCCTAGACACTTGCAAATCAACGTGTCTGTGGAGAGAGGATGCTCTGAAGAATGGGAAGCAACAGGGTGTCTAGGATGATGGTGAGATCTTGGCAAAACCCACTTGAGGTCCAAGGCAGCTCTCAAGTGGAACATAGTGGTCTTTGAGCCAGTTCTGCTTGTGTAGTACCTAAAGTAGCCAGCCACTGAAGAAAGGAGTTACTCTGCAATACATGGAAAATTATAGGCTTGTTTTCATATTTACTGCTTCTAACAGGAAAGAATAAGACCTTCATTATATACCTGCAAAATCAGAGCAAAAGGCTCATCCAAACAAGTGAGTCCCAGTGCATCAGTACATGAGATGGTTCTTTTATCTCTGTGACTTGCGTGTGGTAGGAAAATGCTAACCTAATTTTTTCAATAAACCCTTCGCTTAATGCTGCACTTCCCTCAGCATTGAAAAACTGTTTGCTAATATCAGTTTGAAATTAACCTTCAGGCTAGAAGCAGGTGTGGAAATATAACAATGGAATGGAAACAGGTCATAACAACTCTTGGTTTCTAAGAATATTTTCTTTGATTTTCAAGCCTCTGCCACTGGCTACCTTTTTGTCAGTGCTTGAGTAAATCTTCATGTTTGCTCTTTTCCTGAAGTCTCAAGCTGCCTAATTCATTGCAAGTATTTTTAGAATTTGGTTTGATGTTATTAATACACTGGGCTGGTGCTTCATGAAGTCTCTACCTATGGCACTTGGAAGTGTGATGTTAATTTATCACTTACATTCTTTGAATGAGTAGTGTAATATTCACATTTGGCAAGGTATATTCAATCTGGTTTCTCTGCATTTTCAGGAAGCAGGTCTCCTCTGAAATCTCTGCTAAAAATGGTTTTCCTATTGTAACTGCCAGTCTCCTGACAATGATCTAAATGATGGTGATTTGGCCAGTGCATTTCAACACGGGCATTTAGGTTTGTATGCAGAAGGTATGCTAATCCAGTGTACTATCCATTAGTGTCTGTTGTTAGTTTTGAACCACAAAATCTGAGTAAAATACTGCTGAGATTAGACAAGGGATCAAGGTTTGGTTGTAGGAAAGAAAAGTAGGAAAGAAAGTTTGGAGAAATGAAGACCTTCCCTTAGTTGGTAGGAGATAGTTTAGGCAAACTTACCCACAAATCCATGTTTCCATTAAGAAGAACAAGGACTTTTCTTTGTCAGATTGGCCCAAAGTCATAGAGACTTGGTGGGCCCAGTTTTTTTCCCTTTTTTCCTCAGTGTATCAAAGAGGCTTCTTTAGTGTATCATATTATTAGAGTGGAATACATTGTATAGTAATGTACAATCAGCAACACCAATTGTCAATATACACAGCAAACTCAAATATATCAAAATGCAAAAATGCATTGGCGTCATCAAACTGCTGAAATTCCTGTAATGATGGTTGGTCATACTGTGCATTGGCAGTTAGGGTTTCTGGACTTGTAGTTCTGATGATCATAAATCAGACTTAACAGCTGATGTCTCTTTCTTAAAGACACACAAGCTTTTCTTTCTGGATGGTCGCACCGGAGTTGAGGTTAGCCAGAAGACTTGTCTGCATTTCAAACAAGAAAAAACACAAACTCAGCATTTTCATACAGAAATAGTTATCCTTCTTTTCTTTCATCTCCTTTTACAGACAGGATAACTCTTAACAGTTTTATTAACTATAAAAATAACATGGTACATGTTATATTAGCTTGTGAGAGAACTGTCACCATCTGCTGTTCATGCTAATCTCATCAGGTTTGCGGGTTGCTTTTGTGTCTTTGTGTATGTCCCCCTACCCTGGCTATATTCTTCAGTCTTGATATGATGCCAAGTGCATGGTTTCCAAATGAGTCCTTTTTGGGCTCCTGTCACAAGGGAGGATGTGTAGCCATGTACCTTTAATTAAAGCTTTATTAAAGAGAAATAACAATAACGTAATTTCTAGAAGTGAAAGACTCGGGAAAAACCACTGCATATTTATTATTGTATCTAGTGCATAAAATGAACAAAAGAAAATGTGTGTACCAGACAGTTCAATGGAAAAATATTTTTCCTTTTTGGAAGAGGAAAAGCTGCAAGCATTCAATAATATGCACACATTGTTTTATGATACATGAAGAAGAACCCCACTTGCCTATTCTGGTTCTCCACAGTCAGTCACTTTTCCTTTCTGGAGAGGGAGGAATGAACCCAAAAACCAACTGAGAAACCAATTAGTAGGCATAATTTATAGCAATAACCTATTGTACAAGTTGAAATTAGTGACAGCTTGATTTCAGACAATTACAAGTCTTGTGAGGGTTACGTGAGCAAGAAAGCTGGCGCTGTTTATGAGTCAGATTGCCTCTTTATGGAAATCTCTCTGTTTTACAAATTAGTCTGAAGAAGCAAAGACTAAGAAGGGCTTTAAATACAGAAAACAGCAATTTAGCTGAAAATATGAGTTGTGTCTATTCAGTACGTTGTTGGAAAATATGAATTAGTTGGAATTGGATGACTCATGCTCAAAGCCCATCAAATTAGATGTATCTTTCTCAGAGCTAACCCCTTCTTAAATTGTTTGAGGCTGCTTGTCTGTTGCATCCATACATATATGGTCCAGGTGGATAATGTGCATTCCAGATGTTGCTTTTTTAAGTGCAGATGAGTGATCCAACATCTTGACCATAGGAAATCTTTGAAAGTTACTGAATGCTCTGAATAATTCATCCTCTTTCATAAATTCTATAGTTTTTGAGAAACATCCTCCTCCATTGTCCTTTGATTACAGGTTAGTTCTCTGGGACTTATATGAACTAAGATGCTGACATTAGTCCGTGCGTGGTGTGGTGAGATGTTGGCCATCATCAGCTGGTGCTGATGGTTTGTCTGAGGTGAAAATGTTTCAAAACTCCATGTATCATATTTTTGCATTTTATACTAAAACCTGGACCCTTTTTAGGAGAGAGATATTCTCATGTATCCAGTTTACAAAACTGCCGGTAGCCATTTGGCCAGCCAGTGATGCGTCACTCTACAGGTCTGGAAGCTACCAAACTGAAAAAAATCCAACCCACATGCCCAGTTCTGACATGCTAAAGATATTTAAATACCTCTCAGTTCTTCTGATCATGTTGTACTCCGCTTCTGAAATACTACTTCAGGAAAGATCTATGTTTCTACAGCATAATGATCCAAGTGAAGATCTCCATAAGTATCTATACTGTTCACAGAATCACAGAATCACAAGGTTGGAAAAGACCTTTAAAAATCATCAAGTCTAACCATTCCCATCCTAAGCTAAACCATATCCCTAAGTACCTCATCTACCCTTTCTTTAAACACATCCAGGGATGGTGACTCAATCCCCTCCCTGGGCAGCCTGTTCCAGGTCCCAACGACTCTTTCAGTAAAAAATTTTTTTCTAGCATCTAATCTAAACCTGTCCTAGCACAGCTTCTTGCCATTTCCCCTTCTCCTATCTCCTGTCACCTAGCTGAAGAGACCATCACCCACCTCTCTACAGCCTCCCCTCGGGTAGCTGTAGGTGGTGATAAGGTCTCCCCTCAGCCTCCTCTTCTCCAGGCTCAACATCCCCAGCTCCCTCAGCTGCTCCTCATAGGATTT
The DNA here is from genome assembly GCA_013400835.1 of Zapornia atra. Lineage (NCBI taxonomy): Eukaryota > Metazoa > Chordata > Aves > Gruiformes > Rallidae > Zapornia > Zapornia atra. The sequence continues at coordinate 20,327 of VZTU01017851.1, forward strand.
GCCCTCCAGCCCCCTCACCAGCCTGGATGCCCTTCTCTGGACTCATTCAAGAACCTCAATGTCCTTTTTATGATGAGGAGCCCAGAACTGGACACAGGACTCGAGGTGCGGCCTCACCAATGCCGAGTACAGGGGCACAATCACTTCCCTAGACCTACTGGCCACACTATTTTTGATACAAGCCAGGATGCCATTGGCTTCCTGGCCACCTGGGCACACTGCTGACTCCTATTCAGCCTGCAGTCAACCAACACTCCCAGGTCCTTCTCTGCCTGACAGCTCTCCAGCCAGTCTCCCCCAAGCCTGTAGCACTGCATGGGGTTGTTATGTCCCATGTGCAGCACTTTACACTTGGCCTTGTTAAACTTCATCCCATTGGTCTCAGCCCATTGGTCCGGTCTGTTCAGATCCCTCTGAAGAGCCTCCTTGCCTTCAGGCAGATCAACACTTCATCCCAGTTTAGTGTCACTCTGCAAACTTACTGAGGGAGCATCCAATCCCTTCATTGAGGTCGTTGATAAAGATGTTGAACAAAACTGGACCCAAGACTGAGCCCTGGGGGACGCCACTCCTGACCAGCCTCCAGCTGGATTTTGTTCCATTTACAAAATGTAAATTTTGTAAATTTTGATGGCTGCTTTCAGAAGCCTCCAACAAAGCTTTACGATAAATGACTTGACAAGAAAATTAAAAGGATTCCAAATATGATTTTGGGTGTGACCCTTTAGGCCTTTATCATAGCCAAATCAAAGCATCTGTTTTAATTGAGAGCTATCAGCAAAAAGGTGCAATGCCAAAGGACACAACCAGCTGTCAAGACAGCTTGTCTTTGAATCATCCCTGATATTCCCTCACCATCTTCTGTATAATTAATAGCCGTTCTAGAAGATCATGCCAGTTAATGAGATGCAGATAAAGGCTTAAAGGTCTCTATTGTAATTCTGTTTTAATGACAATCAATATTCTTTTGCACAAAAATTCCAAATATATCTGGCTTGTCCTAATAAATAAAAGGACTTTATGCTAGCTGAAGACGAGAAAAGGATGGCAGCAAGTAGGCATCATAGAGTGGCATTCAGCTAGATTAAAGAAAAAATCTTTCAAAAAGGAGTTTATATCTAATTTAGCTATTTATTAGCAGAAGCATTCAAGAAATCATGGTTGCCCTTGTAACATGAAGCTTTCTTTGAAGATACACGGGATTGTGCTCATGCTACCAATACTGAACCCAAAAGTGACAGGCAGTTTAACACTATTCACTGGGGGAGGGAGGGGAGGGTGTCAAAATTTCTTTTTAAAATTCTAATACGGCAAGAACCTCTAGCTCCAAACCATTACTAGACATCACAACAGAAACCGTGCAAAGATCTACATACTTGTAACGTTTGTGCAACATAGCCCAAAACCAGGTTTCATACCAGAAGCTAGTGCCACAACTGCAGACAAAGGCTACGTACCCGCAGCATGCAGTCATGCTAGTTAGATCCAAGTTTTACTCATCCCAAATGCAGGACAAAAGGATCTTCAAGAAGCCTAGCCCATGAAAGTCAACAGGGGGAAAGGAGTGGAATAGGGAGAAACATAAGAAATTAAAAGGATTTGCATCCTGAATTAATACAGAATTACCAGACACTGGCTAGGGAGACTAGGGAGCAAGAAGAAGAGGGAAAAGAAAGCAGGATCCCAGAAATGTAGAGCAAGACTCTCAGTTTTCCCTGGGAATTGCTCTTCCCACATTCTCTAGGGACTAGAGGAATTAACTCACATCATCTAAGATCCGGTCAGAGACCACCTGAGGAACCTGAACATAGACAAGTCCAATGGGCCCTCCTGAGGTCTTGACAGAAATGGTTGGTGTAGTTGCCAAGCCACTCTCAAGCATATTTGAAAAGTGTGGCAAAAGTCCAACTCTCCAGCTGTCCAGATCCCGCTGGATGGCAGCACGGCCTTCCGGTATTTCGGCCACTTCTCCCAGTCTTGTATCATCAGCAAACTTGCTGAGGGTACATTCTATCCCTTCATCCAAGTTCTTCATGAGCTTATTGAACTGGGCTGGACCCAGGACTGACTCCTGAGGAACACCACTTGTTTTACAGGTCTCCAACTAGACTCTGTGCCATTGATCACAACCCTCTGGGCTCTGTCTTTCAACCAATTTTCAATCCACTCCACTGTCCATTCATCTAACCCACATTTCCTGAGCTCTCCTATGAGGGTGCCATGGGAGACAGTGTTAAAAGCCTTGCCGAAGTCAATGTTGACAACATCCATTAGCAATTAGTGGGGGATGTTTTCATATTTTGTATTATATCATAGAGATATGATTTTAACTGTCCAACACAGGCTATTTTCAAGACAGTAATGAGTGTTTGGGAGACTTGTATTTTGGACGTAGGAAAAAAGTCAAATTGCAAGAACAGATTGACTTGCATAACAAAATCCAGCTGGAGGCTGATCAGGAGTGGCGTCCCCCAGGGCTCAGTCTTGGGTCCAGTTTTGTTCAACATCTTTATCAACGACCTCAATGAAGGGATTGGATGCTCCCTCAGTAAGTTTGCAGANATGGGATGAAGTTTAACAAGGCCAAGTGTAAAGTGCTGCACATGGGACATAACAACCCCATGCAGTGCTACAGGCTTGGGGGAGACTGGCTGGAGAGCTGTCAGGCAGAGAAGGACCTGGGAGTGTTGGTTGACTGCAGGCTGAATAGGAGTCAGCAGTGTGCCCAGGTGGGCACTGCAACATACTTTAAAAATAGCGCAAGCATTTGTGACAGTAGAGCTCTATTCTGACAGCCTTGAAGTGATAGCTAAATCCCCAAATAATTGCTGGAAAACTGAGCAACTGCCTGTTCTTTCAAGTAGCACCTAACCCCACTCCAACTGATTGTTAGTGTTTTGCTTTTGTGCTTTTAGAAAAGCACTTCTGAACTTAGTTTAACAATCACTCCAATTGCCAGTGAGTGACTCTTTGATTTGACGGGATGAGAAGAAGCACTTGCCACAGATAGCACTTTCAAAACCTCACGTCTATATATGTAGAGATGGAAGCAGGTACATTATTGAATTTTCAGTTTGCTTCTAGTAATTGCTAAGTTTCAAGCTTATGTTCTGCTCTTATCAAAGACAACTTCTCTTGCTCTTAGCTGGAAATATTCGCCTTGATGATGAAATGGAAATATTCCAGTGTGATTTCATAATCAGAGTAGTGTAGCACAGTGAGTAACTACTGCTGTTAATTCCATTTAATTAACATTTTTTTTTAAAGTTATCAAATCACCTTTTAGTGCATGCTAGAGCAAAAAAATTTCAAGTACAGCTGAAGACTTTGACAAATTAAATTAGTTTAGATTAAAAGCTGATGAAAAATTAACTTTTCATTGAGCTCTAGAAAAAAAATCAGATTGTGCTCTGCATGTATTAGCATTAAGTGTTAGTATTAATTGGTATTAATAAGTAAGTATTCAGTACTGTTTTTTAAAATAGGACCTCAAGCCTGATTCTTCTATATCCTTTTCACAGCATATGACATAATTTAAATTCAACATGTTGTTCCATCTTAAATTTTTTCAGGGAACTATTTGCCTTTTAAAATCAAGATTTAATTTCTAGAATACAACTTTTTTCATGGCTTAGCACTTTGAGTATAAGTAGTAGAACTTACTGAGGTCAGTTTTGTATTTGTGGTGAAGACATTGCTTAATAGTAGCTTCTGCTTCCTTTATTAGTGAAGCACTGCAGTGTTGCTATTGAGAATATTAGAAACAGCTGAAATAGATGAAGGGTTTGTCTATAGTTCAAGCAGTCATGCAGAAATTTATATGGTGCTATATTAAAAATACAGTTTCTTGAACCAGAATATAGATGTGAATAGATTTGCAGAATGGGTTTTCTTATTTTAACCTTCATGCGGGCTTGCAACTTTTATAGACATATGAGTTAACTATTCTAGATGAAAGAATAGAAGCATAAATATAATGTCTCTGAATATTTGTCTGACAGCACACCGCCACAGAAGAGACCAATACTAAGTCTGTCTAGCTTTCCTCAAAGTTTGTCAAGCTATTTCCGTTAGCTTTCCCTGAAGTAAGTACGCATTTTCTAGTTCACACTTTGGTAAACAGGAAGTTTTGTTTAGGTACTCAGAGTAATAGAACTATCACAGGAATTGTTGTTTGATTTGTTTCAAAATGTTTGGGTTTTTTTCCCTTTGCCAATTGTTGTCTTGCCTGCTGTTATTGTATAAAGAGTTACACAACAGCTGTGCCTGTGGTGTTTCTCTGAGCAGCATGTCTGTGTCATCTACCCTAAGACAAATTGTCATTGCTTTACTCTCACAAATGCTTATATAGAAATAAAAACTTTAATTGGCATTAGGCAATTCCTTACTTGAAGTAATTTCCGTTTTACTGTAATTATTTCATTCATCTAGGGATTGTTCTGAATTTTAACAAGCAGTAGCATTTATAAAAAATTTTATTACAAAAAGTTGTATGAATGACTGCAGCATTTATTATACATTTGAAAAATAGTATCATTTTCAAAAGCATAAATCATGTTAGTAACAGTTTCCATCATTTGACATAAATTATTTTGCAGTGCTATTAAAAAATTAGATATAAGCTAGTTTACAAATTCTGCATTTGTAGAGGATACAACTGAAGACTAAGAACTAATTCTGTTTTCTGTAGAAGTATAGTGTATAAAGACTGGTGATATCAGCTTTCTTATTTATTTCACTTTTCAGTGTTGCATCCTGCTAAAGAATGGCTGCTTGCTTTTTTCTATGATGTTACATTATTTGGGATGGGGTTGGACTAGAATATCAGAAATT
>VZTU01017855.1:196-10789 GCA_013400835.1 Zapornia atra
AACAGTAGATTAAAGTGGAGATCTTTCATCTCTGGAGATAGGAGTTTAAATCTAGGTCAGATCCCCATAGTAGCATTTTGAGAAGAAATTTAAAAATGCCCGTACTATCTTTTGCTTCTAGAAGACAATGAAATGGTTCATTACCACATTATGGATTTGATTTTGTAAATTAGTTGATTTCAGCTGGTTTAAAATTCACGTACATGTTAAATTAATATGTTACTGGCAAAATTCTTTGTCAGACATTTGCTTTCCTTTATTGCTTCTATTAATGAGATGCATAAAGCAAGCTCAGCATAAAGATACACAAACACAGACCACTAAAGAACAAAGGAACAAAGGGCCAAATTTTGACTGAGGAAAGTTGCCCGATGAGGAATGCTGATACTCTAAACAAAAGCAGATATATAAGTAATGAATAAAAAATAGCAAGTATTAATTTGGTGAACGATTGTGGAGTTCATGTAACAGGTTTCACAGAATGTGTACTTGAATTTATTAGAGTGTGCCAGAATACAACACACTGTCTGTATCAAAGGTTTAGATTAGTTCAAATTATTGACATGGGTAAAATGGGTAGTAAAAAATGCTGTTCTGCCTACTCATGCATGAATTCGACCAAAATAGAAGCAAACTTGGGAGTAGGTCCTTTTACTGGTATGTATTTCTTATTATGGTATTTCTCAGTTATATGTCTGTGCACACAAATGAAGATTTTAGAAATACAACAGCAAATTGAATATGAGCCTTCATTTTTTGCTCAGAGTTTTTAAGACATACAGATGCAGTAAGAGGCAAGAGAATCCAGGGTTGAAGGTCTTCTGTCTGCCCAAAGTACCCAGAAGACAGACACACACTCAGTTGGAAGGGAGAGTGGTCTCAGCTGTACTTTCCACATTAATTTCTTTCCCAACAACAAGGGGTAATGAAGTCTCTCCAGTGAGATTTCATTTTCAGAGCCATAATTTCAAAACTGATCTTGAAGAGATTGCCTCCAGAAATTGTATCTACAAGCTGCTTTCCAGATTTTGGATTTCTAATCTGTATTCACAAACTCGGGTCCTATGTTATAACAAATATTCCTGATTTCACCAACAGTCCCAGTACTGAGAATGACTCAGCAGGCAGACAATGTTTTCAGAGAGAATTATTTTAGAAAGAGAAATTGTTACTGGAGGACCCCACTTCAGTTAACCAGCTAGAAAACTCAACTCTCACTTTGCTTAATCTTTCATGATTTGGTTTCTTTTTCATGGTTTCTTGTCTGCATTACTTAGTCAAGTGTTAATTGCCAGGAAGAGATATTTTTCTGAAAGCAAATTCAGAATTGGGACCAATAGATACGTTTTCCTTATCCAGTCCAGGACCTTCATCTACAAATAATGTTCTTTTTGTGTATGATGTGTGGGATTAGCTGGATTTCCTATTGTTTACAGTTCCTAAAAATAGATTTTTAAAGTGTTTTTTAAATGAAAGGAAGTTCTGTCTATTTTTTCTTCCCTAAAAACTTTGTCTTGATAGAGAAAACTCTAGCATCAGCACACAAGCACAATGTAAGCCTGCAGAAAACTATTTTATGGCCTACTCATAAAACTAACCTATTTATGTGTGTGCAAGTCTTACATGGCAGTAATGAAGAATGGTATCTTTGGACAACTTTTAAAAAATTCTTTAGGAGTGCTACCTTCCAACTCTAATGTTCTTCAAATGCCCCGGGTGTATCTGTCTGTGCCATGTGACTACTCTTCTTCTGCATCTTTGACCAAACTCTTTGATTATTTCTCCAGGCAGCAAATTAATCCCAGACACAAAAGACATTTCCAAAGTAGATTTTTTTCAGAACAGAATTTGGACAAAATCTGGTTCTATTAGTATTTACATTCTTTCTGAAGGATTCTGATGGAAAACAATATTTTTTAAGGTTCTGTGCAAAATTAAGTGAATTTTAGTTAAACGTTCAATGCCATCTATTAGTTTCTGTGAAGATTATTGTCAATTATTAATATGTTCCTGGGGATATTCATGACAGTTCAAAAATAGTTTTGTTCTGAGAATATTAAAAAAGTGAGGATTAGACTTTGTGCACCTCGACTCATCAATATGGATGGATATATAATTTTTCCATGACGAAAGCAAGCAGGATTGGCTGCTTAATTATACATCAAAGTAGAAAAGTTGGTCTGTATGAAGACAATGGCTAAAAACCAGAAGTACACATATTCATTTTTTAAAATGAGCCTTTGAGAATGAGCTACTTTGTTCTCCTGAGTTTATTTGTAGCATTTCAGGTTTAATAACATTTTCTCTAGGAGTAGGAAATGGAATAATGGAAGACCAATTCAGAGAGATATGTTGATGGGGGTTGTGAGATGGTCTAGCACACAGTGTAAAAATGGATGTGAGAAAATATCACGCAGCTAAATCAGTGCCAGAAGATACCATCTAAGGAGTGAAAGGAACATAGTCAGCTACATAACAGTATGACTTTGATATAACCCTGCAGGCAGTTCTACACCCGCAAGCAGTCAGCACTGAACACAGCCACATTGCTGGCAGTGAATCCATACAAAGGACTAGCCACAGGCCATGATGCCACTGCAGCAAGAATATATATTTCAACATTTGACATCTTGCTCTAACAGCTGCCAAGTTTGGCTGTAACTATTGACCTGATTGCTCAAGGACAGAGAGGAAGAAGAAAAGAAGCAATATAAGCAAGTGATAGACAGAGATTTAAAGGTCAGAAGCATCTGTGTAGATACATGAGCAGACACACTGCCCATAGGCGCTAAAGATCCTCTTCTGGGAAATAGAAGCTGTATAATTATCTTTAAAAAAACATTATAACTATGCTTAAAGAGCTTTAACATATTGGAGATGAATGATTTTTTTTTTTAAAGTATTTGGCATTTGGCTATACTCTGCAGGCTTTCACTGCTGCGTGCTGAAGAATATTCAGGATTTCAAAGTGATTGTGAATTAGAAAAAATTCAGAGGGGAAAATTATGCCCAGGTAACTGATGAAAAGTTGTGAACCATTGCATTATCAAAGTCTGGTCAATGTCAATGGTATGGAAAAGATTTAAAAGCTGTTAATTTCCAGTGTGCTTCCCACCCCTTTACTATCAGAATCTCTAATTTAGCATAACCTTCATGAAACTAGCCAGGTTCATAAATTTCTCTTTCCCTTTTCTTTTGCTGTTCTGCTCAGCAGTGAAATCTCCATGGCAGAGGATTGTCATTTCCTCCAGGGCAGATTTATCAGGGAAGCTAATGGGGTTGTCATGTCCCCTTAAATACCCATTAACACTTCCCCCTGTGATGCATATTACGTGTCACAACAAGTGCGTAGCTGAGCAGGTCCCCTTTACCATTGCCAGTCCACCGAGGCAAAATGCAGTTTGTTGAGTGGGACAAGATATAATGAAACTGTTCAGTTTTGCTTGAGAGTAAACTATGCGTTTTAATTTTTATTTATTTCCTAAATCAATTATCAGAATGGGTTACCACCTCTATCTCAAGGTTGTGCTTAAAGGCACAGATGTGAAGAAAACATATATATTTGTTATTTCCTTTTGGAAGCAAGGCTGTGTAGCCCCTAGTAATAAATCCTCTAGCACTTTGTAGTCTATGGCTGAACGGTAGAGGTAAGGAGATGTTACAAAATGAAACAACAAATGCCTTAGTTGACAGATAAGGACTAAAGCTATTAAGTCTTTGTTTTCTTGATGTCATCTCTGTCCAAATTATTCCAATATTTGTTTCAATAAGAAAAATGAACAGTTATGTGTCCAATACAACACAGGAAAACAAGGTTTAGGAAATTATTTTAATATTATATACTTCAAAATGTGCTTCAAAAGTGTAGGGTTTTTTTTCTCCAGTATTTCTTTGAAAGCCTTTAAAAATATATATATTCTGAATATATATTCTGAAAACTGTATTTTTCTTTTTTCATTTAAGGGGTGAATTTATGCATTTGGTTCTATACTTTAAAGGGTTTTTTAATGATTATTTGAACTGTGAAAAGTGGTAGGTAGGAGTCTATGTTCATATGTCCCAGTACCTTCTACAATTCTTATGAATTCTTTGAGTTCTGGCATATTACTTTATGAAAAGTAATTACTGACTTGCCAGATGATTCACACTTTGACAGCTACTTTAAAAGTGTGTTCTTTCCAGTTTGGGTAAAGCAAATGGACAAACAATGAATAACATGGGAATTGTACGAACAGCTATAGCAATTCAGCATCACAAGTCACTTGTGAAATCTGTAATATGTGAGGAGATTAGTAAGTGAATATAAGTACAGTTCAGTAAAAAAGACAGCCTGAAGTTTTAAAGGTGACCTGCAAGGAATGTCAATTTGTTTATTTTCCCTGAAACAAGTCTTCAGGTTATTAATACATGTATTAATTAAGTAATCTATCTAAATATTTTTTCCTCCTGCTTTTTTAGAATATGAATGCAAATCTTTGATTCTGTCTTATTACTCTTGAAGGTAAAATGAATGTGGTCTGTTGCATATTCTTTTTCATTTAGTTGGAGGAAGAGGAGAGTGCACAAAGGTTTTGCCAGCAATTGAGAGGAAGATGTCACAAAGGGAGTAAGGTGTTAAGTGTTTAATGAAATCACCCTTTAAAAAAAAAAAATTGACCAGACAAATCAGACAAAGACATTTTCCTGAAAACTCCACCCTTTTTTTTGCATTAATCTTTCTTTGGTTCTGCAATTGTCTTCCCCAGCTTTGTCTACCCAAAGCTTTTTCCTTCATGTTGTCCTCAGATGCTGTCACCTCTGGCCATTCACCAGTGAGAGATGGGTCATTGGAATTGCACCCTGGTGTCCTGCTGGTCTGCAGGTTGGCACAAGGGCTGTACAGATCAGTGCAAAGTCAGACAACCCTGTTGTATGGTTTTTATACAACTTCAGAAGAAAAATTGCATGTTGGCTCTCAGAATTTCCTTGGAGAACCTTAGAATACACAGGGAGAGATTTGCTCATTTAAGGATGGAGTAATGTCAGAAACACAATCTTACATACTACCAGAATCCAAACTGGTTTGCCTGATACAATTACATCATGGTAAAGAGGCAACTGTAGCATGAGCTATGAAAAGATACCCAAGAATTCTTGAAAACACTGTGAAGAAATCATCACTGTTACCTTTCCATGTTATTATGTCATTCTATTTCATCCTTTCATCCTATCTAAATCTCACACCCAGTGATAGGCAGAGGGGACTAAACACTCCATCTTTTTTTAAGATGCTCTGACCGTATATCTTCCTGCTTTCATCTGGCCAGCCTGAGGCTTCCATCTGCGTGCTCTACTGAAGCACACTGGGTCCACTGTCAATTAGAAAACTGAATTCTACCATCTTCATAGAGACACACATTATGTGCCAGTTTAGTGCTTCTGCTGTGTGCATTCATACCAGAGGAGCAGCTGATTCTAGAGGTACAGCAAGACACCAGTTCTTGAGTGTTTGTTTTTTAAATATTGGATTATGTTTACATGTTCCTATTAATAGAGGCTGACATTTAGCTGACTACACACTGTGTCAGTTGCTTGAGATTCTTGGATGAGAATAAAATAAACATCATGATTCATTTACTGAAGCTGTAGAAAAAAGTCTTGCAAGAAGTGAAAGATTTAAGCTGGAATGATTTCCTCTTTTGCAGGCAGCATGCTAAAGGTAAACTATGATGTGCTTAGGGAGAGGTAGATATGAGTGCTATATAAATATACAGATAGAAAATTGTAATAATAGTATAGTAGATGAGGCAAACAGTAAGTACAAATAAATAACACTAATTTGAAAATACCTACATGGGTGACTAGCACACCACATTGCCTTTATCCAGTATATGAAATAAAAGGTTTCACTTTTCCTGGGTTAGATCCTTCTATCTTTATTTTGATGAAGCGCTCTCTGAGGTCAGAGACTAGTCTAAGAGAAAACAAATTCCAAAATAGAGTCTACTGTTTGCTTTGCAGAAGTTAAAAATTGATGTTCATGCAGTAGGTATTAGTCAATGCATAGCAGGCTGACTCTGATTTCAAGTGAACACAAATCAGAACTGACTGTCCTGAAGTGAGTGGAGCTACTGAGATGTGAAACTCCTGTTAAATCACAGTGAGACCTAGGGATGCATTTTTAACCAGGCAGATTTCATCTTTTTTATACTGAAACACAGAAGAATAAGCACAGAGAGCCACCTGGGAAGTATTATCTGAAGTGGAAAAGACTAGGATCCGTTGAGTTATGGGAGCAGCAAATGATACCTACACCACTGAAGAGGGCTCAGGTATACTTGTTAGGCACAGGAATTCATCAACACCAGTGCTGGTAATGTGTTACTGTAGTCACTCCCATCATTCTGGTCCATAGCAACAAAATACCTCCCAACAATTCCCTGATGCAGACACAATAGCCGGGCAGCTTTCACAGATCATGGTCTAAGTATTAGCTTGCTATTCTCATGAATTGGAGAACTGAACATTGCAGAGGCTCTCTAAGCTTGTGTCAGTTCCAGAAAAAGGTTCTGGACATATTTAAATTACCAGTACCATTGTTTCCTTACTGCACAGGTCTATCCATTGTATTTTATGTGTTTATGGAAAATTTCAGGCAGTTGTGAAAAAAAGAATAGGCATTGATAAATCTGCACACACCATGTAGAAAGTATTTAGCACAAACATGAATATAGTTATATTATTTAAAACAATTATATTTGGAGTCAAGATGTTTCCTTGTCTTCCAAAGCCTGATGTTGTCTCTGCATTATTGCATTCTTTTTTCCTAAAAGCCTGTCAGAGCATGCAAGGTTTGCTGAAGAACTCATCCCTCTGCATCTCAGGGACAACTGAGTGGGAATCACAGGGATTTTTGGCTTAGTCCCACCTTACAGGCAGAAAGCATGGCATTGCCCTATGTGAAGGAGGAGGCAGGGTTTGAAGTGATAGCCTTTATAAGACAGAACTAAAGGCGGTACAAAATCACAGCTAAAAAAAGGGTCCAGCCTGTGGGGCTCTGTAGGCAGATGAGTCCTTGAGAATGGACAAGCATAGGACAGATGTTGGGCAATGTTCTGGCAGCTATATAGTTTTAGAATATTAGCAATGTAGGTTGACACCACTAACACAGTGAGATGACTAAAGGCAGAATTTTAAATTGTGGATCTGGAAATCGGGGTGACACAAGTTCCCCTAGAAGAATACCCCACTCGAGGCAGATCCTGGGGAAGAAGGTTAAGCAGTGGGCAAAGGGAGTGGTAGTAACAAGTACCTTAAAAGCTTTACGTAAGTAAAGCATGACGAGGAAGAAGCGATGCCAGGGCAACCCCTCCTCCCAGATCCTGACAGCCTCCAGGCTGGCATCTCTCATGCTGCAAGTCTCCAAGTTGAGCTGCCCATAAAGCTCATAAAGCTAGGTTTTTCTAGGGCTGAAAAAAAAAAGCAGATGAAATTGAAAAACAAGGTTCTAAAAAGTAATTAGTTATTCTTACCAGTAGTGGTGCTTTATCTGAGACACATACTTGGCATGCTACATTGAGGATTATTATATTTGGTTTGGTTAGTTGTCTAATGGGAGAGGATCCCATTGGTGAGGTGCACCGAGTGTTCCTGATACGAAGTCATGCTGCAGCTGTTAGCCTAACATCTTTTAAAATGGTTGTCTTGTACTGCAGGCTTTTCTTCCTAGAATGGAGAATATTAATGTACATCCAAGAAATTCTGTACATATTGACAGTATTCTGTCTTAATTACTTGCAATGCTACCTATGGTTCTACAAATATGGACTTCATGAAGATCATGTGCATATGGATGCTAGAGTAAGAGTAAGGGTCATTCTTTCTCCATACACATTTGTGTTATATTTTTTCTCAGGACAGAATTCTCTGTCTTAGGGAAATATTTTTTTTCTCCCCCAGTAAAATATTCTCTCAATGTGGTTCAGAGTTGGTGTAAATGGTAGAAATTCTTTTGTAGGACACCAGTTTCTGGTAGTATGCCATCCTATGCTTCAGGGGCTTTGGGAGAGAGGGTTGAGTCTGGTTATCTTGGGTTAGGTAAAACTGCTAGAGGAACTGGAACAGCTAGTGTAATTTTGCCTCTGTTCTCAAGTTGAGTTGTCTGAAGTGGCCTGAATTTCTTACACAATATGCTTTATCCCTTGTGTCCATATAGTAGTTCTATTTGAGAGAACAAGGTTTATGTGTTGAAAAATGCTGAAGTGTGCTGAGGTCAAATGTACATTCTGTACAGCAAATACTAGGAGTAATTTGTGCACCTGTATTTTTGGAAAATGCTTCTTTGTGAGTTACAGTAAAGTGCTTTCTGAAGCTGGGAATGTCTCATTTTTTATTGACTTAAGTTTTCTTTCAGCTTGAAAACTTAAAATTTGAAGAGTAGATTTAGAAAGTGGCTTTGAGTAGGTATTTTATAGTTTGTTAGTATGAGAAAGAAAATATAGATTATCTGAGTGCTTGTTTTTCATTTCAGAGAATGGCTTATTCTTGAAGAACAACATGAAAGCATGTAAATTACAAGAATTAGGCATTATTACATAATTATACCTTTTAAATGATGATATGGCAAAACTGTAATGTCTATGTGTACCTGCATATAGTAACAAGTATCTATTATTAGATAGTTGTCATCCTCTTATTTCTGTTTCCTAAAGACTAAAATGTAAATCTATTACATAGATTTGACAAACATGAAATAAATTAAATGGTAAAGGTGTAAATCTAATTAAAATGACAGTGACTCTGAACAAATGAGCAAAACAAGTTTACAATATTGCTTAAGGATGCAAGTCAATTAAGACTAGTTTCTCTTAAGAGTAAGTCATCATTTTGAACAAGTGTAACGTCTGCCAATGAACTTTCATATACAAATTAAGTTGGTCTTTGTAGATTTTTTTTTATACATAGCACAGGTTGAAAAGTATTTTTCTTTGTATAGGATGATCAATATCAGCATAAATTCAGTTAAATTTCACAGCATAAGCACTTTGAAATTAAGTAAATATGACTACAGATTTTTAATTGTAAAGTACATGGTGCTATTACAAGATCCTTCATACCAAGAAATATGACAAAGATACACATTTCTAATACTCTAAGATGAACTGTTCATCTTTTTTAAAAGAAAGAATAATAACATTCAGATGTAACACAGCATTCATGACCAGAACAGTCTGTTTAATTCTACACTCTGATGTTTGAAGCATGTAGGGATTTCAGCAATGTGAAGGACAAACGAATTCACACATGAAAATCTCTACTCCTCTGATCCAGCTGTATTTTAATTTTACATTGGTATTCTTGCATTTCTGCATGTTTAGATTTTTCTTCCCCTGTACAAGGATGACTTTTCTAACATTATGTTTTTAAATCTGACAAGGTCATACAAGCTTAAAAAAAAAGAAGAAGAAGAAGGGTCATCAAAAGGGGAAAAATAACAGAACTACGGTGAAATGGCTCTCTGTTGGCCTTTGTATCGATTCAGAGTGTGTCAAAAGGGTCTTTTGTCGTGCCCCTACCACAGCATACTAATTTGCTAGATCAAGTCTGTCAGAATATCGACTGGAAGTAAAGAACTACAGTGGCAGCTTTTGTGTTTCATACAGCAGGGAGCCTGTGTGTGAAACAGGATTATCAGGGGGTCATGAAGAGAGTCAAGGGATGTCCATCACTTCCCTTCTGGTAATGTAATGGGGCGGGTGCCTGGATGTGATTAAGATGTAGGACACAGGAGGCATAGCGGTGAACAAATCAGACACACACACATGCAAATCAGGTTGGCTGCTGTTAACCACATATTTTTAATGAAAAATCCAGAGACAGACCAAACAAATATCTAAACAGCTGCATTCAGATTAAATATCAAACAGCCTATTCAATGCCTGGTGTGTGTGTCTGTGCCTATGCACATGTAGAAAATGTACAACACATGCAAGAAAGGGTTTAATTCCTATTCTTTTTTTTTTTTTAGCGCAATGTTCCAATCTACAAGTGTTTCTTCTACTTCTTTTTACTATTGAAAATAGTATTGCTGGATGATTACAGCAAACATCCAGCAGACATACAAAGGTAAAACGATGCTTTGTGCTATGTATGCCACATTCAGATAGGATGCTCATCACTCTGCTGTGGGTTTAGCCTTGACTTAGCTGCCATTGTGATTCTAATAGAGCATGAGCAAAATATCTTTCTGGAAACTAGGAAAAAAAAAGAGAAGTATTTGTGTGATTGAACAATGCATAGCTTGATAAGTGCCTCTTTTTAAAATTGTGGCAGGGAACGTCTGCTTTCTGGATATGCAGACTGCATCTCTGTAGCTTATGTGAGAGCTGTGAGGAGCTTTCCAGCACACACTGACACAATTTATAATCCTTGTCATTTGTACAATCCATTTTTCCTTGGCATTGTTCCTAATCTTTAATCCTTTGTTTCTGAAAATTCGGTGCTAAGTAGGAAAACAACATAAGATGCCAAAACAACAATGGCTTTTACAGGCATGGCATTTGAGGGCCTGATCCAAACCATGTCGACTGGAGGAGGTACATGACAAGAGTCCAA
>VZTU01017856.1:0-18737 GCA_013400835.1 Zapornia atra
CCCAGCCTGTACTGATGCCGAGGATTGCCCTATTATTTAAACAGGGACTACTGTGTGTAAGCACAGCCACAGGGAAATAAGGCTTGAGAATAAATAATAAAACATGGAAGAAGAGCCAACAGCAGCAGCACACACCACAAATGCCTTATCTATAGGAAACAGTGTCACATTTGGTTTTGTCTACGCTTTCTCTTTGTGAAGGACTCCCTCAAATGTGATGACACCATATATTCCCCTCTGATGCAAACTGGCAGAAGGCCACAGCTCTCAGGAACAGCAGAACCAGCATCTTTTCAAGCATCTGTTAAGCAGCCAGACCTCCTGGTCTGGAAATGTGTGAGCGACCCACCATGCTCATTCTTGGTGATAATGAGGACAATTAGAAGCTCAGAGGTTTATTATGTGATATGAGGTGAGCAACCCAAAGAACAGGAGGCCATACAACCAGGCACTGCTCATAGCGATGACACCTCTGTGGTGACAGACCAAGGGCAAGGCAGCACACACCATCTTTGGGGACCATTGCCCTTTTCAGAAGTATTTGTTAGGAATCATCTGATAAACAAGAAGATTCAAACACCATTTGAGTTTCTTGCAATTTAAAGGAAGGAAAAAAACCTGAAAATGGACATGGGGGTGGCTACCACAGAGGCTAAATACCAGGAGAACGTGTTGATACAGCCAGCTTAAGGCAATCTGCCTTGAGCTGCATAAAAATAAACTGCAAATGTTTGAAAACAATGCAAATCAAACACAAGGTGTCAGTGAAGAAAGTGAGGTCTCATTACTGAACCTGTAGGATTAATATGCTATGGCCAACGTTCCTCTCTTTAGTTCCTCACCTCTGCAAGGGAGTTTGGGCTGCTCAACAGCATCACAGGCAAACTGTGTGATGAATAGCTTTGGGAATGCCCAAAACAATACGGATTCAACCCAAAATAGCAACATTTCACCTCCCATAAAATCTCTGCAAGTGTGGGATGGCAGTCAGGGAGGTTGGGTAGCAATGAATCTGAGATGGTCAACTTCTCTGCCTGTGGCAGGGGGGGTGGAGCTCTATGATCCTTGAGGTCCCTTCCAACCCAGAACGTTCTATGATTCTTTGATTCTAACTTGGATTCTGAAAGCCATACATCAACATGTAGTTGTAACAAGGATTCACTGGGGGATGGAAACCACTTGGCCAACGTGAGATTGAATGGAGTCACCGTCTCAATTGGGTCTCACAAGGGGGTCAGTATATCCCCTTAAGCCACAGGTCCCCAGACAGCCCAGTTAGATGTGAACTGAACTATTTGTTAGGAATCATTTGATAAATGACTGATAAAACATTCAGCAACTTCGCCTGAGAGTGCTGGAATTGTATTGTATTGTAACACCACACACACTGGAGATTAAAAAAACCGTCTGCTGGTTGATAGAGAAACCCAATTTACAGTAATTATTCATGTCTGCAGAATGCATAGGACAAAACAGAGGGAAATTAAACCCCCTATAAATAGCCTCAGTGGAGAACAGCTGGCTGGATCCCATACAATAACCAAGTACTTAGACCGATCCGCACGTCTCCGCATCACCAAGAAGACAGGAATGGCAATCCTGGAACTCAGTTCAGACCCATGGAAAGCACAAAAGGAAACTGGAGTGTCAGCACAGCCAGACCTCCCACTTCCCACCACTGTGTTAAAGCTGAGGACAAAGAAAACCCCTGAATTTCAGTGGTCACCATCACTCAAGCCCTTGGTCCGTTTTTGCACCGGCATCTTCTCCATGCACTAGAGTTTATCACAAGGGAAGGTGTAGATGCAAATTGAAAAATGCCTTATTCTCTTTGTGCAGAGGGATGCAGGCAGCCCCAGCCCGGCCCTGTGGCAGCATGGAGTGGGCACAAAGCTTGGTCACTTTAACTACCCATCCTCCTGAGAGACATCCAGCTCAAGGATGTCCCCACGGCTCTGGTCTGTGCGTGCACCCTGAGCATCTTGTGTGGAATTTAAATCACAGAATCACAGAATAGTAGGGGTTGGAAGGGACCTCAAGAGATCATCAGGTCCAACCCCCCTGCCAAAGCACAGCTGAGCACACATGCAGGTGAGTATCAGTGTGGCATCTCAAAGGATGCAGTAAGAAAACAACCTGAACCCCACCTTTCCTTAAAAACAACCCCCAACACTTTTTATTGCAAGGAAACACAAAGAACTTGAACAGGAGCCTGGGAAGAAAAGCTGCACAAGCCATCACATGTTTCCAGTAAGGGCTGGAAGGCAGCAGCAATGGACAGGGCAACCTGTTCGCACGCATTGTGAGCTTCCAGCAGTTACAGACAACAAAGAGCAACATCTCTGCCTAACACCACAGGTGGATGTGTAACTTAAAAGGTGCAGGGGAAACAATTTCTGCCTTACCTTCCAGTATCTCCAGCTCGGGGTTGAAACATGTTTCTTTGTTCACAATGGTATCCAAAACCACTCCAAAGCCCAACACAGGATGGCAACTGCTGGATCAGAAGAGGAGGATGACTCATGTTCCACCATACTCTGAGTCTGGCCTACACATATTTAAACCTCAAACCAGCCCTAACCTTTGTAAGAAACTTTCTGCATACTTCACCTGGTTGTGTCAAAGATGGGTACAAGAAATGCCTATGTTCCCCAGTGAACTTCCACTAAAAATAGGTAATTGTGAACACCCATCATGGGACAACTGGCATCAACACCACATTGAGCTTCTGGCACAGAATGGCCCCCACAAAGGTCAGGAGAATACGAAGTGAATCACAGAATCACAAGGTTGGAAAAGACCTTTGAGATCATGGAGTCCAACCATCCCTGTCCTGTGCTAAACCAGATCCCTGAGCACCTCATCTCCCCATCTGTTAAACACACCCAGGGGTGGGGACTCAGCCCCTCCCTGGGCAGCCTCTGCCACAGCCCCACAACTCTTTCAGTGGACATTTTTTCCTAAGATCTAATCTGAACCTGAGTGAGAAGGTGGACACCTCAATTAGTCAATCAAGTGAGATATTTTACCTTAAAAGATGTGGGTTTAGCTATGCATGCACATATACATGTACACACACTCTTGATAGTCACCTGCTTAATAGTCACCAAGGCTACTGAGTTTTGATTCCAGCTTTTTGAGGCTTCAACATAAATCCTGCTCTCACATCATAAACAAAAGTACCTATGCACTTGCAAGCTTCTTCTGCAAGGTATTTCTTCCCTGCCCAGTTGTGTGCTGCAGACATCCATGATGAAGAACAATACCTACTTTAGGACAAAGCAGAATTTAAAAACATTTTTACACATGGAATTTGTGGTACCACCAGAGACATCTCAGTAATCATAAATGTCAATTATGGAAACCAGCTTAAGAACTGACCTTTGCATCAAGCTTCCCCTGGAAAAGAAATCTGATTAAAACCCAAACAACTGCTGCCCAATTCTTCTGCAGTTTTGCATGGGACTGATGGGAATTGATGTGTGCACCTGCAAAAGCTACCCTCTCACTCCCAAGCTCAGACTCAGAGAAGTGGTATCAAGTGCTTCTCTTTTTTATATTGGCACTTCAAGGTAACTTCTGGTAAGTAAACTCAATCTAAATTTCAAGAGGGAAAAATTACTGGTCATAAATCCTCCATTTTCTCGTAGTATTTAGAAACTTGGCACATCTGAGTAGCTCCTTTCAGAATAACTTGTATTGCAAAGCCTTGTGGTATTGCTCTCCAGTCTGAGGGAAGGCAAGGCAAGGTCTGCTATGGAAGACATGGAGGGGTTACCTTTCCCAGCAGCTATCTGCTGGGAAATATTTTAGCATCCTCTTGTAGCAGAATATATCTATATCTATATCTATATCTATATCTTTTAGCATCCTCTTGTAGCAGAAATAAGGGTTTGGATGAGGTTTGAACCTCTGGCATGGAGACACCAGGAGAGATGGCAGGAGGATAAAGCGGTGACAGCTGGATCAGGTTATCCCAACGCAAGGTAGTACCAAGGTGGGAAAAGCATGAGGCCTTTAAGGGATGATGGTGGGAAAAGGAAGAGCAGAATTGGAACCACAGAACATCCTCACTGGGCAGGGAGACAGCAGACATGGAGTACACCGAGTGCTGCCTTAGGAAAGCCCACACGAGTCAGACAGACTAAAGAGACATGAGATCATAGTCACCATCAACTCCTGAAGGGCACCAAGGTCACACCCAACCACCAGCACGTGTTTACCCACCTCAGAATCACGCAGGAGACGGGATGAAGACTTCACAGCAGGCACCTCTTGTCCTCTCTACAACCACAAGCAACCCTGACCCGTCGCTTGGGCACGTGTGCCTCAACCCTTGTGAGGATGTGAGCACCACAGGGCATGCATTGGTGATACCACTTTGGTTAAAATTAAATAACCACCTTTTTCTGCGTTGTCTCCTATCAAGCTCTTCCACATTGGCCCAGCTTTGCTGTAAGTAATGTTATCAGACATTCATGTTGCACAGGGATGCTCTGGTACCACACCACTACAGTACAAGAAGAGCACACCCCAGGACACAGCCTTTGCAGAAGCAGGCACGGCTCGGAGACTGCAACCCAGTTAGTTTGTGGATTTGCTGAAGTGTGTTTTTACAGCACGTTGAGGAGGGTAATGATTCGTTCTGGCTGGTTTCTACACAAGTTACAGCCTAGAAGCCATTAGATTGTAAAAATGGTGACAATTTGAGCCTGAGAGTGAGTCTGAGAGTCTGCTTGTCAATTCCCAGTCCCAGCTCACGCAGCTGTAAAACACACCTGTGAGATGCAGAGTTTGCACTGCAGTACCAGTCTGAGAGCGGAGTTCTTGTTTGAGGAGCCTTGCAGGGCCAAATCCCAACACCTACGTGAGCACTGGAGTTTGCTAAGGAAGCATGAAAAAAACCACATTACCAGAAACCAAATGTACAAACATCTGCATGAAGGTCCATGTGAAAGCCTCTTCCCATCCTTCAGAGAGCAAATGGAACAGGAAAGAGGAAAACTCACCGGCACGCCAGCACCATCTCCTCCCCAGTATCAAGAGCAGCCTCTAAAGCAATTTTCAATTAAATGGAAGATTTATAGAATTCAAGTTGTAACACGCTACTGATCACCTACAGAAAGAACAGCTGATAGACTGTAGCTAAGAATCCTTCCCAGCTTGTTCCTCCTGAATGGAGCTTGTGCTAATAACAAAACAAACAGGGACCTGTAGGTCAATATTGAACAGGACATTCTGAGACACTCTGGTAGCTGCTGTTACTGCAGGAGAAAGTGTGTTTGTTTGATCTAAAGCAGCAATGATGGTTTAAGGTAAAACTATGAGAACTTATTGACCATTTGTGCCACTTTTTATGAGAAGGGAACCTTTCTGCCTTCATAACGACATTACTGTTCACTGACGTGTAGTCATGCTGCTGCCTGCTACTTCCAACACGTAGCAGCTACTTCAGGGAGAAAATATTACCTAAACCCCATCTTTTCTGAGGTGTTCAGCATGAGATAACTCACAACTTCAAAGAGAAGAAAGCTATCATCATGAATACTGACAGCCTACAGAGATGGACGCTGCCAGTGCTGAGGTGGGTTTTATCTTGGCACTACACACAGAAGCAAGCACACCAGGACTATGCAAGATTCCAGTTTTAGCATGGGATCCCCCAAAGCTGTTTAGGAAAAAAGAGAGCATTAAGTGTCTATATAGTCCTCTATAGAGCACAAACAGTTCCTGAAATGCAGATCAGAAATACCAAGGAAATGTATTCATTTTCTTAGACAAGTTTTTAAAATAATATTTTATTTTTTGAGTCAGTGGTATATTTAAAAATAATCTACTGTAAGAGTAAAAACATTGTAGATAGTAAAAAATGGAAGAGTGATGACAATATAAAACACTAGAGTATAAAGTTAGTTTCCTTCCTCCCTCCCAACACCCCACCCCATCATTGTCCAGTACGTCTCAGAGCCTAGTATCTGGAAAAAAAAAGCCTATTTTTTTTACACTTTCAGCAATTAGGAAATTAAAAATACATAAGGCATTCTTTGCAGGCACATTAATTCATTATTACATGAAAAGCAGGCACCATAAAAATTAAAACATTCTGAAAACCATCATATATACAAACGCTGTACAGAATGATGGCACAAGGACAAAATGACTCCGCTCAGTTCATCCTAATCCACATGAAATATTACACATTAAAGAAGAAGCTCTTCCCGTTCTCCTCCTCAGTTCAGAAGGACCAGGAGTTTCCTATCTGCTTACTCCCTTCCTTTTCCTATATGCTCGTGCCCATCAGCAACTAAAAGGCTTCCTCACTCTACTCAACACCCTGAGGAAGGGCCACCAGAACAATAATGGAGATGACTGCTCACCAACGACTAATTAAAGGCCATTAGCAATGGGTTTATTTGTAATACAGAACAATTAAAAAGAAGGCACATCTCACAAATCAGCCTCTGAGTTTTGAGCCCCAGACAGAACTCATTATTTGGGGAAACCCTAGAGCAGCCTCTCCTTCCTGTGAAGCCTACTCCAACGTGTGCTGAATTCAATGTGAATATCGTCATCGATTCCTATATACACTGAGATTAGGTACAAAACACTCAGCTCATTTGAAACTCCATAGTTACCTACACGTTTTAGGTACAAAATACTCAACTCTCATTTTATAAGTCCACAGCTACCTATGTGCCTGAAGTTATCCAGAAGAAGCAGGGAGAAGGTTTAGGTAGAGGGTACTGTCAGTTGATGAATGCCTCCCGGGCTCAAGTAGAAATCCAGACTTCTTGCAAGTCTCAGGAGGGAATAACCCTGGGAGGAGGGGTGATGTAGTGTGGTTTCCGACACACGGCTAGCAATGGATTTCTTAGGGAGTTAGAGTCATTGCACTATATGTTAGATACTGCAGGCCTGAATGAGGTAAACATTATATACCATAGAATACTTAGGGAAATGAATTGTTACAGCTTTATCTTTGGAAAAGAAAACCACCACCACGCTTCCTTCTTCACTGGACAATCCCAGAGTCAACAGACGTTTGCTTCCGAGTTGTCTTTGGAGGCGGAGGCGGGGGAGTCTTGCTTGGGAGTGGAGGTGGCAGGTGCTGGAAGAAACCAATTTTGACAGAGTGTGTTAGCAACGAATGGATTTCTGAAACGACCGTGGCTCATACCTAACAGAGAGAGACAGCCCTGAAGTCTGCAGCCCTCAGACTCCTGAAAGCTCCTCTGCAGAATTTGCTATCACGAAACCCGAATGCTCTTGGCCATTAGCTTAAAATACAACTTTTATTTTGACAATGAAAAGAAACCCAAAACCTCTCAAGGGTTCCTGATTAACTAGGCTCAGCATTTCAGGAAAAATCTTTTGAAAGCACTGGAGAAGTTTATAATTCCCCACTTTATATCATGATAAGGTATTGATTTCTTGGTCTGTATTGATTGCCCTCAGCCTCTATACACTGCAGAGCTTGAAAGCCAAGTTGAAGCCACGGCTTCATTGCTTTTCTTTTATTTTTCTATTTTGCATGTTTAGAACACAAATAATTAAAAAAAAAAAGAAAAGGAAACCATTTACAGAGATAAGTAACTTGCAATTTACTATTACACATTCAGCTATAACTAAAATATTCAAAGCAGAAATCCCGTTGGTTCAAATATACATATTTTAAATCCCTTCATATATCATACAACAGAGCAAGAACACCCTCAGATAGCTTCACTGGGTAATTGGGCAAATTAAAAAAGTAATTATGGAAATTAGGACTTTTTCCATAATGTTCAGTCACATATATGATTAAAACTGCTTCAGGAAGAGCTTGAGAACATTGCTGTCTGCTCCTGCACTCTGGTTTTCTGTGGTGTTTTGGCTGTGTGGCCATCAAGTTGTTGCCATCACTGCAGCATCACACCTCATCAAAGCTGCTTTGGCTTTATCTTCCCCTAAGGATTCTTCTCCTGCCCAGTCAGCCACTGCCTCGTTTCTCTCTAAGGGTAAAGAAGCTTTTTCACTCCCACTTGCTGCACCTTGGTGTATCCTTCCCTTACCACCCCACACACTGCTGGCTCCTGGTGCCAACACCTCAGATACCTAGGACACACACCGACCCTGCCGAACTTCCTCGATCCCTGCTCCGAGCCTAGTTCAAGCATCTGCACCTGCTGCTTGCACCAAATCACAGAATCACAAGGTTGGAAAAGACCAAAGATCATCGAGTCCAACCGTTCCTGTCCTGTGCTAAACCAGATCCCTGAGCACCTCATCTCCCCATCTGTTAAACACCCCCAGGGGTGGGGACTCAGCCCCCTCCCTGGGCAGCCTGGGCCACAGCCCCACAACTCTGCCAGGGAAGAACTTTGCCCTCCCAGCTGAGCTGACCCTGCCCTGGCACAGCTTGAGCCCATTGCCCCGTGTCCCATCTCCCCTGGCTGAAGAGACCATCGCCCACCTCTCTGCACCCTCCTGGCAGGTAGTTGTAGTTGGTGATAAGGTTATAAATGATGGTTTCTCAATCACAGTTAAGAAACCGGCACACACAAGCAACTGATAAACCATTGGAAAGCACAAAGAATCAGGACTCCCTCCCTTTCAGAAGCTATCCAAAGCTGCTATCCAAAAAGAAGAGCAGTTTAGGGTGATGCCAGGAGGTTTCAGTCTTTGCCCAAGGCAGAAGCAGCCCAGAGAGCCTCCCAAGGTTCCTGCCATCCTCTGAGGACAGGATGATGTATAAGAGTCGAAGGAAAAGAAGCACCTTCAAGCTAACCCAATGGGCTCGCCCAAGCAGCTTTTAAGACAGCGTGCTGTTCTAAACCCAGAGCTTCCACCTGATAGTTTTACTAATCTCAGACTGAACACAAAGGTAAGACCGAGACTGGCAGAGCCAGGAAGGCTGGATTTTTGCTGGAATATTTTTTTCCTGTATCCCACCTGGAAAGAAATACTTTCCAATCTGTTTTACAGCGTTCTCGTTCCTTCTGGCAAACAAACAGGGATCACAGAGACATTTTTAAATAAACTGCCAAGTGCTGATGTGTCTTTACATCCTCCAGTCAGAACCATTAAGGATTTCCTCTCCCTGACCAAATACTTTTCCTGACCTCGTATTAGGTTAGATCCTAAATCCTGGTGGAAGCACCTGAATAAAAGCTGTACCATCAATGTTATTTAGCTTCACATATTCAACTGTGATCTGCAGATTTCAAAAATCTTTGAGCCTTCACTCAGTTACAATCATGGATCCAGGCAGGCGATCTGGGCAAGCTTTGGGAAACGCTTCTGGTCCAGAGAACATCAGTGTTCACCGTGCAAGGACCCCTGATGGAGGTGGCATTGATGTTGTAATTAAATAAAGCACGGGCCCCTCTAAAATATGTTACAAGAGATAAAAAATTTCCTTGGTGCTTTGCTCTCAGATGATATCTTTAACTTTGTATTTATCACTAGGGGAAAAAAAAAACCCAACCCTTAACTCTGCTGATAGCATAATTTGTAAAAATCCATTTTGAATTTAAATAGCAGCATATTGGCAATAATTCTCAATTCAATTAGCTCAATGGCATTTCTCAAACAAATGAGCCCTTCATATTGATCAGAGAACAATCAAATTATCCCTGAAAACCTGCTTCTGAAGAACAGATACAATGCAAATACAACCAGAATAAGCTAAATATATACGCTATAAATAACAAGCACAAAACCTACCAGAGCTTAGATTCTGCAAGCAAATTAGGCAGAAAGAAATAACAGAGATAGGTAGATAATTATTATAATTCAATTTACAATTTCCATTAGAAAGTCGGATAAAT
The DNA here is from genome assembly GCA_013400835.1 of Zapornia atra. Classification (NCBI taxonomy): domain Eukaryota; kingdom Metazoa; phylum Chordata; class Aves; order Gruiformes; family Rallidae; genus Zapornia; species Zapornia atra. The sequence goes on from VZTU01017856.1 coordinate 9,810, forward strand.
TTAGCACATGTTCATTTATATAATAAGCTACCAAGGAATACATTAAGTAGGACATGTAATGCTCATCAGGGCAACATTATCGAGGAATTAGCACAACAAAACGTGCCAACATGGAACTGGTGCAACTCCAGACCCAGCCATGGCTCCAAGTGCTGATACGTGCTCCCTTTTATTCCTGCAGAGGAAGAAACACAAGCATGCTTTCTCCCTTCCCTTTAATATCATCCTCTAAAAATCAGTGTTAGGCTTATGATGTGCGCTTTGCCACGCTTCCCCTTGGAAACTTGGATATACAGAAGAGCTTCCCTTGATTTTACATTTAATTAAGAACCACTTTGCAGAGTTCATGTTTATATTTCAGTGGTTAATTGTGAACCTTTTACCATGCTTTTACTTTCTGACACAGGGACAGAGACTGCTGGGTCACGTTCAGACCTATTTTGGGGCAGAATCCTTAACTCATGGGTACCTCAGGGGAAGCAGAAACCTTATGTAAAAGGCACATCTGCAACACAGAAACAATCTGTTCCTTCTGCTTCCAACACGAAATTGCTCCCATTTGTTTGGTTTTTTTTCCTGATACAGAAAAGACTCAGGTTTAAAAACATTTGTCTCTGTTCTCTTAGAAGCTACTCTACACTATACAGTAAAAATCAATTAAAGAAGATGAAAAACTACATTTTTTTCTACTCTGTGAAGAAGTGAAATAAGGTATGAGATTTCTTTTTTCCCAATCATAAACTACTATCAAATAAACAACAAAAAAAATCAAACAAAGTTTGATTCCCAAAACTGGTCCCTGTGATGCTGACAGAGATTTCTTTGCCTCTGAACCATTTTGCTTTGAAATTAAATGGTCATCAATACAAGGAGGTATGGGGATCCCATCAAAACCACTTTCCTTTGAAGGATTAACTGATCTAATTAGCTCAGAAGCAGTAGAAACGAGCTGGAAATAGGCTCCCAACTACATAGGGCTGTGTAAATGCTTTCCAATACTGAGTTCTGAATTGTTCCTTCTCGCTTACACTCTTGTTTTTACAGGAGCTGCCTGAACAAGCAGCAATGTGCTTATTTAACAGCTGCAATGCAAAATAACACGGGATGTGAGGTCTTGGAGGAATACCCCTGTGAGAGGGTGTCAGTGCAGAGAATCAACCCAACTTTGGGGATTTGAACCAAATTACAGATGGTTTAAGCTAATCAGCTGTATGAGCCCGGGAGCAAAGTATGTGGAGAATACCACAGGTAACCAAGGTAAACTGGCTGTTTGAAGTCTGTTGCCATGCTTCATCTATTGGAGCTTCATTTGACTCTGTCTCACAGCCATGAGCTGCCCTTGCTGGAGTGTGTTTTGATTAAAGAAAGTTATTTTGAGTTCTTCTGCAGAGGACTACACCCTCTGTGTGTCCCCACCTGCCATGTGCTAAGCATCCCTTCTTCCAGAAACATCAAAGATCCCTCAGGACAGGCAATGGTGCTTCGATCCCTATCTCAGATTTTCCTAATCAGGATTTTTGGCAGGACTTACCTGGGGGAGTGGCAGGGAGGGATGAGGAAAGCTGGACCTAAGGGTGGTCTGCGCTCCTCATGCAAGGAGGACTTTGCTCCTGGTGCGTGCCAGTCATGTAAAAGCACAGACTAACACGATTTCCCCTCTACTGAACCACATTTCTGCATGTGGAGGCCATTAGTATTTCTGACCGTGCTGGCTAACTTGATTTTCCAAGCACAGCTTTTCTGCTCCGGTCCGTACACAAGCAGACCTCAACAGTTATGAGCAATGCCCTCAGAATTAGGTTTAGGCTCCAGCCTGCAACTGTATTTCTTACCAAAGCCCTGTGAGAGTGATAAACAAATGCATTACCGATCGTCCAGAGCGCAACCTGCGGCCTGGGCCTGCGCGGCGCTGGGGCAGCGACAAGGCCCTTCCCGAAACAACGTCACAGGTGCTGCTCAGGGACACGTCACCGGTTCTGTATGGCTGGGCAGACACCAGAACACATTTTTCACTCAAAATCCTGTAATAAGCAGCGGCAGCCCATTGATTTTGAGATTTATTAAAAAGCAATTGTGAGTTTTTTAGAAACTCTTTGCTCAGCGAGAGCTTAACCCACCAACCCCCAGCCCAGCCGAGACAGGAGGTGGCAGAGACTATGCAATGCTTCCCATCTCCAGCAGACAAAAACCCAACCCCCAAATGTTAATTTTAAAAATATTTTTCCTTTTGGGAACATTATATACTTCTACATCATGGAAAGTCTTTGGTCAGAGAGTTTGGTTTTCAAAAATTTGGAGTATCAGACAGAAGAGGCAAAATTTATTTCCATTTATGAGCAAATGCAGCCCACAAAATCAACCTTCTAATTTACCATAACAGATGAATAATGCACTTTTTCCAATTTCACTTCTTCCAACATCTCCATGGGATAATGCTGCTAAGGACTTTCCTTCCACTGCCACAGTAAGCGAGCCGGGGGCAAGCCTTGGGCCACTGAACCAGCTGTGAGGGTCCTAGGGAGGTGACACCACGATGCTCAGAGGCTTCCCTAGGGCACAGCACTTTGGGAAGGAAGGGGATTTCTCCTGAGAAATAACATCAAAGGACGAAAAATTGCAAACCCTGAAGCAGTGCTCCCTAATTACCTGCTGCCTCTGTAGTTTCAGCTGGGTTTTGAAGCCTCCAGTCTTTTTCTCTGTCCACATGAGTACAGTACGTTCACTGAAGCCTTTAAGGTCATTTTTTGCTCGCTGTGGCTAACCTCAGAGATAATGATCAGCACTGCAGCGTATGCATCACAACACATCAAACCCCCCCTGGATTTCTCCTTCTCTGTAAACACTTCCATTACATCCAAATAACGGGTCTGCAATGAGGGATCCCAGAGAAGCAAAATAAGAGCCGTCAGCCATATGAGACTGTACCGGTCCCTGCATTAGGCATCGCTATCATAGAATCACAGACTGGTCTGGGTTGGAGGGGACCCCAAGGATCACAGAGCTCCAATCCCCCTGTCACAGGCAGGGCCACCAACCTCCAGGCCTGGAGCTACACAAGGTTGCCCAGGGCCCCATCCAACCTGGCCTTGAACACCTCCAGGGACGTGGTATCCACCCCCTCTCTGGACAGCCTGTTCCAGCCCCTCACCACTCTCTCTGTAAAAAACTTCCCCCTAATATCCAATTTAAACCCTCCTTCCTTCAGCTTTAATCCATTCCCCCTTGTCCTGCCACTATCTACTCTTTTAACAAGCCGATTCCCCTCCTGTTTCTCTGCTCCCTTCAGGGACTGGCAGGCTGCAATGAGGTCCCCCCTCAGCCTTCTCTTCTCCAGGCTGAACCAGCCCAGCTCCCTCAGCCTCTCTTCATATCCCTCCTTGCCAAGTTCTCCATCTACCCGGGATCAATGGAGATCTCCCCATCCAAATGATTATCTGATGCTTAGTAAGTGTTATAGCCAATATTATAAGTGCTCCTTTGTCTATTTTCTTTGAGTTTCCCTTCTCTCTGTGAATACTAAGCAGGCCCTTGATTTGTATGCGAGGGTAGGGATGAACCCATAAAGAATGAGAAGCGCCTCAAGGAATCCCTTGATGTAATAATAATCCTTGCAGGAGTTGTAGACTTCTTTTTTTTATGTCCCCATATATTATTAAGAACATTTTTAGCAGAACAACTCATACAGTGCAAGAAAATATATATAAGGGTATCACAGTTAACCAGGAGTAAAAGGACAATCAGGGAGTTTTAATTAGATGATTACTTGGAATAAAGACTTAAGGTAGACCGAGGTAATGGTGAACTCCAAATAAGCTAAGATTACCTTCTCAGACATGCAACGACACGACTGCCTGCAGTTTGAAGTATTTCTTGATGCATTCATCACTGCATGCTTCTCTGTTAGCTACAGCACTTTTCTGGTTTTAATAACTGACTGCAGGACAGCCAGAGTGAACCCCGTAATGATTTCTCACACAAGGAGATATTTCCAGTTTAAAAGCTACTAAAATAATCTTATCTATCATATTTTTGTTCCTGATTTTTCCTCACTGATACAAAGCATGTGTAATTTAAAAGATGATCAGTTTACTGATTAATTTACTGAGAATTATAAAGTTAGGAAGTAGGGAGCTGTTCGACCCATGAAACTCAAGGCATTAAAAACTGTGGAGTGGGATTTAATCACAGCAGTAAGAAGAATTTCCTCATCTGATCTTTCATGCCCAGCACTGCTCATTTGCTTTATGTTCTTTAACAGCCTCCTTCCTATAAACCTTTTGAAATAAATGTATGGAGTGATTATTATAAGACCAGAAGCCTTTCCTAAGATTAATTCTAACACTAATACACCTGTTTTTGAGACAAAACTGCTTGAGATCCATTCTTCAGCCTTTGAAACTATATTCCCTTGCTTGTTCAAGGCAGTTTATAAAAATACAATGCTGAAGAAAAGTTTGGTTATCTTTGATTGAATTTCTAAGCTATGCTTAAATCCTGAGCTCCTGCAATGCTTCATGCTGGACTTGATGATCTTGGAGGTCTTTTCCAGCCATGATGAGTCTATGATTCTATGTTGAACAATGAAGCACGTTTCTACAGTTGCAAAGTATTTAAACAAACAAAAAAGAGTCTGAGCAGTGAAGACTGTAAAGAGAAAAAATATTAAGGCCTAAATAAAACTTTGCAAAAAAACCCTAAGGGAGCATATTGTTACTTCTTAAATGAATTTCCATTTAATGATGTGGAAACCCCACTCATGACAGGAGCTGTGCGAGGTCACAACAGCAACCAGACTGGGACTGGAACTTGTGTCATCTTCAGGACTGGGCTCCAACCACCCAGTGTGATGGCATTTCCAAGGATCACAGTAAATATCTAGCATTCATCCACTCCATGGAATCCCCTTCAACCAGACTTGCAAGGAATGGAAAAAGAACCCAGTTATTGGGATTTCTATTCCTCACCTCGTGTCTTATCATCTCACTGTCTTATCAACTTATGTCACTCATCATCTCCACTGAGAGAGGAGCCAGGGAAATGGCTAAGATGAAAATTAGAGGAAAAGGGTTCACAATAAAAACCCCAAGTGAAAATATTTACTAACCCCAGCCAGCTGTGAGGAAGAACTATGGAAGAGATGATGGGAATGGAGAATTTTTCACTATATGCAGAGAATGAGCAAAACACTGTGTTTTGAGTAACACTGCTCACATGCCTGAAGTTACTCCTTTATCTGGTTTGGTTTGGGTTTCTTTTTCCCCCATCTAGCCTGAAAATATTCAGTCCCTGCAACAACACAGTTACAATTCCAACCCCAGAGAAAGCCAGGCTCATGCTCTGTTGCACATGGTGATAGCCCATGTTAAACAAAACTATCCCTGGAGTTAAAACTTAATTCCTGCCTGATTTTCTCTCCTGAGATTAGAGATGCTTTCTCTAACCACAGAATTTACTGAAAAGTAAATTACTCAACAGAAATTCATTTGAATGATGAACTTCAGAGAAATCCTGGCAGATACCTCTGCAAACAAAAAAAGAGGCATTCCTGCTGAGAACTTTCCCACAAAATACCAGCTTGGCCAAAGTTACACATTTCAAAGCCAAAGAAAAGAAAACCTCTTTAAACATAATTTTTTTTTTTCCCTTAAAAAGAAAATAAATGGCCCTTCTCAGAAGTGCTGCTTTAAAGAAAAAGACCAAATTATTTTTAAAAGCTTCCAGGATACAGGAAACAAAGTTGAAAAGAAGCGTGTTTTCTTCAGAGAGAGCTGAAAACCCTGTTGATGATGAAGAGTGTTTCTGAGCTCCTTCCCTCAAAGGGGGCACGTCTGTGTGTGCCTCTAGGAAACAAGTGGCGATTGAATGTTGACAGAACGGCACTCCAGAAAGGAAAGATGTCAGATACATGTTTTATTCCCTTTCCTGAGACAGGATTGAAAGGCTATTAAATCTAATTTGCTGCTGAGACTTTATCCTGTCGGTTTGAGCTCCCTTACCAACAGAGCTAACAACATTTTGCTTAGTCTCCTCTGCCAGAAGGAATCCAACCTCCCTTCAGGTTGGTCCCTGTGAGCAATGCCGTTCCCTCACGCTCCTTTGCTTGTTTGCCACTGCAGAAATCTCTGGCTTGCACCTTGCTTTGGGTGCTGCAAAGCACAGAAGGAAAAGAGAAGCCATAGAACATGATCACAGTGTCTGGGACTCACCCTTTGATGGGCAGGGGGGGAGGTCGTCGGGCTGATCAAGTCTTGACTCTCCATGAGGTTCCCATAATCGGCCATGCTCCCTTTGAGAGGCAGAGGAGGAGGAACGTCGGGGATGTCGGAGCTGGACATACCATTCAGCTCCAGATCTGTAAGAAACCAACCCCGCGTTAACTCCTTCAATAACTGACCCGAATCCAAAGATCCAGCCTGTGCCAATCCTTACAGCATTGATACTGTGATAATGCTGCACACATGATATCTTTGTCTGCTCTTCACTGCCTCTATAATTATCCACAGCTCATCTAATGAGCCACTTTCAAGGCAACTAGAACAAATGAACCCACCCCCACAGCAAGGGGAAGCATGTACTGCGGATTCGCATCAGACTGATTTTTAGGATACACTCAAAATACTTGAACAATCCCTCTTTTTAATACATTTTGAATATATTTTCTATATTTTTAATATATATTTTCCTTCAGATTTCACACCAGGATATTCACAGCTCAGCAAATACCATTTTCTCAGCTGTAACCTCTGCGTTTTCACCTCATACATTAACACACAACAGAAGTTTGGGTAAGCACACCAAGAAAATACAATCGAGCTAAGCTTTGTCTACTTCTCCTCCATAAACCAAAAGCTTCTTGCTAATAAAATGCACAAATGAAAGCCTATAATTAACTACATCTCTCTCAAAAAACTTCCAAACTCCAGGTAACTATAATAAATGAGCAGTCATTAGTTGTTGAGTAAATAAAATCACGCATGAGAAAGTACAAAGCATTTATTATTACTGTTTGCTGGGCAGAAAGTTCCCTTTTCTTAGCAGATAAATCCTAGCAGGTACGTGCTGTAAAGGCGAATAGCCTGAGGAACAATAAAGTTTATTGAGACCTGAGTGATACATAGGTTTTTGTGGAGAATTCCACCCACGGTGTATTTCAGAGTAATTCAGTCATTTTAACACCAGCAAAACCCACTGTGAGCTCTACAAGATAAGAAACTTAATTTAGTTTTGATAAATTAGGGAAGTGTTTTCATTTAGGAAATGAAAAAAAGAGAGGGGGAAAAAAAAAAAAAGGTTATTTTCATTTTTACTGGGGTGATTTGTGAAAGAAGTGGAGGACTTGTTTATGCAGATTACTTTTATTGCAAAGTTCCTATCGATACCTTACAAAAAGCATCTTTTTATTGTCTTCTAAAACGGCCTCTCACTAACACAATTTAACTGTAAGGTGGCTGTATTGATTTGTCACTGAAAACTGTAATTCTACTCTTCATCCTTTCACTTGAACTTTCAACTAAGCCAGAGAGAAGAATATTTTCCATCCTGGGACTTCAAAGTTTCAGTGGTTTCTTCTACATCAGACAGAAAAGTGTTGTTTGTCCTCCAGGACCTGGTTTCTCATTGCTTTTTCCACTGCTCCTTGTTTTTCATCCTTCCTTTTCCACACAGACAGGATGTCTCCATTCCCCAAAGATTCACAGCCCTGTCTTTTAAATATCTCCATCAGAACCTGTGTCTGCTAAGCTCATGTCATTAACAGGTGTAACTGGAAAGCATGTGTAATTAAACATTAATGCTGTGAATGAACTGGGAAGTTCATAGAATAAACATCAGAAATTTAGTCTAACAACCTTTTAGGAGCTGAATTTAACTTCATCTTTGTATCTTACATGGCATTACAGCATCTAGTAATGGCCACTAAGACATTACACGTAGACTAGTAGGTGCTAGCAAGATGGTAATCCAAACTTTGTTAGGAGCTAGACAAACCCCTTGTTTCAGGCTGACATTGGGAACATCCATGGGAAGGCAGGTGAGCAATGTTCTCACTAGAGCTGTAGAAGCATCTGGAAGCATCTCTAAGGTCTGCAATACTCTAAACAACCTGGATGGTCCATGCAACTGTGCCCTGCTCTGTTTCTGTCCTTTTCCCTACGTTCCCTGGCTCCTGTAACATCTCTAATTATCTGCACCATGTCCTACAGCCTTAGTGTGGCACCTTCTCAACCTCATCCTTCTGCAAGACAGCAATAATTCCCTGTAAATACAGACAGAATGTTCACATGAACAGATCAGAATATACATGAACAACTTATTTACATTCAATCTGGTAAACTGTTTAGTAGAACAACCACTTTCAATGACTGCTCTGCCTAACTAATCTCTGACACAGCTTAATGGAATCCAGGAGTCACCTACCCAACAGGTATTGAACACAAACTTCAGTAATTTTCAGTCATGCTTCTACTGGCTACTGACCTATTAAATTTCCCCTGCTCAATTCAACTGAAATATCCTTCACTAACACAGTCACTATACAAAGAATTGCTCATCTCTGGTTTGCTATCATTATTTGAGGTGTTTTATCAGACTAGTAGGGTCTTGAGTGTTTATTCCTTACTGGATATGTGCCTTTGAGCTGGCAAGAGATCAGTTAGATGACTTTTTTTTTCTTCATTCTAACCTAATGACCAAATTTTACACTCCATTCTCCTAAACTACCAGCTAACAAGCAAGCAGCATTGCTTAGCAACCCTTTAACTGCTTTTAGCCCATTTGTGCCCTGAAGGAACTTCTTTATCCTTGGAATTCCTAAAAAAATAATAATTATCACTACAATTCCTCAAATGCTTATGGACAAATCCTTTGGATTTTGCAATAAACCGAACCTATTGCCCCAAACACTCATAAATATCACAGAATCATAGGGGT
>VZTU01017858.1:0-48847 GCA_013400835.1 Zapornia atra
TGTGGGTGGTGCACGGGCCTTATATAGCTGCTGGGGCGGGGCCACCTGGGATTGGCCAGGGCGCAGCCAATGGGAGCCCGGGATCCCACTCTCCGCCTCTCCGCGCAGCGGGTCCCGACGCGCTGTCCGGGTGGCTCCGGGGGCGGGGGAGCCTGTGNCGGCCACCGCCGCCCCGCACCCGTTCAGCCGGGCGGCAGGAACCCGCCGCTGCGCACGGGCCCGGCCCGCTCAGCACCACCCCATTGAACAGCCCCCGAGGGCCCCGAGGTAGCGCCGCCCGGTCCCTCAGGCCGCGGGGCGCAGGGGCCTGGAGGGTGTTCGCCAGGTTCAGGAAGAGCGCTTTCCCGCGTGTCGTGGACCGTTAAAGGCGCCCGTGGGGCTGTGGGGAGCGGGAAGGGGTCGGCAGCCGCTCGCCCCGCCCCGCGCACCCGGCGGTCGGGGCTCCGATCGGAGCCACCCGGCATCTCGCCACTGTCCCTCGCAGCGGCTCCAAGGCCAGAGCCGCTGAGCAGTGCCAGCCTGGCACCGCGCTGCCTCGTGCAGCCGGAGCAATGGGGAAACATCTTGGGGAACGCCCTCACCTCGCAGAGGAAAGCAGTGACGCCCGCTGACAGGGCGCGGGCAGCCAAGCACGCATCCCTGAAGGGAGAGCAGTTCAAAGCATCTCAAGACCTGGCGGGGCAGGGACCTGGTGAAAGGCTCTTCATGACAGGCCTTCCCCTGCACAAGGCTCTCACAGCTTGAGCTGCGAGGACAGGCGGCACATCTCCACTCTGCAGACACGATTCCGCATGAAAAGAGCTGGTACAACATCAGACTCCAGCACTGCAGAGCGAGAACAAAAGTGAGATGGAAAAAGCACAAGTGTAAAATACAAATACAAGAACTAAATTACAGTAATCCAGTATGCTAGGAATTTTTAAGAAAAGACACCTCTGTTAGCTGAAGGACAAATATTTACTGTCATTAAGAAAAGCATTCAAAATACAGAGGAGAGAGACAGACTGCTATCATTATGTCACAATCTACCTTTACGTTTTGTTTTTCTAACAGCCATGAAAAGGACTTTGGGGGCTGAAGTCAGCTGTGTTAACCAAAAGAGATCCAATTTGTAAAGTTGTTGTCTTGCCTCGCTGCACACCCTCTCATAAAGCACGAGAAGAAATAATTAACTGTTTAAGCACAGGGTTTGGAGCCAGAGCTTCCAGCTCCCAGGCTTCTCCAGAAGGCACATCATAAGTGTCATAGATTCTAAGGGCTGCTGGTGATGAGGTATATCAAACTCGCCCCTCACTGCTTCATTGGTGGTGAGAATGGGGAGTGTCGGGGGCAGCAGACTTGCTCCACGGTGCATTGCCTTTCCTGTGACATCTGCAGCACAGTCTAGCTCTGATACGAGGCACCCGTGTCCAGTTCTGGGGAACACCCACTTCAGATCTCTCCTTTTCCTGAGGGCACTCTGCAGCTCAGCAGCAATCCGTCCCTCCGTAACTACATTGTTCTGCTTTCCAAAAGGAACATTCCTGGTTCCCAACAGGCGTTTTGGGAGACTGGAGCAGTTCCTTTCTGCGCAGCCCACAGATGCCTTTAGATTGAAGTCACGGGTGATCACCTAGCAGGCTGCTAGCTCTTTGCAATTTGAAAGCTGGGAACAAGTCATCCCTGCACCTATTTGACAGCAGAATCCTGTCAGGTGAGGTAAAACCCTGCAGCTGTGTTGTACCCTCGCTGCAGCTTGCCCAGCCTCAGCAAGAGCTACTGCAGGGAAACAAGAACCTGCAGCTCCAAGCACACAGGGCACGCAGCTCCTGGAGCAGGGAGACACTGTAAAATTAAACCCTGGTCCCTGCTTTGCCTTCCCCAAAACTGACAAAGGGTGTTTTAAGTATTTCCCTTTCTGATGGAAGAACCAGGCATTAAGGTGGCAGGTGATGGACAGGCAGCCTGTGCGTGCTGTGTGGTGGCACACAGCAGATAAGCCATTTAGGTGAGTCACCACAGGCTTTCCTATGCAATTTCCTTAGATCAACCGCAGCCTGCAGCTGCATGCCTCCCTCCCACATTCTTCCCAGATAAGTTTCCTCTGACTCTCTGGACCTTTCTATCAGGCACATGACCAGCGGGTCCTGCGGGGTGCGGGCTGGGCTGCCTGCTGACTCCCTCCTCGGAGAAGGCATGACCCTGCCTGAGGGGTGCACAGCGGAGCAGTCAGCCACACATGGTGGGAGCACACCGAACCTGCTCCCAGGGTGGCAGCTCTGGAGGGGCATTTCCATAGCCTGTGTTTCCATAGAGCCGTGCTGGCGAAGAAAGGCGAGCGCTGGGGAAAGCCTGGCCGGCGAGATTGAGAAGAAGGCTCTCCTCCACCAGCCTTTCAGATACAGAGGTCGCGGGCTCGCAAGGGTCAGCAACCCCTCTTAATATTCACCAGAGTAGCAACAACAAAGGCAAGCTGGCGAAAGGGAAGCGTTCCTGCAGAGTCCCATCTTCACTCTGGATACCACTCTACAATGAAGTGATTTCAAACCGCCCATAGGTTAAGCTACGGCTTTCATCCCAATAGCCAAGTTCCCGCTGAGCTCTGCCTGCAAAGGCACATCAAGCAGAGACACTCGGATGACATCTCGCCTCACCCAGCTCACTGCAGCAGCCACCTTTCTCAGCCAGGCTGGTAATTTAGATAACAGGAGAGAGCGTGTCAAATGCATAACATTTAATAAGACCAGAAGAAGGTCAGCAGCCCTGTCTAAGCAGCACTTTAAAAGCTCCCATCTGATATAAATGTTATCTTGGACATCAGCAGTGCTTGGTAAATAAAAAGACAAGTTCCACCTTCCAAAGCAAATTACGGCTTTGATGATGATTCCTAGGAGGCAACTCTCTATTATTTCCCCTTCATCCACCTGGGCATTAACCAGAAAGCCAAGGTCACTTATTACTTTCTCATTCAAACAGTCTGGATTATGTCTCCCTGAAATCATTACCACATTGTGACAGCCGCTGGGAAGCCCAGTGAAAGCTCTTCCTTGGCCGCTGTGCAGCTGCCAGGAGCAGCGGATCCCAGTCAGAGCGGCCCGGCCCGAGCAGCGCACCGGGACGCAGGGGCAAGAACAGCGCCTGGGTGTCCCCACAGAATGAGCAGAGCATTTCAGATCTATTGCTTGATCAGTGTCTGAAACCTTCCCAAGCCTTGACACCACATAAGGTCTGTGCTGTACAGCCCAGGTGCCAACAAACCTATAGAGATCCGGTGCTCCAGAGTATCCGTGTCCCAAACGGTCTCTCTGGAACCAAAGACGTGGCTGTCACTAGAACAGGTCACCTGCTGCTTTCTCCCCTTGGCTTTCCATCGTGCATCGAGCACTGGACCAGCCCTGCAGAGCCCCATCCCATGCCAGACCCGACGGAGAGTGCTGGAGGGGGCTGTGCTCCTGCCCTCGCACCCTCCGCTCACCATGCCTTGCGTTGCACACGTGGGTGCTGTGCTAGCAGCAAGGCCTGGTCAGCAGCACACGCTGCCTCTCGCCCTGGGCCTCGCTGAGGCAGGCAGAGCTGTGAGAGCACACGAGGAGTTAAGCTTTTCCTTACCAATGTGTAAAGATGTGGTCTGCACGCTCGGTGAGCGGCAGCGTCTGTGGGCCAAAACATTTTGCTGCATATTTCTGAAATTATTTGTCAGAAAAGAACGTCAATGACATAGAAAATGAGTTGCAGATGTAACCTTTTCAAGCATCAATAATAACTTAAGACATTTGAAACTAAATCTTAACTCACAAGTGACTACATCGCACGGGGTAGTTTCTGAGGCAAGGGCCAGCAGATCAGATGCAGCACTGCAACAGATCCCAGCAACAGTGCCCCCCTCCCGCTCTCCTGCCTAGCAAAGAACAATTAAATTCTCGCATTTGCCAAAGCTGCTTCTCTTCCTGGGACCCTTTTCCCTGGTTCCCAGGCTGCTCCTGGACCCAGCGGGCACTCTTGGGTGGTGAAAGAGGCTTCCAGGCCAGGTCGAGTAGCCAAGTCCCACAATGTATTGAAATTAGGATGGCCAGAGTGCTTTCTCTGAGGTCCAACCTGAAGGCAAAGGCGCTCTGCAAGAATGACTCAAGTTTTAACGCTCCCTCATTCCCCTCCCTGCTGCCATGGCAGCCAGCCCACACCCCAGGCTTGCAGGGCTTCTTCAGCCACGCAGGGGATGGGGATCCACACGAGGACAGAGGGATGTGCACCCTGCAGCCATGCCACAGGCGGTGAAGGGCGTCAGCGCGGTTCAGGCCGTGCTGCAGCGTCCGTGGCTCTGCGCCTGTGGCATGGGCAGATCTGCAGCCTGGGAAGGAGCATTCCTTGGGCTCAGTTCCTTGTTGCTGCTCTGGCTCTCCTGGCCAGATAGCCAGCGCTGCCACCACACTGGTATCTCTGTAATGAATATCACCACTGTATTCTCAGAGGCACATGCTTAAGGAATTTAACTACTTTAATACAATGGGCTCAAATTGCCAGAGAATGTTTGTGCATCAGTGTGAAATCAGAAATTCGGGGAGGGGGTGCTTTATCTGTCAAAGGCCAGCATCAGGGGGCTGACAGAGCAGACAGTGGGAAGCTGGATTGCATTTGATACGCATCAGCCCATCAAACACAAACAGCCTTTAAAGTGCTGAGGGGCCAAGTCAGCCCCGTTGCAGCTGTAACCAGAACAGTCCCTGGGAGCGGCGCTGGACCTGCCCAGCTCTCCGTCCTCACCGTGTGCCATAAATCACAGGAAAAGGGATACTTCTGAAAACTCAGATGAAGATAAAACACCTTCCCTGTCAGGCCAGCAGCTACCTGTGCCGTGTGTTATTTCGGAGTGGAGGGTGCGGGATGCCCTGCCTGGGATATGTGGCTGCACGGGCAGCAGACCTGCTGCAGGGCGCCCAGAGCCAGGGCGCAGTGCCCAGGCTGATCTCTGACCTCCCACCCAGCCAGGCTGGCAGCCAGGCCTGTTGCCATCAGTTATCGACTGTTCAACACCCGCCTGCTCCGGGTGGAGAGCAACACCACCCCAGTCCATGCCGCTGCCAGCACCAGCTCGTACTGCTGGTCTGTGAGGGAGCCAACCCAGAACCGTGCTGATCCCGCCCAGGGATTGTGCTGAGGTGAGCAGACATGGGCCGAGTCCGCAGTCCTTGCAGCTGCCCCAGCACGGGCAGCAATCCTGTGGCCAGCACCCACAGCCAGCTCGGGGGTCCTGGGGCCGGCTGGGAAGCGGCAAGTGTGTTCCTGCTGCCTTGTAACCATCCCTCTGCAATCCTGCCGCAGGGTTACTGGTGTCTGAAAAGAGCTCAATTTAAATTATTCCAGGGGAAAAAAACCCCACAAAACCTTGCCTTTGGATTAATCCCCAGACCTCACTCTGAAAAGGCCCTTTCTGCAGCCCCCCGCTGCTGAGCCTGGCCCCGGCACCTGGGCCCTGGCCCTCCAGCACAGGCTGCCCTCGGGGCTTTTCCAAGGGGCTCCGCAGCCCTCTGCAGAGCACTAACACAGCCGAAGGGAATGAATAACATGGCCCCGACATGTAAAAAATAGGCTTTTCTTACAAAGCAAGTCTCAAATAATAAGTGAAGGAAAAGGAAGGGGGGGAACATGCCTGGGCAACCCCTCCTAACCACCTCCAGCACAGCACAGCATCACTCAGCCGAGCAGGGTGCACAGCAAATAATACCCACTCCGCCGTCGCCCCCGCCCCGGCACTGAGACCCCACGCACCAGGGAATGCAGGGGAACAGATGGATTTTCCATGGGAAGGAGCTGCGATTGCTCCTTCCAGTCAAACATGTCAGCCCTGCAGAGCCATGTGTGCAAAACATTAAACCTGCTCCCCCTGCTAGGAGCACAGGGCCAGGAGAGGGCTTTTTGGGGTGTTTGAAGGGGAAAGCGGCTCAGCCTGGCACAGGGCAGACAGGCAGCAGTTCACAGGTGCCCACAGCCAGGGCCTGAACCCACCCACCCCAACAACCAGGTTTTATCTCTTCCAGGTGCTTCTTGACATTGGTAAAATATGGACTTGTGTTGGAGCAGCAGTAATCTCAACACAATGGACTGTAAGCAAGAGCCCTGATAACGTGTATCGAGCTTGCAAGGCAAACAGGTTCAGGAGTTCCTCACACGAGGCACCGGGGTTATTTCAGGCTGAAACCCGCACAGAGCGTTGTGCTCGACGCAGGGTGATCTCAGAGCCCAGGGTATCGGCTGTTCATTAGGGGAACTGGCAATTCCTGATCTCCCCACATCAAGAATAAGGGACCTGGCGGGTCGGTGAATTGATTTAATTACAAATATAACACATGTCTCTCTATCTTTATTAACCTTGGAAACTGGAATAGTTTAAAGCAGACGGAAAAGCAGCCCTGCTGCATCGGCTCCCAGCGCTGCCGGGAGGGAGGGAAGGGGACACAGCAGAAAGGGCACTTGCTGCTCTGGGCTTTCTGCCCCACATCACACCCGCTTCCCAGCTCTGCTGCCAAGCAGGTGAGCACAGCACGAAGCCAGAGGCTATACCTGGTGTGAGCAGGGGCACAGGCGCTGCTGCAATCCAGACTGCAGGAAAGGACAACTCCCACATCCATGCATGGTGTTTCCCTGCATTTGCCAACTGAGATGCCACGCCGATGGGACCAGGAGCACAGTCAGGCCTGGAGCGTCTTTGGTTCCTTTGAAATAGAATGGATCTTTTCTGTGGAAATCAACAGAACAGTTCTGTTAGCATTGTCCATGGCAGGCAAGCGGAACTGCACACCAAAGCCTGCATCAGAAGCAGGCTGGGACTGCAGCATCAGGAGGGAAGGGGCTGTCAGGCTGACGCTGCCTGTGGCCTCCAGCGTGCTGCAGGGCCCTCATGCAGAAGCGCTGTCTCCAGGCAGGACATGCAGACAGCCATCATCCACAGGAGGGGCTGTTTCTGCGCACAGGCAGGCTGGGCCCCACGCAGAGTACAGGTTTTATTCCCCAGGGACAGGATTCACTTGGCTTGGGCATGAGCTGCTCTGTGACAGGGTTGGAGTCCACTGACGGGCAGGGCTCTGCCAGCGCAGCCCAGAAAGGCACAGGGCACAGCACAGGGCACAGGGTGTGGTTACTGCCTGGCAGTAGGAGTCTGAGGCCGCCTCATGGGGTTCATCCCAAAGCGCGTATCTTTGGGCTGGGTGATACTCCAAGGCTTGGGAGCACGAAACACTGCATTCTGACCATTAGAAAATGTAAATATTCTAATGAACCTTTCTAGTGGGGGGCAGGGGGCGTTTTGTGGGCTCATTCCATGAGGCAGGAGGCGGCGAGTGATGAGCCCCCCCAGGCTCACTCCGCCATGCGAATGCACAGTGCTGTACCCACGCCGCAGTGCCGACACATCACTTCCCGCTGCTCCGCACTCACACGCCACGCCGCGCACCCGGTGCCATGTGCAGGTTGTCGCAGGGGTCCCACACGTGTTCACACCTCCCAGCGTCCCCGCGCCGCATGAAACCCGCGCCCAGCTCGTCGGGCTCTGTTGTTCGGCCATACTGTAGAGGCGCCTATTTACTTGGGAATCATCTGTTTTCTGCCCCGGTCCCCACTGTATTCAGAACAGTTACTTAGCTTCAATAAGCCCCTTGTTAAAGCCTTTTCCTTTCTGTAATCTCATCAAACTAACCAAAAGGAGTTTGTTCTGAAATAGAGTCCCATTTTGTAACCTGGCTTCCTGTAGGAGATCTCCCCATGCGCGCCCGGCCCCTGCGCCACAAAAGGGGTCTGCTTGTCCTAGCGCGCTAACAAAACACTGCCGTCTGTTTGGGTTAGGCAGCAGGGGGTTAATGAAAAGCCCGGCCCTGGGGACTCCCACCTTATCTGCAATCATGAATTTATTGAAGAATGTGTTAATGTGCTGGATTTTATTCATCAGGGGTCAGGGCTTTTCAAATTCTTCCTCCCAGCTCCCCCTCTTTCCATCCCTCCCCAGCAAGCTCACAATGCTGTTTAAACAAAGGACTCCCAACACAAAGAGCAAATTTACACAGTAAAGTTTTCTTGCAGGCCCAGAGCAGGGTCTGGAAGAATTCCAGCTTTATAAAGAGAAAAGGGGGTGGGGGAGAGAAAGGGGGAAGGGAGAGAGGGGCATTTTGCAGTGGATAAAAGGAAATTGAGAAAAGTTCCCACCTCCTGAAGCTCAGCACTGAATACCTCTGTCAGCCAACCTCCAGGCACTGCAAACCCCCAAGGATGTTTCAGCGGAACACGAGCCCTTGGCGCACCAAACCTCGGCCTCCTTCGCAGAGGAGCCTGACATGAACACTTTAACGTCGAGTTTAGGGCGACGTTTGAGCAGCTGCTGAGCCTGGGTTGGTACCATCAGCCCTGAAAGGATGCAGCAAACGTTAGCCACAGCTCATGGCTTCTCCCTTGTGCAGTTTTCAGGGCGGTGATGTAAGAAAGATGTAACAGCAAACAAAGAGGTGAAGCGATGGCCTACAGGCCTGGCCTCACTGCGATGCCATTCCCACCTTCCGCGTCCCACGCACCGTCCCAGGACCCAAGGCCATTGGGGTCCTGCAAGGCGCTGCCCTGCACCCCCGCTGCCTGCATGTGCTGGAGATGAGGTGCGGTGCCAGCGCAGCCCCTTTCCCCTCCATCGCTCCCAGCACTCTCCCTGCACCACAGGTGGGGTAAAGGCTTGGTTGGTTGTGTTTATTTTTTTAATTGAAAGGTTGCCAACCCCTCCTCCTGCTCCATGAGTTTTATCTGCACTGGTCAGAGCTCTGGGACTGAGAACAGGGAGCAATCCTGCACTAATTAACCAAAGATGACCTAAATGATTTTCTTCAGGTCTCGTCACCTCTGCTTTCTGCAGCGTCATTAATGAGCTCTGGCAGTGAGAGCTCAGGACAGACCCCACCTCTGCTGCTACCACTGCCTTACAAAACTCACCTGAACACAGAGTCCTCAGACATTTCAAGCAGAACACGTGTGTTGTCATCAGCCACCAAGCGAAAACTGCTGGGGAGGTTCCAAACTCTGAGCACCAGGCAGGAAAGTAGCTGCTTCAGGCACGTGCTGAAATACTCGATTCATATTAAAAGAAAACCATCATAATACCATTTCTTAATAGGTTTCTCAGCTAAGAGGATGCCACTGACCCAAATGTTCATTCTTGGGCCTATTTACTTGGGTTTGCAGGGACAGCGATGCCTTCTGCCATGCTCTCACAAATCCAGGGCAGTCTGTGAGCAGCCAGCACAGACACCCACCTGGGGAAGGGGTTATAAACACCGGGAGTCACACGCAGGAGCCCGCAGGCAGCCACGCAGCACTCGGCTCGGTCCATCTCTGCTGTGTGCGGCTCTGGCCTGGCTGGGACACGCGTGTCCCTGCGTGTTCCCGCCACCGCCTGACAGATCCGGCAGCTCTACAGACAAACAGCTTCTAACAGCCAAAGCAGCCTGAAAGCCCGGCCGAGAGCCCGGCCGCGCTGGCAGCCACCCCGCTGACACGCACACACTCAGTGCAGGGCAGAGCTGCCCGAGCTCCCACACCACCACTCACACTCCTGGCCAGGCAGATCTTGGCACACGGGATCCAGCTGCGCTGCCAATGGATCCCTGACTGCTGAACATACAATACATATTTATAGGGTTTGCTCCGTGACGGGAATGCCAAAGCCTCATGCAGAAAATAACTCAAAGGACATAATTAAATCAGTTAAATGGCTTGGGATGAGAGACACGGCTACAGCCAGATTTCAACTCTGGGCACAGTCTCAGGGCACAGGGAACAATGATGAGGAAAGAAAGTACTGTAAAAGCTCTCTGACCAACTAGTTGCTTTGCTTTAGTTAAACCATAATCCCTGCTTAGCACTGACACAGACCAGGAATGAGCCTCTGAGCAAAGCGCCGGGCGCGAAGGCAACTGTTGGGGGCAAGCAAGCACCCTGCCAGCATCACCCGAGAACACCAGCACTACCAGATGACAAGTAAAGCCTGCACAAAGGGTAGGAAATCAAAGATCAGTCAGTTTATTTCAGTCGGTTACGTGATGCACAGCAAACAGTGAGCTCCTGCTGGCTTTGTGGAGCTGGGGGCTCAGAGCGGTGCGGGGGGCGCAGCTCCAGCTGCTGGTGGCAGCCAAAGGAGCCTCTGCACAGGACGGGATCTGGCTGCTGGGAAGTGGCCATCGTCACCAGAGGAGCTGTGTGAACCCAATTTTTAACAGAGCTGCTGGCCAGTTACACAGGAATAACTGGGGCCAGTGCTGTGTCTCCCAGGCTGTGGGGCACAGGCCCTGATAGCTGCCCAGCCGGTGGCCAGGCAGTACCGAGGTGGCTGCAGCCACAGCCACGCTGCAGTAATGTCTGTCCCCCTGTCTGAGCTTCAGAGCCACGGGTGACCAGAGGAGGAAGAGAAATGCTGGAAGTGAGAGTCCCGGGGGGCAGCGCAGCCCGGAGAATCCCCAGCAGCAGCTGGGCAAAGCGCCGAGCCTGACACTGAACCGAACGTCTCAAATACCCAGCAGCAGAGAGAGTCCCAGCAGCAGAGAGAGTCCCAGCAGCCTCCACACACAGGGTCACCGTCCTGCAAGCGTCTCTTGGGATGGGCTGGCGAGAGGTCGGGAGCCATCGGTGAGAGTGAGGATGGGCAGAAGCTCCCCGCCACCAAACCGGTCCCCAGTCCACGGGAAAACTGGTGGCTGTAGGCGCTGGGGGAAGGTCTCATCTTCTGTGGTTCCACTGCCAGGGAGGGGCTTCAGAGCTGCCAGGCACACTGCTTACATTTCTGTCGCAGGATCAAAAAGAAGCACAAATTAAGAGAAAACAGTTTTTAAAAGTCAACAATTTCAGTGGTTTTAAGCTCAAAGCTGGGGAAGGACACAACATGCACACGACTTACAGCCAGGAGCAAAAGCTGTGACAGTAGCAGGCCTGTGCCTCAGAAGGATGCCACAGAAGGAAAGCAAGGAAGTTATTTTTAAAGCTAGAGTTACAAAGTATCTAAGATATAATTACTACAGTTAATAAGAGAACACTTCAAAACAAAATGGCTTTTTATAGGCAAGTCAGTACCTCTGCAACCTCTGTGCCCAGGCAGGTGAGGGGAGGAGAGCTGGGGGCCCTTCGTCTGGGTCCTGTCCCTGGGAGAGCACCGAAGGCGCGGTTGGAGCCAAAGCAAAGCTTCCTCCTCTCTCACCTCTCAGAGCTGTCCCAGTTCTCCAGCCGTGCCTTCAGCGGTACAAACCCAGAGGGTGAAAGCAGAGGGATAGGACAGTGTCTTGGTGCTCTTTGATGCATCGCGTACGAGTTACACCTATGGGCGCAGAGGGAGGCTGCCGAGCCGCGGGCACAGCTCGCTGGCTGCGGGAGCTGCTGCAGCTCATCCTGCTGGAGGGAGCGCGGTGCTGTGCTGGCAGTGCCGCCGCTCAGTGCACCTCTGCGCCTGCCGAGCAGCTGGAGAACACGGCGAGAGGCTGAGCACCCTTCTGTGCCTCCTGCGAGTACCAGACACGGAGGTTTCTTCAGGGCAGAGCGACGTGCCTGAGCGGTGCCCGGGCTCCAGCGCGGGGTTTTGCTTCCCCTGGGAAATACCACCCCACATCTCCTGCCAGGCTCCTTGGGAAACTCGCAGGAGTGTGAGGGGGTTGAGTCTGTGTTTGGGCAGCAGAGCTGAAGGGACTTTGGTAAGAGCTCTAGCCTGCTTGCTTTTTGTCACAGAATTCGGCTCAAAACTCTTGCCAGAAGTGCCATGGAAGATCAGCATTTCAGCTGGATAATGAGGGCAGGAGGAACCTCCTCTTGCACCAGGGATGCTCCGAACCTGTGGAGGAGCCTCCTAAAATCCAGCTGCTGCTCCTGGGAAGGTTCCTCTTGCTCACTGAGCCCTGCTGACTACGACGGGGTAGCTCAGCAGACCCCACGGATTTGCTGTCTGTGGCACCAGAGAAGTGACTTCAGCTAAAAAGACGAGTCTGATCACCCCAGTTTGTTCCAACCTTTGACATCTCCGTGTCTGTCATCGTGTGAGCTGGGGCTGCAGGGCTGGAGCTGGCTGCGCCAGGAGCCACCAGCACCGCAGCAGCCAGGCTGCCAGAGCAGGTCGCCTCCCTGCCAAGGGAACTGGCCAAGCCCAGGAGCACCAGCCCAAACCGCATCCCCTGCCTGCCCCAGCAGCCCCTGCCCCGGGCCTGTCAGTGGGGATCGCCCCACATCACCAACAACCTTTGCCATGACCATGGCAGGGCCCAGGTTACCTGGGTGTGAACAGCACTGCTTCGCTTCTTCACACCTCTGGGGAAAAGGACTTAGAAAAGAATTAACAAACACGGCGTGGAATATACAATAGCCACCATTAACATCATATTTATTGTTATTTAGTTGCTCAGTAAAACATATACAGATATGTACAATATGCATGAATACAGAAGACTGCACTTTACATATTTAAAAAAAAGAAAAATAACACTCAATTTCATGAGCTATTGTCACAGTCTTCCAACCAAGCATTTAAGAAATGAATTTAACAATCAAAAAAAAAAAAAAAAAAGAGAAAAAAGATTACAGGATTGCCTAACACACAGCAGAGTCAAGTTTTCATATTTTACATGTGCAATAACATTTTTCAGAAGAGTTTGCTATGCAGTACGGATTACCAGTGTTTTGAATTCTTTTTTTTTCTTTTCCATGAACCAAATTTAGTACAAAGAAATAACATCCTTTTGCTTAAGGCTGTTTTAAAGCTGTAATATTCTTGGGTAGTGAATAGTGATAAAGTTCTAACTGCTGGAAATCACAGCCTGCAGTTTCATCAGTCAGAATCTATGAGCGGATGGACTCAAACCAACAATTTTAATAGAGAATTTCTAAGACAAAATTAGACTATTTCCTCCATTAGCCGTAAGCAATAAAGGAGAAACAATTCTATAAAATGGGATGTGCTCCTACACACCATCCACCCAACAGCTGTGAATCTCGGAGCTGAGACCTTACTCTGCAGATAACAAGCCCACTCCAGGCTCAGCGTTCCCACCTCCTGCCCCCCCTGCTGACTGGTGCTCACCACCCCCCCATGCTCCCCCTTCCGCTGGTGCCCAGCACCGGCTCCTGGTCTGGGGGGCCATTGGCCTCAGGATGCCCACGCAGACATACAGATGTGGGACATCTGTAACGACCTACAGTGACACCCAACGGGAGCCACCGTCCCTCACAAGGGCTGTGAGTGGAGTTCAGACCTCAAGTAAGCTCAGCTCTGCCACCGACATGCCTTTGACCCAGCTCGGGTTGTCACTGCCCGTGCCTCAGTTTCCCTCTCCACACAAGAGTGCAACTTACCTCTAACACAACAGGCTTTTACCTACAGCTCTCAAACATGGGAAGCATTATTGTTCACAAAAGTAATCGGCTCAGTTCTCACCGTGTAGGGCTACACTGATATTTTATACATGATTAAAAATATTCAGCACGTTCAGCATCCAATTAACGGGGAAAATCAGGACAATGAGATCACCGCAGGCAACACAAGCTGTGTGACAAAGCTGCAGCCTTCTCAAGCCCTGCCAGTACCAACTCCAGCAGGTAAGGAGCAGGATGTGATGCCTGCGCTGGCCACTCACATGTACCGATTCTGTTCTGACCTCTGGCCAAGCGAAGGCTGGTCCTGGCATCGCCACCAGCTGCCCCGAGCTGAGCTCGCAGCGCTCCTCTGCTCGGTCAATAAGGTCACTTAAATTAAGTGGGATGGAAGGGGTGGGAGGTTAGCACCAGGACTGCTTGTGACCGGATCACTCAGAGGAAACTACACAGATTGAGGCCCTGAAGATGGTCACCCAGTTTTTAACTCCTCGCCATCTGGAAATCCCGTCCTCCCCCTGCGCCCACCCCACGGGCCCAGCGGTGCCAGCTACGCAGCAGCAGCCCCACAGCCTCCACACCTCCACACCATCCTGTGGCAGCTGAAGACACAGTCCCCTGGCTGCAGTACAGCCCATCCTTCCTCCTCATCCCACAGGATCTCTGACTGCCAGGACTGCCCCGGGTTCTAAAGAATCGCTTCCGCTTTGGGCTTCTGTGAGTGAGCGAAAAAAGAACGTCACAAGAGGATGAGAACAGCTCCAGGAGAGAGAGGAGCCCACGCTGCAGAAAGCAAACCAGGAGCAGAGGGAGGGTGAGACCCACTGAGTCACCCAGCTTCTGCTTAGGGGAGGTTTCTCTTTAAAAGCCATCTGAAGGGTTTGATGCTGGCTGAAAGGTCTCTTCCCTAGCAGGGTGTGCATCCCTGACCTCAGGAAGCCTGAAAAACCTGTTCTCTTGAATGCAGCAGGAAAAACTAAAAACAAAGAGCAGCAAGCCATGGGGCTGCACTCCTCTACAGGAATGCCACCGACCGGCCCTGAACTCTTCCTACGCGTCCCAGCATGTGTTCGCTGGGCTGCTCCCGGGCCAGAGCTGCCCGATGGGGACCTGCGGGCTGTGGACTGAACCCAGGGCACAGCGCTCGCCCAGCTCGCAGGGCCCTCAGCTCAGCAGCACCAAACATGCTACCAGACAGGATTTGAAGTGGAACGCCCAGAAAGTTCGAAGTTAAACACGGATTTGGGTGAACGGGGACTAAGGAAATCACAGGCAAAGAGGCATCTTCTGGAGCCGGGGCTGACAAGCGTTACTCTGCCAGGAGGGACTTTCCTGGGGACAGTGAGGTCTCATGGCAGGGACAGGGAGAGCACGGAGCTCTTGGCAGCACACGCACCTAGGGAAGGTACCACTCGTTCCCAGCCAGGCCGGCGTGAGGCAGCTCCGCAGCCAATCGCTCCAGGATGGGCAAAAGTCCTCATCCTCGCAGCAGCTCCAGCTTCAACACAAAGAAAAACAACATGGAAAAACCAAGGCTCAAAGCTCCCGAATTTATCTAATGTCTAGTCTCTGACCAGACCTGTGAGAGGAAATCAATCCATGCATGGTTACCAAGAGCATGTTCAACAAACACACTGTGAGGCTCTCTGAAGCCACATATGACCGAGAGCGAGGGCTTCCGACCACCCCCTGCCGCTGGCATTTTAGGCAGAATTCCCTCTCCAGTGGTGCCTACTGAGAATATTACTTCAAAAAAATTCAAGGCCCAGGACAATCACAGAAGATAAAGTACAGAGCAGTCTCCAGACTCCATCCCTGGAGGAGGGACACGTTTTGCAAATGCCTGACAAGTAATAAATAACCCCAGAGAGACCGACCTTTACTTCACAGATAAAACCTAAATCTCCAGTGATGCTACAAAGCTTCAGGGAGCAGAGGAAAGGGAGCAGGACGGCTCGTGCTCCCTGCGCAGGGGAGACACAAGTACTGGGCAGTTACATAAGACCACAGGAGCGTCGGATCATCGACAGTCGTGGCTTTATCTGGTTTGCTTCCAACTCTCTTCTGGAACGAGCACTATCTGTCAGGAGCAGGAAAGCAGAGCTTTCCTTTCATTGTGTGCAGCGAGTAACACCGCTCCAAGATGCGTGGAAAAAGGGGCTGCGGATGAGTTTGAGGGTCTAACGCGGGGTGTCCCCACCCTGGCAGAGTAGGAAACATGGATGTGGGCATACAGCCCCCCTGCTTGGGCTGTCCCCTGACCACTGCCACTGCCCCAGGACAGCTGCAGCAGGAGCCTGGGTGTCCCACAGCTCCATGCACAGGATGCAGCATCCTGCTTTGGATGGAGCTGCTGGGCAGGCAGGGCTCCTCCAGCAGAGACAAGGTGGGAACAGTGTGAGCATGACCAGGAGCAGGAGGCTGCGGCCACGCTGGGGAGCAGCCCCCACTGCGCCTTGCAAGCAGAGAGGGAGCCCAAGTCCTTAGGTGGAGGAGATAACGACTCTGAGTTATTAAGTAAACTTCCTGTTGGACTGACTTAGAAAAACACCTCTCTACCTTCCCGGCCGTGCCTGAACCGGCCCGTTCATGACAGAGCTCCGTCTCCAGGCTGCACCAGAGTAAACACAGGAACGAGCGTCCTCGCCTCGCGGCGGGAGGCGGAGAGCAAACGAGGCTGAACGTTATTAGCAACAGAACATCATTTTCTCAGGAAAGGGCAGGCTCGGTGCCTGAATATTCAACAGAGCATTAACTGTTTGGTTGTATGTGACTGGCAAGAGCTGGGTGTCAATACAATACATAATATAATGATGACCATTTCGCTTTAACCGGCGTTTATTCCTGAACTGCTGTTCTTCAGGATCACCATCGTAATAAGCACTGAACAAAGCAAAACAAAAGCAAAAGAAAACAAAAAAAAAAAGAAAAAAGAAAAACAAAGCAAATGAGGAAGAAGAGGAGGAGGACGATCTTTGTCTCATTATGACGTACGTGACTTGGACATACGCTGAGATGGAAAAGGAAAAGGCCTCATCTATAAATGTATGCCAAGGTTACAGAGTAATGGGAAGAAGTGGTCTAGCAGGAAAATCTTAAGCAAAAGTGTGCTAACTGCAGAAGGGTTAACACTGGTAACATACTGTGGCAGAAGATTAAAAAAAAGTTGAGGTTTACTTTAAATTAACCCTTTCCAGTCCACATGCCACTAAGCAGGTACCAACCTAGAAAAATAGTCCACCTAGCAGTAGCGGCCCTTGGAAATTAAAAAGAGAAAAAAAATAATTTCTTTTGTTCAAGTCAGGGCGGCCACGAAAGTCCCAAATCTGTTGGAGATGTCGGAGTGCAGGGACCTCCACGTCGGCACCGCGGTCCGGCCCTTCGCCTCGCCCACGTCGTCCGTGCAGTGGACCGAGAGGCACTGCAGGTGGCTGCCGGTCTGCGCCGCGGCCGAGGTCTTGCTCGGGGGAAGGTCGTGGGCTGGAAAGGGGTCACAGAGAGAGCGTTAGGAGAACTGTGCAAAGCAAGCCCCTCACCTCACAGGGCACACGGGGAGCAGGGACAGTCCCCTTGTCTCCGCACCTGCCTCTGCCCCGGTTCCTGCACCCCTGGCATCGCGTTCCCTGGCACCCCCCACCGGCACAGCCCCCCTTCCCCTTCCCCTCCCCAGTGAGCCTCTCTGGATGGTTTCACCGTGCCAGAGAAACACCAGCAATACTCTTTCCCATGCCCTTGTTTTAATGTAAGCCAGCAATATGCCTGAACACAGGGGACGTACACATGCCTGGTCATGTGTGTCCTGGACGGCAGCACAACCAGGGCTTTTCATCCCTGTGCACCCTCCACTACCCAAAATCAGTGCTGAAACTTCCCAGGCAGGAGCCCAGCGCCGAGCCCTCAGCGTCCCCCAGGTCAGACCCATCATCAGCCTCCCTCACCTCCTTCACTGGAGCACTACAGTAACACCTTTCTAGTAGCTTCTGCATCTCAGTTCTGTGTACTATCTTTGCCCACCATCAGTTTCCATTAACTACAGGAACAAAAGAATTTAACAAAAACATCCTAAATGATGTCCCGGGCCTTCTTCCTCTGGATTCCAGTCAATACATCAAGAATTGGTCCTTCCAAAGTATCCTAGCATGTACCCACTCCCTCTGTCACCCCACTATGTTTCCTCACTTCCATTACTACTTTCAAGCAATCTTCCCTCTTGCAAGTATGTTTTTCTCATCTTTAAAATCTGCCTCTCCCTGCCCCGTGCAGCCAGGGACATCATTCTTTCAACACCTTTTCCTCATGGAAATCGATCACTTGAGGTTTCCTCCACTGTTTGCAGTCAAATCACCAAAAAAAGCCCAAAGAGAAACCCTCCCCCACGCTCATCCCTGGCCCTGTAAATCCTCACGTCCTCAGCAGCCCCCTGGGTTGGTCTCACAGAGCCTCTGAACCAGGCAGGCAGCAGCTCTTCCTCCTGGCTGGGGCTGGGCAGCCCCGTTCAGGCTGGAGTGTGCTGCCCTCTCCCCAGGGCAGCCAGCGCCCAGCCTGGGGACACAGGAAACCCTCTCGGACCCCCAGGAACGCAGCTGCTTCTGCCAGGGAGGATGCCTGAGCCAACGCAGACAGCCCCCTGGCCCTGGGAAAAGGGCTTTCTGTGGGATAAAACCACCGAGTAGAGACAAGACAAAAAAGCCAAGGTCATCTGGCCAGGCAGCCTGCGCTGCCTCTCCTCTACCATTCTGTTCATATCCACCCAGGCACAAGAGGCAAAGCACCAGCTCACCTGGGGACCAGTGTCTGACAGACCCCAGGAGCTCCCATGGCGAAGGGCTGAGGGTGAACTGCAGCAGTGCCACATGCCAAAAAATGGCTGTGAATGTTTAACCCCCTGAAGGCGTTTCTTCACCTCACCTCTCTGAGGGCCCACTCAGCCGAGCAGTGTGGTTTAACCACACTTCATGGGGCAACCTGCCTTTGTTTCACTTAACCAGCCACCACACCAGATACAAAAG
Organism: Zapornia atra; assembly: GCA_013400835.1. Taxonomy (NCBI): domain Eukaryota; kingdom Metazoa; phylum Chordata; class Aves; order Gruiformes; family Rallidae; genus Zapornia; species Zapornia atra. Next base: position 18,357 of record VZTU01017858.1, read on the forward strand.
GGGAACTGGACGGTTCGTTACACAATCACAGTGATACTAAAAAATAGTAACCGTAAACTTCTCTGCAAGTCCCTGATTCAAACAGGAAAATGCTTTGAATGCTTGATTATAGGATGTCAGAGATGCTCATATTCAAAACAGTATCATAACACCATACAGGGAAAGTAATTAGAACCTGGGGACAGCATGCTATGAAGGAGGGGAGCAGGCGTGTGGCTCCGGAGCGGTGCTGCTGCTTGCTCAGCTGTGCGCTGCATCACTGCAACCACATGCAGAGCCCAGACAAAGCTCCAAAACGCACCTCAGCCTGGCAGGGCTCACGCTGCCGTGGGGTTCCCTCACTCACCACTTCAACAACGATCCAGGAGCAGCAGGTCACAGGCCTCCCGCAGCCCCCGCAGCTGGCTGGGTGTTTCAGTCGGCTGAGGAGCAGAGTTGAAGCGCAAAGCGGCCTTCGCCTCTCAATGCCCCAGCACCCAGTCCCGACAGGCAGAGGCAGCATTAGCGCAGCTGCCCTTTGCTCCAGCGTTGGGATTTTCACTCTCCTTCCCTGCTACCCCAGAGCCTCATCACAACCCAGACCCTCTCCCTTCCCAGCACAGCCTGCGCTGGGCTCTGACAGGTAACGAGGGGTTTCACCTCACCAGGGGAGCCACAGCGGCAGCGCAGACCTGTGAGGCCCAAGCTGACATCAGGGCATCATGTTGGGAAAATCACAGGGCAAAAAGAACACTCCCTAAATAAATGCTCTTTAAAGAAGTGTTCAATTTAAGCTTACTATCCTGAATGCAAATACACCTGAATAAGCTTTTAGTTATAAAATGTTTAAAACTCAAATGGGATTGCAGAGAATTGAGAAAGGGAAACATTTTTCTTGTGTTTGTTCACAGCCCTTACGATGCACTCAGGACCCACTGGTTTTTATTCTTAGGTCTCCCTGACTGTACAGGACATGCTGGTCACAGTGCCGGAAAAGCCAGCGCGTTGAGATTAGTCCTGGTGACAGCAGCTGCCTTCCTCTGCTCAGAGAAAGGGGAAAGAGTCCCACTGAGGAACCTCCGTCACGAGGGGCCCAGGGATCGCTGCAGCATCACAAGGAGTGCTTGCTGCAGGGCTCCAGGACACCGTCCCTCCAGGCTGAGGACACGGGGATGCCCACGGAAGGGGCAGAGCAGTTTCAGGAGCAGGACCTGGTGCCCGGGTGCCTGGCCAGGATCAGAGCTGGAGCTCTGCTGTGCCATGCTGGCAGTGACATCCACACTGGCCGTGTGGGCACCACCAACACCCAGAATAGATCCTGTCCTCGGCCAGTCAATACGTGAGGAAGTTCATATGCCACAAGCATCTAAAGAATGAGTTAAGCTTGTGGTAAATGAGCAAATTATGTCTGAAATGTGTGCTGTGTGTAACACTCATAAACTAGCCACTGATACAGGAATCTGTCCCACAGCGACAGACAGGACATGAGGGAAGCCCAAGCACAGGAGGTGAGCAGGACCTGATCCTAAGCCTGTGAAGTTAATACTAACTGCCAGAGGCCACACAATGCCTAACTCGACACCACTGTGTGGGAGCTCAAGCTCTCTGGGTCTATTGTTAAGAGCACAGAAAACTAGGCATTCGCTTCCAGAACAAAAAGAGGATGAGAGCTTGCAGTCAGGCTTGCACTGGCACAAGCATTCTCCAAGCCAATCTGGAGGGAAATATTCAGTGCAATTTATTTTTCCCCAGTGTTTCTTTCCTGACAAAGCTACGATGCTTTTCTGAAAAAAACCCTTTGTATAAAAGAAATGGAACTTGCACAGATCCACCCGATGAGAAGGATGCGCTTAGCACAAGGCACCGCCTGCCGCTCGCCCAAACCCCTCCCGGCAGATGTGTTTTGGCTGCGTCCCTTGCTGCACCTCTGCCTCCTTCAAACCAGCAGTGCCCCAGCGCCCACCTTCTGCGGTCCTGGGGGGGGGGAATGTCAGCAGAGACTGAGGGACTCACAGGTTAAAATCAGGCAGGTAATGCAAGATGGTGTCATCGCGTCGTGGCCTGGCAGTGGCCAAGCTCCAGGTAAATCCCTGTCAGTCACAAAGCATGGCTCATCCAAAGCAAGGGCTTGTCAAACACATTATGTCTGAACTGTACGATGGCTACTACCTATCGGCAGCTACCACAAGAAAGTGGTGTCACTAATAAAGCAATGCCTGTGTAAGAGAGCCGTCCCCAAGATACCAATGGTGGGGGTGGAGACTTCCTCTCCAAACCGAAGGACGTGACACAACAACCTGGGACAGATGCAAGTCAGAACTGCTGGGTTTGGAGGACAGCGTGTGCCGCTGACACAGAGGTAAGAGACCAAATGTCACTGTGTCACTGGAAGCACACAGCATGCTCATGCCAAGGGGATGAAGCTCCAAGCCACGAAGTGACCAGAGGCCCAAAGAGGCCTGCACATGGCGACACCACGATGGTATCCTTGCCCCAGGAGGCAGGATTAGCGCGTGTCCTGGCCATGGCAGACCCGCAGCTCCACGTGCCATGGGGGGTGTTAAGCCAGGGAGGACAGTCACTGGCAGAGCAAAAGCCACCAAGCCCCCCATGGGCCCAGTGGGGTGGGATCCCCCAGCACAGCCCACACCTGCCTGTCAGCAGCAGGGCCTTCTCACACACTGAGGCCAGGGGACATCGTGGTGGTCCCAGGGGCAGGTTCCTGCACAGGTCAGGTTAAAGTTTCTAGCACTGGAAATTATTTCCTCCCTCACCCTTGGCTGTAGTGGCCCATCCTGCTGCTCTCCTGCCCAGAGCAGCAACCCACGCTCCTGCTACAGAGGAGGGTAATGATGAGGAAAACCAACCGCTGTGTATCCCAGCCAACGGCAGAACTGCTCAGAGCAGAGCGAGCCCTGCGATCATCGCTGAATGGCCTGGAAGTTAATGTGAGGTGTGATTATTAGCTCAGCTTGTGCATGGGCATGACCAAGAGCCAGCCACAACACCTGGAAGAGCTGGGAGGCTACGGCAGAGAGGTGTTTGCAGACATTCACTGGAACATGAGAGTGAATTATGTCTGGCCATTTTCACAGCCCTTACCCGCTCCTGGCCAATACTCCAGCAAGTTTGTTTACTGCAGCTCAAGCTGTATGTTTCAGGTAAATATTTAAAAGTTTTCTCTGAGTGTTTGGTAACATTCATCAGTTACAACAACACACACAAGCAGTGGCAAACATTGCATCCAGCCGTGGGGACAACCCAGGCTGCTCTCCTTGCTGGGGCACATCCACACACAGCTCCACATTCCCAAGAAAAAAGTGAGGTTTGTTGTAAATAACACTAGTTTTGTTATAAAAACACGTTTGCTTTTAGACAGAAGCGAGGCATTAAGCTTCACCCCAGGAGCACATTTCAGGGTTCAGTCCCAGACAAGCACAACAGACACAACACCACAGCCTCCCTGGCTGCGTTTAGGAAGCAGCTCTTCCATCCTGCCCCTCTCCCCAAGGCACGGGTGCCTTTGGGACACAGAGGGCTGCTGCTTGCTGTTTGCCTGCCCAGCTTTCAGTGCAGCTTCCGAGACGACTGGACACAGCTGGTACCGGGAGACAGCATGAGGAGTTCTGCTCCACCAACAAACTCAACGCACAGCTACAGGCTGTTCTTTCTCATCAGCCCAGGAAAACCACATTTCTCTCTAGCAGGATTAGATCCTGAGGCTCTCCTCACTCCTGCAGACACCACGTATACACGTTTCCATTCCCTCCAGCTTCCTTTGCCCTCCCTCCTTTTCCTTAGCCCACGTTAAGCTGCTATGTAAAGCCTCTTCCCTCATGTAGCATCTCCTTATGCATTTTTTAAAAATAAACATGTTCTCTTAACTGTGACGACCTCACCAAGCACTACGCAAACCTGGACGTGTCCTGATTTTTAGGTAATTTAATCCCATTAAAAATGGGTTCACCTACAACGTTAACACACATCATAAGCATCGCCTTGAGAGAGCGGGGATTAATTGAGGGAGGGATGGTGTGTAGTCAAGGCAACTGTGGATGCTACGCAGAGGCACGGGGAGTTTATGCTGCTCTTCAGGTGCCGCTTGTGCCACCCCTCCCCTTTCTGCCAAAACCGCCACCAACAAAAGGAGCGGGAGGCAGGGGCAAGCAGGAGCGGCAGCGCAGTCAGTCTGGTAGGGGTCTGGTTGGGAATGGGTTCTGCTCCACGTTTCAGCGTTCCTGCAAGATTGAAGTGACAAACAGGAGGTGAAGATCCCTGGAACGGCTCCTCGCCCCAGGGCTCGTCCCTTACACTTCCTCACCGGCTCTGACAAAGCCTCAGCCGCCTGCGCTGCCCAGGGTCCGGCGGCCCGGCACAGCATGGCCCCGCCGCCGCCCTCGATGGCCAGCCGAGCGTGAAGCCCCTGGATTGCCACTGATCTTGTTAAGGCTAAAGCAGAGGATTTGGCCAAAACCATTCTATTCCCTGATCGCCGATCAGTCTCCCCTCTACCACCTGATAACTGCTCTTAAAGGATGCATTAATAGGCTTCGGCTCACTCTGCGCCCGTTAAGCGGAGGCCGAGCTACTGTAAGAGGGAATAGATTTGTGTAACGATCTCTTATGAGGCAGCAAACCTACATATAGTGTTTAAAATTATTCCCTTAGGACAAGATGTTTTTCACCAAATCTCCCACATGACAGTTTGACATATCGGTTCAGGCACATAGCTCTGCATTTGTACACACCACAGAACCATCTTTTTCAGTTTTCAAGAAAAATAAGGTCTGAAAACATTTCATGTTTCCCTGCACACTGGACCTAGTCTCCACAGATTAATTTACTCCTAAAACTGTATTTTTAAACACAACTAGTCCGTTTTGTGTTGATAAACAAATGAGCCACCTCTTCCCTCACGGAGACACCGTGGACAAAGCCCCGTACGAAGGGCTCCCTTGGCTGGAGTAGGAGCTCGCACAGGCTCTGCGCTTGTTTATCAACACAAACATGGCACCTGCCACCTGCTTTCCCCGTAAAACTGGCATCACTTCCAGTTTTCTTCACCTCTGGATCCCTGTACCTCACTGTGCGCTGGGTCTGTCTCTTCCACTTCAGATGTCTCAGGGCAAACACTGCCTGGCTCCGGACTCGGCAGCACCCAGGCTCCACAGGCACTCAAGGAAAAGCTCCATCTGCTCCATTACTGAAACCTTCCTCTTACTCTGATTTTACTCCTCCATTTGTTTTGCATAACCTGTGCAATTTCTAAAGCCTATAGGATGCTTAAAGGTGCTCCCCTCCCCAATATCAACAAAATTTGGGGCTGTCAGAAGTGTCCATGGCCCCTAATGACGAGCACAGCTGAAACAGGGACCAGGCGAGTCCCCTCATTGCTGCCCAGGAACACTGTGCAGAGATCCCCAACTCCAGGCTATCAGCCACATCTCACTAATTAACATTTCAAGAACTCATTTGGCTTGGTCAGCCCACAGATTTATTGCCGAGACCCAGCCAGCTGAGCCGCATTGTGAAAGCCTCTCTCACAAAGGAGGGAAGGCTCCTGAGTCAAACGTGTGCCCAGGGCTGAGCGCTGCCCACAACACTGACACGTCCTGCAAACTGGGATTAAAACATCTGACTTTGCTGCATACAGACCAGATACGGCTCTCCAGAAGGCAGGGCACAGCCATCCCTGCTCGACTGGGCCAGGAACGTAGCCTGAATACCCCGAACATTGAGAAATGCCCACCCCTCCATCAGCCCATCAGGTCTGGTAGTGGCCTCTGGTCCTCCAAGCTCAACCTCCACAAACAGCACCATTAATTGGAGGTGCTGGTGACTCCAAAGGCAGCACGTAGCAGCCCACACTGCAGAGATGCTTATTTTGCTTTCAGTGGTCTCAGAGCTCCATCGGCACTCGCTGCTCGCACAGGGTCCAGAGAGCAGGAGCCACAGAGCGCTTGCTGTGAATCCGTATTTTTCTCTTTTCTCCCTTGACCTCTTTTCATGCTCCTGTTTTCACCAGGAGCGATGGAAGGATGCACATACCACGACAGGGAGGCTGCCCAAACCCACGGCAACGTTCAGGGTTTGTTAGGCTGTAGGGCTACAGACTGCAGTGTCCTACCCTACAGCTCCAGCAGCAAGCAGGGCGGATATCACTTGAGGACAGGCTCAGGCTGTTAGCCACATCTGAAGAAAATGGTGAAAACACCAGTAAGTCGGAAAAATGCTAAGCCCATGGGTAGCAAAGGCGGCAGTGACCTTACCCACAGCATGACCTTGACAACGCAGAACGAACGGATGTGAACAACATCGTGCTCCCTCCACCCTGCCGTGAGGGGACGGGGAAAGGGGAACACGCAGCTCCCCACCACCCAGAACCAGAGCCACACGTGTCCCTGGCTTTACAGGGAAGCAGGAGAGTGCCTACACATACTTATTGGTCTGGACGCTGCTGTTAAATTACCACTCGATGACTCTCTGGGAAGAAACATAAGCCCTGTGTCCCAGGGGAAGCCAGAAGCTCTGTTTCCTGGGGACAGCGCCTGCTCCTGTGCCCGGCTAGGTGGCCGCAGGGACAACAGTCTGTTTTTAACTCATATCCTTCCTCTCTTTCGGCTACCTCCAGTTCCTCTTTTCAGTTTAACCATTAACTCTCAGGCTGGCTTTACTGCAAAATAGGCAAACCACAGAGGGGAGTGCTGCCTGTCCCCCTGCGAAGGAGCTGAAGCCAGGGTTTGGTTCCCACACAATAAAAGACCATTTTTCCCAACCAGGTCCCATCACAGCTTTTGCTATCCCGGTCCTGCCTGCCCCAGGCAGAGAAATCGTGGCTCACGTGTAACGGCCACTGAGAGCTGAGCTACCAATAGCCAAACTGCCAACCGCCAGCCAGGCTCCCCAGTGCCATCACCAACACCCTGCGCCCCTAAGCTCTGCACGGTGTGAGAAGCCGAGACCCCCTGCCCAAGTGAGGAAGAAAAAGCAAACCCATACCAACTGCCACCAACAGTCAAACCATCCTGGGACACTTCTCAGAGAAAACAAATGGCAGCCTTGCAACTGCAGCCCATCCTCAGCTCAAAGCTCCTGACATTCGTACCCTGCCACCCAGGACCAGGGAAGCCTCTGGAGCCTTCAGCTGCCTTCTGGGGCCTGTACTTCCCCCCACAAAACCCCTAGAACTTCTGGTCCTCTTGGAAAGGAGTTGACTAAATCCCACCTCCTGGCTCCATCAAACTTACACTCGGAGCTGGCATGGGGAAGAAGGCAGCGAACAGCTCCTCCCATCCCTCCCTCCAAAGGGCTGCAGCTGGCTCAGCAGTGTCCCTACCTCTGCATCTGGCACATCACACCAAAAGGAGCTCCACAGTGGGAGTGAATATTGGCTAACTGATCCCATGTTTCCTCTGCTGTTGGCGTTACTTGCGCTAATTAAACGCTCTGAGCCTATTTTCACCGAGGGTAACAACCCACACACCTGTGATGAGTAAGGAAATGCTGGTTTTGCACCCAAGGCTTTCAAATCCATTTCGCGTGCACGCAGATTATCACGTGACAGCTTTAGGCACATCCCAGCCCGTGTGGAACCCATCTCTCGACAGCCAGAACGTGCGGGCAGGGAAAAGCTTTTTCAGAAACTCCTAAGTGCACCGGATTGTCCGAGACGCCCTCACTAGCACACACCACTTCCCCATCGCTGGGTGGTAGTATTTCAGAACAGGCCCAACCTGAGCAAAGGTGCTGCTCAGATGTTCTGCGTTAAACTGCCACCTTGACATTTAACAGGGAGCTGAGATGATTAGAGGTGACTAATGCCTGCCATTCCCCATGGGATCACCTCGCAGACCTGCTCTGTTCCACAGACACCACACCAGTGGCCACTACCTTGTCCATGCTCCGGAGAGCTTGCCATCGGCCTCCGACAGCCTCAGACACATCCCAGGTTAACGGGTTCTCTTGACTCCCTGAGCTGTTTCTCCCCTTTTGATGGAACATTTCAATACTGGAAAATGTCTCAGGCTGGCTTGATCCTTGCTCTGCTGCTGCACCATCGCCTCCAGCTGACTCTTTGCCAGGAGATGAGCCCCAAAGAGCAGCATCTGTTACCTGTCGATCCGCTCTACAACCTGTTGTAGCACTTCAGCAAGTTTTGCAGCCGTTCCTGTCTTGAGGACACACTGGTCAGAAGCATCACTATCACCTTCAGCCTAACACGAGCTCCAGTGCGCAGAGCGGGCCTCCAAAAATAGCACGAAGATGCCCACTCACACGGGCAAGGGAAGTGGGAGTATTAATGGCGTTTGTAAAGGCAATGAATAGCTGGTGATTATGCACAGCGCAACAGAGGAGGAAACATGTAAAGATTCCAGCTTTCTCTCGTCAGATCTGTGCAAGAGCCTCGACATAATTGCCAGGGAAAAAATAGAAATGACAACAGTAAGTAGGATATTTAAGCCCTGCATTTTATACATGGAAATCTCTATTTTCCTTAAATGAAGTGAAAGCAGAATGAAAGAGAAAGATTCCCTTCAAAGAGCTGTGTTTGTGGTCGCTTAGTTTCAGGGTGCAAATTAAATGAGCACTTGTTAGCCAAGCGTAGAAAGGGAGCTGGTCTCTGAAACATCACCAGTCTCTTGAGAGGCGAAGGCCTGGGCACCACCAGCCAAAGGTTCCCATGTATACAGAAATCAAGGAGCCATGGCCTCACATCCCAACAGGTCCGCATCCCAAAAGGTCTGTATCCCAACAGGTCCGCACCCGGGGCATGGAGGGTCCCTCCCATCCCCTCCCCGGCTCTGCCCGCAGCTCCTGGAGGTGCCTCTGCCTGATCCATAACTCACAATTACGAGAGACCGTAATACAAAACTGCCACAGGCAAAGTCAATCTCTCCCAGGGGCCTCACACATCTGAGGCTCTTGCACACCAAGAAATGGTGATCATGTGCTTAATGCTCTGGGTTAAACCACACGAGTTCAAGGATATTTGTGAAAATACAACTGGAGTTTACCAAAGGCTAACAAGTAAGTGAGCAGAAACAGACTCCAGGATCTTTAGCTCTTTTATCCCGTTAATTTATGCCATTACCTTGAGACACATCCCACTGCTCTTTAGGATAGCTGCGACTGCGAATTGTGGTCTCAGAAGTAGCAGCAGCTTCTATGAGGGGACCTCGGGAAGGAGCCTCCCTAAAATCAAAAGGAGCTCCAACAGTTTTACCCCACACAGAGGTAAATGAGAGCAGAGACCCCAGAACAAAGCTGGGTCTCCCCAGGCACTGCAGAGATGCGGCTCAGAGACTGACAGCCACTCTGCCAAGGAACACAAAGGGCACAGGAGTGACACCCCACAAACAATGGTTTCCCAAGAATGATTTGCAAATTCCTTGTAATTCATGGACTTCTGAAGCATGTAAGAAAAGTAACTGAAAACCACAGAATTGCCAGGAAGCCCGAGTTTGAGAGAGGGGTCAAAATCTCTGCTGGAAAACATGCGTTTGCAAACCAGAGTGACATCTGATGCTATCAACCCAAGTGTGCTTTCTTGCTTGGTCTTTTCTGCTATAGAAAACACCCAAGTTCTGGTAACCCCCAAATTTGAGTCTGGCTACAGAAAGTAGCCATATAATGGATCTGGCATTCAGAAACATCCCACAAAGGTGTGGTGATTCAGCTGGGGAACATAAATCTGGTGAAGGAGCAGGGCTTGTGTTAAAATTAAATCTATCTGGAGGAAAAGCAAAAGAAAAATCATCAGAGAGAATAAACACACAACCATGCGAAGGGGGAATGGCAGCAAGGGAAATTCACCTTAAGAAGAACTATGAAACACACAAAGAAACCCGGCTTTCTTCAGTACGTCTGTAAGTGGCACTATTAGGATGAGAAAAATATAAGCTCATCTTTTTCTTCCAATTGTCACATCACTGTGGAGAGTCTTCACGAAATTCTCAGAATAGCGACGAATCAGGAGCAAACAGCTGTTCAAGCAAGAAAGTCACGGGTAGACAGACTTTCACAGCTCCAACGAAAAATTAACTCTAAAGTTTCATAGACCAGTAAATCAACAAAATGGGCCACAGCACAACACAGGATGGACAGTCTCATCTTCAAACCCAATGCTGAAATATGGGCCCAGGGTCCCTTTCCAGCCATATGCCCACATGATTTATGACCCCCAACAATTTCAATATCCCCAGAAAATGAAAAAATGGCAGACAATTAGCTCACCCTGCCATGATGGCAGTTGTGAGGGCTCTGCCCAACGGCTTTCAGGGAGGGGACGCCCAAAAGGGCCAGTGCCCCAGCCAGAGCATGGGAGCAACAGTGAGAGGGATGGGGCTGAGCAGTGCCAGAGCACCGAGGTGCTGCAGCACCAACGTGCCAGTACATGGGAGCACAGCATGTCCTGGGGCCCTCGCTGCAGGGGCTCTGCACAGAGCAACCCTGAGAGGCCGAGTTTGCTCCTGTCCTGGGCACAGCTACAGCCATCTGTGGCAGCTGCCATTAACCCGGTTTAGGCCTGGCCAGCGCACAGCATGGACGTCAGGTCCCCGCGACCGCCCGGCTCCTGGGAGAAGGGCTGCCAGCCACAGCCATTCTCACTCCCCAGGGCACGGCCAAGCTGCACCCCTTATCATTAGCCAAGTTAATGGGGCAGTGGTGGAGGAAGGCACGTGAAGGCAAACAGCACACATAGCAGTAAGCAAGAGGAGTGCAGAGCATGCTCAAAGAATGCAGGGTGCTCCATGCCCAGCCCTGACTCCATGGGGTGCAGCACGAGGGGCAACAGGCAGCACACGCGTCCCCCAACCCCAACACAGCTGCTGCACAGGAAACACTGGTGCAAGCGGCCTCACCCTGCCAGACACAGGCAGTACTCCTTACCTCGCGTGGGCCACCCCAGGTGTCCTGCGGCACCTTCTCCCCAGTACAAAGCCACCGTGCAGCACAGAGCAGTGTGGCAGGGCGAAGAGGCAGCAGTGAGACAACCTTCCATGCACATGTGCCACAGGACCTCCACAGCTCAGGGACACATCCGTACCCAGAAATGCAGCAGACGGCCACCTCGCACCCCGCCTGTCCTGCAACAGTGTAGGCACTGCAGTCTGTCAGACCAGGCAGGACTCGGCCCTTCAGCACCGGCATGGCATGGCACCAGTGGCACCACACAAGCACCCCTCCAGCAACCTCTGAGTCCGGTGGTTCCTCATGCATGCAGAGCAAGGTGCTGGCAGCGCGGCTGGAACCGCACACCCAACACACAGCCACAGCTCACTGAGCCCTGGCTCTTGCTTCGCCACCAGCCAGGGCTGCGGCATGCGAAACCACCGCACCGCACGCAGCGTAAAGCCTGTGGGGTACAGAGTCAATTGGCCCAACACCAAAACAGGTCATTCTGAAGGCAAGGGCACCCTGGCTGGTTTTCATGCATCTTCCAAGTGGCAAGCCCTGAGTCACATCTCTACCCAAAAGCCTGTTCCCAAACAGCAGCATCGTGCCCTTTGTGGATGAAGGCTTTGTTCACTGGAAAACATGCAGAGAGAGGTCTCCACCGCAACAAGCGGTGCCACCCTCTGTGCTCAGAGGTTCGGATACGCGCAGCCCCATCCTCCAGATGCAGAGCTGCCAAGATAGATGCAGCGTTGGGCCTGCTGGACTTAGATAAGAGGGTGAGCATGATGGCAGTGCTAGCACCCATCACCCATGGGACCACAGGGATGCGGCGTGAACAGACTGAGCTCAGCGTGTCAGCACGCCCACCTCATCCCTGGCCCCGCAGCTCTCCTGGTGCAGAAGGACCCTGTGCTGAAAGAGTTAATCTCGCCTGGAACAAACATATCTCCGGTTTCTCAGAAAGTCAAAGGCTGCAGGAACCTGGCTGCCTGCTCCCTGCCTTCCCTGCCTGCAGCCTGACCCCTGACATTTCCACTCTGCTTCTCCCTGGCATGGAAAACTTAACCATACACAAACAAACAGGTTGGGAGGGCAGATAAATGGAAGACAGAGGAGGAGAAAGGGAAGATTTCTCAGATTCCTTGTAATAGCCCTGATTAAATAATAGCAGCCACCACCAGACGTGGGTGCAGGGCTGGCGTTTATCAGTAAACCCTGAAGTCTGCAGCAAGACATCTCTGTTTAATTAATCCTGAAAGGGTCCCTTCCCCCTTCTCCTTCCCAGGGAATTTTTGAGGATCCACAAGTTTAAAGACACAGCGAGTCCTTTTTAGCTCTGCTCCTTACAAAACACAAGGGCAGAACATGCCTGTTTAAAACCACAGCCAGGATTTACAAAGTCTACAGCAAAGACTTCCATCACATGAAACCACGCAGGCAAACCCCTCTGAGAGGGTACCTTTGATTTGCTGGAACTTAACCCTCTGAAGCAATGTACCCATCAGGCGACACAGCTTTACAACAACCTGCTGGAAGCATGCACAGGCGTAATCATAACCAGGTATGGGGCTGCAGATTCTACCCGGGCTCAGGGTCTCCTGCCACTCTTGGAGAACGCCCATTTCCCAAGGGATAAATCTATCCAGTGCTTGACACACCTCTATTGTCCCCCATTTCCACCCAGTCTTCCCATTACCCTGACAGCATAAACATCACCCAGTGAGAGAAGAGATCGCACACACACGCACACAGCAAGACAAACGCAAATGCTCTTGCCCCTGGGCTTTTACTTAGGTTGGGGTGGCTTGGGAGGCCCTTCCAAGGCTCCTTCCATTTCAGAAAGTCCCCTGCCCTTCGTTCAAAGGTGAACATCACACTGGTGCAGAGGACCACAATGTAAGCCATCAACCCTGAAGAGCCACAAAGCTGGCGAGTGCCTCTGCGCCGCAGCAGCGGCAGGAGAGGAGCTCTGCTTCCAGGGCACCTTCATCCCACTGCTGCATGCAGGGAGCCAGGACAAGGCAGCGAGCACCCATCACAGCAGCCTCTGTCCCTGGAAGCCGACAGACCACCAGTACACATCACAGGAACGAGAACTCGCTTTGGATGGCAGTGGCCTTGGCGAGCGCTTGCCAAGGCTTTGGACCAGCCCTCAACAGCACACGGGGCAGGGCGGGCCTGGCAGCAGAGCATTCAGTCACCCAGGACAGACAGACACCGTACAAACCACCCGACAGAGCTGCCAGCACTGGCAGCCAGGCCTCCTCCGCTCCCACACAGCCAGCTCTGCGGCCAGGCGCAGGGATGCTTCAACAGTGGAGCCGGATGCTGAATGGCATCACTAGCACAGCATGAGCCTGCTCAGTGCTACACGGGGCTTGTAACTCCCACCTGCATTCTGCTTTAAAAGCTGGCCACGGGAACTCACCCTTTCCTCCCTTCCTTTTCCCCAGTAACCATAAAATGAGTGCTAATGTTCGGTTAACCACTTATCTCCCCCCATTTTCTTCTCCAATACTTTTCTAAAGCCTTCCCAGCTGCAAACAGCAGCAATGCACAAAATGGAAAACCCCAGTTTTTCACATTCTTCTATTTTTTGTTAAAAGAATAAGAATGACTTGATTTTGTAAACCTTCTTTTCCATTCTCTTTCCTTTCCTCCCCCCCCCCCCCCCCCAACTTGTCTAAAGCTGAACAAACTGGTGGCAGAATTACAGAGATTTATTCTTTTCGTGTGGTGTATGTGGCAAAAACAGCAAGTGAAGAAATGGAAATAATCTCTGAAATGATGGTTTCTGGTGCAATCAAAAGCAAAAAGAAGGGGGGGGGAGAAGGGAAAATTTGAAAGTCTTAAATTGTAAAAGAAAGCTATATTTCACATCAGCTTTATAAAATTCCCAGGAAAATAAAAAGTCAAACCCAGTTATTTTCTTGAAGATCTATATTCTTAAATACCTGTTTTCAACAGTCTCTTTCTTAAAGTAGTACCGGGATGGGGGACGAACTGTGATGAACTGAAAAAAGTCTCTGTCTACCCAAAAAAAAAAATCATTATGCAATGACAAGAGACAATCTAGTATATAATCAAAGACAGAATCCTGACATGTTCAACGAGAAAATTACTGTAACAGCAGTGACTTTGAAGACAAGAAGGGTTTTTTTGATAGAAACAATGGCCATCAAGATTTCTTACTGCAGCAACCAAAGCTTCAAAGCACAAGCGGGTGTGCGTGTGCCTGGCAGGCACACGTAGCACCAACAGCCAAAACCAAGGTGATGCCTAAGAAATTCACACTTAGAGCAGAGTCAGGCAGCGCTCTTTGGAGGGTGAGCCATGGGGCAGCAACGCTGCTGCGGCCAGGCAGGCCTGTCCTCGGGCATGGAGCAGCCGAGGCAGAACCCCGTGAGCAGCCACAGCCTGGCTCCTTGCAGGACCCTTTTCCAGCAGGAAGGCACAGTCCGAGGCACCCAGGTTCAGCCCCAGAGCTTTTCCACCTGCAGAGCAGGGGAAGAGCCGGCTGGGCAGGGCGATGTCCCACCAGGCAGGTGGCAATGGGGTCCTGGGTACCCGCCTGCAGTACAGGGCCTCAGCACTCATCAGGCCGCACTGCGCTGCTGAGTGAGGAGGAGTAGTGCTCCACGTAACGCTACGCACTACACTGCACACCTGAGAAAGCAGAGAGTAACGTGTCAGAAGTGTCTGCCCTTCTGGAGTTACTTCCAGCACTCATCTCTGCATAAAAAAAAATGCATTGTACAGAAAATCTCAAGAACCAAGGCCTCATCAATGCCCAACCTGAACTTGCAGAGAGCTACACTGAAATATTTAAATTTCCAACAGTTGCTTCCAGGGAATTGCGTATTTGGCTGTAAAAGTCATGATTTGCAATCCTCACTGAACTCCCGTGATTCACAAAAATGAATCACAAAAGGGAAATTTTGTGACTGAATAAATAGCTATTATGTAACCCACCTAATGAGGAGTGTAGTATTTTTCTCTTCTTTGATTGGAAGACTATCAGAAGATGAGGGTAAGTAGTCCAAGCCTCACTGACTGCAAATACCCCTTTTAAAACCAGAATTTGGATTAAGCTCAGACTTGCTTAGGAGCAAGAGGCAGAAGGAAAACAAGCGTATGCCAAGTCTGTTAGGCAAGGTATCAACCCAAATGGAAAGTCACAAATGTATAGGAACCGGTAAAGATTTGCTGAGGGAGCTGGAGAACACAAACAATGGATCTCAGAGCTGGGAGATTCATTTTTCAGTCATCTGCACAGGGGTGGGGAGGGGGAACCCCCTGCTTCCTCACAAACGATGCGCAGGGAGCAGAATCGGGCAGACGGACCCAGCACATGAGCAGCTTCTCCAGTCCTGCAGCAGCGAACACAAGACTGACAGGGTACACGTCAGGGTACCTGCCCAGCACTGTCCTGGCCCTGCAGCACACACAGACATCCTACCTGTCGACTCAAAGGAGACACATGGTTCCGAATGTGTCCCTGCTCTCCTGAAAGGGAAAGTTTGCCAGAACATGAGCTGTCTCCCCACCATCCCAAACCTCACCATCCTGCCAGCAAGATGCACCCAGGCAGGATCAGGCACCTCCTGGTTGTCCAGACAGGAGATCACCCAGGTGACAAGCACATGAGGTGATCTTCAGAGGCATTCCCTTGGCAGCTCCTGCCCATCTCCCCAACAGACTCACGCACATGGACTACCACAAAGACATCTCCTCCTGCCTCTGACGGCTCAGGCAGCAGCAATACTGTGAGCACGGGCAGCAGAGCAACATCTGGGTAAGAATACCATTAAAACCCTGATGCGGGACACCCGCAAGGGGACAGGCAGATTTGGGGTTCAACCAAGGTGTCCAAAAAACACCTTTTCAGACAGCATTATGGAGAACAGCTCCAGAGTGCTTTTAGGGGCACCAGAACTGCTCTGACAAAACAAGGCCTTATTTTTTCCCAGCGTTTCCTGTTTCGGGGGATGTCCCACGTAGAGAGTCCCTTGAAGAACAGTTCATCACAAAACTGATAGAAAAGGCTGCTCAGTGCTGCTGCAAAGGAGTTCTATTTTGAATATGGAGACTTAGAGTTCTATCGACTCCACGTCTCTTCATTACAAGTACTGCTTATACGTGGTAACCATCTTACTATGAAAACACTAAACAATTTATTTAATAAAAGCATTTTCCCCACTGCAACTCAGCAGTGAATAGCTGCTCAAAGCAGGAATCTTTCTATTAGCCCTATTAATACAGTTTTGTTCTCACTTTTCTATTAAACCCCTTTTACTAAAAGGAAACCATTAAAAAGCATGAGTATGTACTTTGGTTTTCTGCTGCCCAGGACCACGCCAGACTTGCTGGAGAGGCTGAGACAGCCCCAATACGCTCGCCTGCCTGATGAATGCCTGCACTCTGGGAAGGGCCAGCATTGCTCAGCGCTGCGGGAGCTGATGATTAACCCATGGCCGCACGGAGCCAGCACCGGCCGCACACCGGGGCGGCTCTGAGAGGAAAGAGCAAGGAGGTGCCAACACTGCCAACCGACCAAGTGTCACCAGCACCTAAGTCAGGTCCAGCAGTGCACTGCATCCCATGGACGGACAGATCTCAGTCCCCTCCCACACCACTGCCCAAAATCATCCGCTGGTGGTCTTGGCGCCTGGCTGGGAGCAGCACTCTCCCCCCGCCGCCGTGCCACAGGCCATGCTGAGCACCATGGACCTGCCCTGACAGAGGCCTCCATAAGCATCCTCCGACAAACCAAGTTGCTGAGGGGACATCTCTGCTTTGGTTTCACTGCTGCCACGGAGGATTCCTCCTCCTTTAGGCATTTATTTACTTTCTAGAGAAAAGGGGGTTATTAAGAGTAACGTCTGTCTGCTTTTGCAAGTGGCTGCGTGGTGCCGCCAGGTCACAGTGCATTCAGGCTTACCACCGTTGCTCCGGCTGTGCAACCACGTACTGTGCCAGGCAGCACCGGTGAGGCCACAGCGCAGCCATGAGACCCTGCGGGCGGCCACGAGACCCTGCGCGCGGCCATTCTCCTTCCTGGCAAAAGGGAATGTACCTGGTAAGCAGCACATTCCTGTCTCTCCGCGTGGGGCTGGGTATCGGAGCCAGCACAGCACAGCCGGCGTGCACCACACCCCCCCCCACCAGAAAGCACAAATCCAGAGGTGAGACCCGAGGGATGAGAAGTGCCCCATGATGCACACCCCACCCCCCCAAGGGATGAGGATACTGGGACACTGACCTTTGAACCCGACACCTCTTTCCCACACAGGACCCACAGCAGCTGTCCCAGTGAGATTTAATTAAAGTGGGGGAGCACTGGGGATAAGAACAGATCAATTTTGCTCAAAAATTTTAAATGAAACACTCCTGTTTTGGCAAGAATTTCATTAAGGTGAAAATATAATACAGAAATACCCATTTAGGAAGAATGTGCTATTAATTCTTAGCAGTGTATGTGGAAGGGAAAATTGCATTTTTATCTAAATGGGTTTTTTCTGCATAACCCATTTACAGTATTCTTTTACAGCTCAGTAATGGGAACTTTTCACATTTCTATTTGGGCCAGACCACTGCGGAAGGCAGGAACAGCCTTCAGGAACATTTCAAATATAAACCCTTAGAACAGATTCCAAGAGAAGCTCCGCAGAAGGGAGGAGAAAGGCAAGTACCGTACGGCTTAGAAGATGGCAGGAAAAGGAAAGGAAAAATCCCTTCCACCTTAAAGACGTGAGCCAGGGTTTTGAGGGGGAGAGGAGAAAGGATGCGGTTGAGGTGGTTTTTTTCCCCTACGAGGCAAAGAAGGTTTGGTCTTCCCCATCTTCTTCCTTGGGTGAAGCAGAAGCAGCTCCTCTTCCCTGCAGCACAGTCCCAGAGGCACAGGAAGAGCGACGCGGCGCTGCGATGCCCCTTGGAACGGCTGCGCGGGTGCGTTCCGAGCTCCAGCAGTTGCTGTCGCACACACTGAGGGAAAATGTAGGCTAGGAAAAACTATTTTTATCATCATAAACAAATGCTCTTCTCTCACCACAAACAGTTTCGTAGCATCTGAAACAGAATATAATCTAAACAGTAATTTCCAACAATTGACCCAGTGATCCAAGTCTGCTGATACGCTGCCATCAGGCAACAGGAGGGAAGTCGGGGAAAGCAAAGGCAGGCTTGGAACTGTGCTTTACCAGGTTTCCTTAATCCAGTACAAATAAAGGCACACATAAAATTCATAGTTGTCAGGATTCTGAATTTTACCATCAAACACCTCACACTCAAGTAAACACAAACCAAAGCAGTGTACTGGCCACGGGTTCAATAACCAAACCCAGGGAGTCTCCAAGTCACGCAGCAGGGCTCACGAGAGGGTAGAGCTCTGTATTTTCTGAGCACTGCTCATTTGACATTCTTCACCTTTTTCCCCCCCCCCACCTTCTGTGTTGGCTTTTATTAGCTTACTTCTGAAAATTAGTATAACAAATTATTTTATCTTTCAAAACAGATGTTTAAAAGCGCAGCAGTTATGGAAATACAATTGGACAATGAATAGTTTTTATTCCCTTTACCTAGCCGCACTCCTCACTGCAAAGCAGTAATTACAGGAACCTACTTCTGCTTTAAGCTTTACAGCAAGCTCTTTCCAAATTTAAGGCCAGCAACCAACCCTTCATTATACTTAATAGGTAGACATAAAAATGTAATTGTATCACAATCTCCCCAACTGCATGTGTCTCCAGCTCCTAAAGCTCACACTTGTCTGATGCAACGAAGGGATTTTTAATCCTTTCTGTAACTGAAACGTTTCAGCAACACTGGCATAAACCGCTCCAGAAAAAGCTACACAAAATACAAAAGGATTCAGATAATTGTTTGGAGTAGAGCTGCAGTGCTTTGTTCAACTCCCACATTTCCAAAGCGGTGCTTGCCAGCCCGTAGCAGCCGGACTCCCACAGCCCCGGCAGCCAGGCGTTCAGCTGGCAGAGCCCGGAGCCCCCCAGAGCCCTCCCTGGGAACCCAGAGCCCCCCAGAACCCCCGGACCCCTTAGCTGCAGGCAGCCAATGGGTTTCTGCAGCTCCCAGCAGCAGCGCAGGACGCAGCACACTAACTTCAGGACAGACTGCCTTACCATGTTGTACACAAGACTGCTTCACATGCACAAAGTTTAAATACTTTTAGGATAAACCGAATAACGGAGGCCACCCCCGAGCTCCCTGTAGCTTCTCCCAGACCCCAGTGCAGTTTCAGAGCCATCTCAAGTTGTACCCATTTTGCAGACAGGTACAGCAAATCAACAGACGATGGTACCAAACTTCCCATTGATGGCAAATGATAATAAAAAGCAAACAGAATGAAGAAATCTTCTGCTACTCTCTCTTTTTTTGGGGTGATCTGCCTATTTAAAAATATCTAGTAGGAGACTTTAATTATACTTAAGGGAATCCTTTTTTTTCCTCTGCCTCTTAACGACGACGGCGTGGCAAAGAGAGCACAAGGCGCTGGGATGCTAGCTGCTTCTCCCAGCATGAAAAGAACAGCATGTGCCTATATTTAGAGGTAGAGAAGGGAACTACAACATCCAGAAAAAAGAAAATCATACTGATTTTATCTTCAAAAAAGCACTCATGTTTTTGGTTTGTTTAAATCAAGAATGTGTTGCAAGTGTTTGACCCTATATCCAGCAACAATAAAATCTGTTCCATCGTAAAATACCAGCTGCTTTGCACTTTGAATGAGAATACTATTTTTAACATGATTCAGAATTATTGTCTCATACACTGTGATAATTTTTATTATGATTACCGGGGGAATTCCTTTTTTTTTTTAATATGAACAATGGACACGTTTTTATTTTCTTGCTTATAAAGCCGTATTTGGTCTGAATTTTGAGCTACTCTTCAGACCAGGCAAAAGACGTTTTTCAGCCTAACATTCTGGCACAATTAAAACTTAAGAAACCAAATGAGTCAGATGAAAGATACCTGTAACATCAGATGTGGAATATTCAATGGCTGCATTATACACCTACGGGTACCCTGTTTATAGCAATATTGTATCAGGGCAGCTCTAGGTTTAAGTCACACCAGAGTGTGGTGATGCACCACCAGGTAGCTCAGACCCCCGAGTCGGGTCCTGGTGAGGCAGCATCCTCCTCTCCCCCAGCCTGGGGCAGGAGAAGCCCATCCATGGTGACACTCCCATCCCCCAGCATCTACAGGGGTGAAAACCCATCTTGCATCAAACTCCTTCCACATCATTTCCGTTTCTCCTCCTGTTGCTCAGACTGGGAAATTAGTTTAGAAATTCCCTCACTCGGTGGATCAGAAGTGCCATGAGCATGGCTGCACCATCCCCACCAAAAGCACTGGAGGAAGGAGGAAATGAGATTACCAAGCGGGACAAGACCCTCTCAGCCCTTCCCCCACACACTTCCCAGCCTTCACAGCCAGCCCCTCACACGCTCCATCCCGGTGCTGCTTGGTCCCCGCACACCAGCCTCCCTTGGGCACCCAAGCGCCTGGCCTCATCCCCAGGGTCCCTCTGGCTCTGCCAGCACAGGACCTCACCGTGCACCCCACCAGCATCGTCTGCCAAAGCCCTGGCAGCACCGTGGTCATTCGGCCACTGCCGGTTTACCGGGGTCCCCTCCCCGAGGAGGCTCAGCAGTCACCGGTAAACCGGCAGCCACGCTGCTGACCGATGTCTGTTTTATCTCACTTGGACTGTAAATCTGTAGCAGCAGGAACATCTCCCAGGCTTCTAAAGCACCATGTCAATATATGGTGCAGTAAATATGATCTTAAATAATAAAAATAATAGAGTAGGACCTGAACGCAGAGTCCACTGAGATCTAAATCACACCCAAGGATCCACACGTGCAATGGCAATGGCTTGACCGACTGTGCCATCTAGCCAGGAGACGGGAATGCTCAGGCAGACGCTGCCTCTCTGCCTGTTCTCTCAACAGACAGACAATCCGAGCGTCACCTCCAGCAGTGGAGGGGAGGGAGCACTCCAGCACTCCGTCCCTGTCCCTGGGGACACGTCCCTGCTCGCACTGCGTTTGCATCCGCGTCCGAGACACCCCTCACCTCCGGCATCCCCTGCTTCCTGCCACTTCTCACCCGCCACCAAAGGCGGTGCAATGTCCTTACAGAGGACGAATATACCCACCACCCCCCAAGAAATTCGTAGAAGATTTTCTAGGAAACAGATCCTAAGAATCCAACTGGGTAATAACCCCAGTCCAGCCTTCATTTCCTATGGTAATCGAGCAATTCACATCTTTCTAGGAAAACGGTTTCAGGCTACATTAAAAAAAATAAAGTCCTGCCTTTCTTTTTTAAACTGCATTTTGGGAAAGGATTAGAAGGAGGAAGGAAGGATATGACTCTTTCCAAGGGTTTTTTAGTGTATTTGCTTCACACAGTGAATTAATATGCTCAATTTAAAATCAAGAGTATATTCTTAATTAGGGTATGAAATGTTTCAAAATTTTCCTCACTTTACAAACGGCTGCTTTTTCAATTAACTGTGCTTCCTCAGCCTCAGGATGATCTTTCTATTAGCAATACAAATGCTTCCTAATATTTTGTGAATATTAACTCACAAAATTAATTAAATGCAGACTTAACTCTGAAAACATATATTTTCCCACAAAGACCCCGCTGTCTCCCAGCTACGGGCTGACTTCGGGCTTCTCTGCGATCAGGAACACCCAGTCCTACGGGCCCAGCTGCCGGAACTGAACGTCAGAGTTAAAAGGAGGAGGAAAAAACCCACCAAAACCAACTCAGTTTCCTCATCTCACTTTTAAAATGCTCCGAACAGTGGGGAGGGGGGGCAGAAAGCAAAGATAAATACCCAGAAGTGGACGGAAAGCGGCGGTTGGAGTGAGGCTGCCTCAGCAGCCCGAGCTCGGCACCGAGGTGAGGGGCTAGCGTGGCCCGGCACAGCGCACGCACGTGGTGTTTCAACTTGAAAAACTGCATTCGCTTTAATGTAAAAAACCCCAAAATCCATCAAAGCAGCATTTAAACATAACCAGATCTCTGCTTACCAAACTAAAAAAGCCTCTTTGGACAAACCCTAAAAGCCAGTAAAAATTGGGGCAGTGCAGTGTCATGCACCGCGTTTTTCTGTTAAAATACTGAACAGACACAAATAGATTACCTAAAATTGCAAACAAACAGGCAGAAACTGCCCAGCTAAAGGCTCTCTGCAGAAGTGAAGCCTGTGGACGAGAAAGGGAGCTTCCCGTGGCTGATTCCTACGTGCATCTCGGGAGTGACACCGTGGGACTGTTACTGTCTGACACGGAGAGACAGAACTCAGAAAAACTTCATTTACAAAAGGCCAGTGTGGGTCAGAGCCGAGGCTGCAGCAAAGGGATGCTCTGCAGGCTGGAGTCAGGCATCTCCATGGGGCACAACTCTGAACACACAGCCGCTCAACACAAACACGCTTACAGTGAGATTTGTACTGGGACAAAAAATAGCGCAGGCAGGGGAGAAGGCTGCTAGGAAAGCAGAACCAGTGTTCTCTGAAGCAGCACACAGACAAAGAGTGCAACACCAAGAGAGTCTTTCCACATCATCAAGTCTTACTACCCCAACTGAGGAAAATGCATTCCCTGCGTACACGTGCTGGTGTCATTTGCCAGGTGAGCAGAACACGACGACTCAGGAGAGAGCTGGGGGGAGATGGGAAGAAAGGGTGCTGAGGGGGAGCAGCACCTCATCATTGGAGATATTCTCTCTGAAGCGTTAAGAAAGTCATCTTGTAAAAATTAATAGAGTAGTCTCCCAACTGTTCAATTTGCAGCTTTAAATTTAAAAGCATCTGACTTTGGAACACTGGCACATAATCCATAAGATTTATTTAAATTTTCAAAAAATATCCTTACATTAACAGGGGCACTAATGATTAATAATATTTTAACTGCAGCGACACGGAAGCGTTTCTGCAATGGAAAAGCAGCTCCCTGCAAGGAACATCAGGACTCTTACAGAAGCTGCTCGTGCTATTGCCATGTGCAAACTGGGCCCAGCTAGAGAACAGCAGAAATTCACATTTACATTTTCAAGGCTGAGAAATCTGACCAAGCTCAGGAGGGCAGGGCGGACCCTGAGCTGCCTGGAAGATTCCACAGCTTCACCTTCCCGACTCCCCCGGGGTTCCCTGCCCTGTGCCCCACCAACCGATGGTGAGGAAGTGCACTAGCAAGTGCTAAATATACCTCAGGAATGGAAGCCTCCTCTTCTCAAACGCCCCTCAAATAAACGCGTACTTCTGTATTTAAAAACACACCACCACCCCATTCTTAGAAACCTCCTGCAAACTATGAGCAAAGCTTTTATGGGTGCGAGCTTTGCTCTTTCCAAGGGATTAGATTTTTCAGTGGAAACACCAGCGCAGCTCGACAAAGCCAGCTGCCGGCCAGGGCGGCGGCGGACAGGCCGGTACGGCCACGCTGTCTGTGCTGTCTGCATACGAAGCACCCTGGCCGCACGCACGTCAGGACGATCTGCTTCATGCCAGCGCCGGAGCAGGGCTGGGTCCCGCTGGCCGCGGTGTGACCGGGCTCCCACACCCGCAGCGTGCTCTAGGAGTAACACAATTAAACATTTATGACATTCAGTAAATTCAGCATTTAAAGAGCGTGAGCATTAGGCCACCTGAAGATCCGCTCTGGAGCTGGCGTTACGCTCCCTGTGGGTACTCTGCTCACGCTTCTGTTTAACAGAAATACGCAGTAAACCACAGACTGGAAACATCAGTCATTTGTCCAGTACTAAAATTTTATACGGCCACATAAAGACATTTTCCTGTACCAAAACCTCTGCCTGGTACAGAACGTGGCCGAAGCTGGGAGGCAGCTCCTGCAAACAGCAGCAGCCTGTGTACTTTTAGATTGGACTTTTGTTCAATGCTCTATACATGTACCAACAAACTATGTGTAGGTACCGCTGATTAGTAATTTTAGCAAAGGATTGGTTGCAGTTTGAGGGCACAGCATTCCACTAGCTCACTGGTGAAAAAAAAAGGTATAGCACATTAAAAATTAAAAGCAGACATGGTATAATAGGTCACAGCACAGAATAAATCTAGGGCCTCATCTAAGCTCGTACGTATTCGGTCTAATTCATTTTCCTTTACATCACAGGAAAAGCTCCGAAGCACATGCACACACCGGATTCAAGAATTACAGCCCCCAAAGTTCATCTCCCGCACTCTCCCAACCCTGAGAGTGTGCAAACCCCCCAGTCAAAACTGACCTCACAACTCAACATGCGTGATGAACAACCAGCCTGGGGTAAATAAAGCATCAGGACGCAAAATAAATTTGTGACTGGCAGAGTGTTCGAATACAGCTGCAGCGTCCACCGCAGCGGGAGGAACAGGTAAAGCTGAAGACTGAAAATTAACAGTCGTACGGGCGGATGGGAAGGTAAACAGCATGGCTGTGGTCCTTACTGAACCACCAATAAATTCACACACTTTCTGCATCCAGTATTGTAGTGCCCAACAGCAGCAAACACTGAAAGCTCTGCCCCTGTCTTCTGTAGCATTTGCCATGAAGGTCTACAAACACACTGCTGCAGAACGTTTATAAAACAAAGGAGAATATTTCCAAACATGATCATTTTCTAGTAGAAAATATAAAAAATGCCAGTCGGTCAGAGTAAACAATAGAGTGTTGCTGTCACTCACATCAAACCCAGCCACGCCGGGGCAACCTCTCCATTTTATGGGGTTTTTTTAACAGGTCAGGAGCGCTTGAAAGATCCTGTTAAACCCAAATCGTCAGTTTTCACACCGAACTCTCTCCTACAACATGCAGCAGGAGTATTCTTCCCTCATGAATCTGCATGCTAATCCAGATCATTTATTAAAGATGTGTATTTTGTATCTGTGGAGTGCATCACGTAACTTCTTGGCAAAGGCAAGGGTATTTTTTTTCACTAACTGTTAAAATTCCTTGTGTAAGTTTAAACAGCCCTTTCAAGCAAACAAAGCAGCATCAGGAAACACGGCTCCATCGCTGCAAGACACGCTGAGCTGCGCTGGGGAACTAATTTCCAAGAACCCTCACTACAGTACGAGCCGTTCCAAATCACTCCTTGCTTTCGCTGATATTTAAGTGTTTCAAATACCCCATAAGAGCTCCGACAAACTCGGTCGCAGTAAACAAACCCAGTCCCTGGGTAAAGCCCCTTAAAGAATTTAGCAGCATTTAAAACAAAAGCACGTAGCAGAGAACACGAGGAAGAGACAGAAAACAAAGGCTCCTAAGCCGCATCTGGACCGAATCTGACCTTTGTTAATGTATTTGGGAGTAATTTACACACTGCTTCGTCACAAGTTTTGGCCTGCTGGCTCACTGAAACAACCAGCTCGGTGTTATGATGAAATATTAAGAGAACTCAGTGATGAAACCTGTCCGTGCTGCCCTGTATGTGCCCAGCAGCTCAGGCAGACAAGCCCGACGGCCGCCAAGCAAGCAAGCACCTTCTCGTTTATTCCAGCCAGCACCTGCATGGTTCTAGGTTAGGGATCAGTGTCTTCACCTGGCATCTGCTGCACGGGACCTTCAAAATTCTAATTAAAAGCTGAAAACAATTACTAGGCTTCTAGAGAATACTAATCAACATTTCACTGATGGGGAAATTGTTCTGGTTCAGTCAAACCAGGCAAAGCAAAAACGCACTGAACTGGCCCTGGGTGTTAACTGGCTATTCTTTGTTAGCGGGAGCTGCGGTGGGGGAGTCACCACCACCCCTCTGGGCTCCGTTTTACAGCATCACATCCCCAGCTCTAGCTGCACAGCAGAGGACAGCATGAAATTCTAGGAAGCATTTTAGGGAGGAAAAAACCCCACCACCCAACTATCACTCATGTCACACAAAGCGTGCTAGGATGAGAAAGAATTTATCCGAGGAAACTCCGCATGGGAATCACCTCTCAGCAGCGTCCAGCCAGCATCAGCAGCCTGAACTCAGACACAGATCGTGAACGCGTGCACAGGACTTGCTAAGGGCGGCGTGAGATGATGTAGGTGTGTACCTCACACGGGCACCTACGGCACAGGTGTCAGACGCTACCTGCTCCCATCCACCTTTGAAGCTCACAGCTCACAGACTGCCAGACATCAGCAAAGCATTTTAATGCCATTAGGAGAAAAAAAAAAAAAGGAGATGGGCTATGAGGAATCTGACCAGCCATTAAAACAACTCAAACAAGTTGTTTCCTCCAGTAATCTGGGCATTAACAGAGCGTTTGAACAGATCCCAATTCTGCTGCGTTTCAGGGAGCCTGACGCTTCCAAAGCTGCCCCTCCACAGCCGGCAGTGAAGCCGGAGTCTCCGGTTCCCAGCCCTCACTCAGCACCATGGGAGGAGAGCAGTGGGAGCCCAGCACTCCACTGACACCCCTCATCCCTTCCTCTGCCCTGCCCCGAGCCCGCGGAGCTGCCGGCACAAATCACAGCCGTGCCACAATAGGAATAAATCACCGGCCACCTTCCCCCCACCACAGCAGGTGTAATTAAGAGGCCCACCAGCAATGCCTATGTGCTGGTGAGGGAACTCGGGTCTAACAACTAATCTGACTCCTAATAATATTCCCCACACTACGAAAGGGTGAACGCTCCCCCCGCGCATGTAGAACCGCATGAAATCTGGTGAGGTGGTGTCCGAAGCCTGCGCCTTCGCCCTGCACGCGTGCACCAGGGAGCTGCTGGAACAAACACCATGGAGGCAAATCCCAGTGGAAAGGTTTAAAATCTCCATCATCGAATAAATAAAGCCTTTTCTTAAACACACTTTCAAACACTCGGGGGTATGGCAACGCCAAGCCACGTTATTTCTTCTAACCGAGGAGAACACGCTGTTTTGCCTCACCTATTGTACCTCTACCACCTCCAACAACAGTGAAAGTCAATTCTCTACTGTCTGTACGAATTCCCTCACCCTACGAACCAGCCCATTCAAATCCTCCGAGTGAGTAAAGTGTGAGACCAACCGAGCGCCGCTGCGCATTGTTGTGGAACTGGTCTGCGATGCCGTGCTGAGCCTCGGAAGGACTCCGGCACATCCTTATACAGGAGCACTGATTAAATGGCTTTCCTTCCAAGTGATGAACTGTTCTAACAGCAACATTGTGGTTATCGCGACCAGAAAGCAATTACTTATTTCACTAGATGTTACTAAGAATAACGGCAATCCAAGTGAACGTAGGAGTGCTGTTAAAGACGCTACAGAAAGCGCCGCTCCACATGACACACGTACACAAAAATGTACATAATTCTAAGGCAAAAATTAGACTTTTAATAAATCCACTGTTTGGGATTTAAATCACTGCTCAGGATTTTAATTTTTTTTTTAATCCATGAAATTGAGATCTATGGAATAATTTACTGGTTTAAAATCTATTTCTAAGTACAGCGCGGTGTGTAGACCTGTGTATCTGTGTGTGTGAGCACACACATAACGGGGGGGTTTGCGTGTGTGTTGAGAGAGAACGTATATATGTGTTCCAGTCTGCCAAGGTAGAAGTGACAGGAACTGTGATTTGTGCTAACTAGCTATTGATCCAGTCAGATCTAGATGTTGTGTACAAGAAACAATAAAAGAGAAGGGGCCAGGAAGGATGCTGTGTGCAACTCCATTTAAAAATGGAAAAGAAGGGCCCCAAACAAACCAATTTATGTCCTTGCCTGGGTGAAGCATGGAGAATGCTGATGGGCTTCTTAGAGTCTGCTGTGCATGCTAAACACTCCCGCTTGAAATGAGAGTCTCCTGCGCTGGGCATTAAACATGAACAAAGAGACAAACCGTGGGGGCTAGGATTCACGCTTCAGAAAGCCAAAGCTGGAAAGCCAACCAGAACTGGGGGTAGGAAAGCGCCCGGTTTCCAAACCAGCTCCCTTTTCATTTTCCCAACACCTTTCCCAGCAAAATTACTAAATGCACAGACTGTAAAAAGTCAGTCTGTACAACCAGATGTAACAAAACCAACCTCGAACTACACTAGCAGTACCAAAACATCAACTTTCCTAGGCAAGAATAATGAGTTTCTCTGGTGTAAATTACACACGTGCACTTACAGTGCGTCCAAGAATCGCCCGCGTGCGTTCATACAGCAGGTACATGCACGTGCACCTATTGTAATATTCACACACAGGGTCAGGCGGCTTGGAAAATACGGCTTTGATAAAACAGAAACCAACTGAATCCATAATCATCTTGATCTTAATCAGTTTTTATAATAGAGAGCTTTCCACTAAAATATTTTTTCCCGGAGCTTGGGGAATTATGATGCCCTCTGGAAATGGGGAGGGATCAAAAATGACAACTAATGTCAAAATTAAACATCTGTCAACCAAGCAGGTTTTATTCCAGCAGACCCAGAGCCTTGTTTTAAATTGCTTTTCTATTAAAGAAAAAACCGAACATTAAGAGCCTTTCAGTTCAATATCCAGTGCTGGTAAGCTCTCAATGCAAGCAGGGAAATACCTGGAATCGGAGGGACAGCACCACTAACAAACACGTCTTGTGAGGATTAAAGACCTCTGTACCATTTGGGGGGAAAAGGCTAGAAGGCTCAGCCAGCACGGGGCTCTGCGGGAGCCCCTCCTCAGCACCCCACACCTGCACACACACACCCACAGCACCCCACTCTGCGGGAGCCCCTCTGCTTAGCACCCTCAGGAGCCCTGTGCCAGCCTGGGCTCTGGCAGCTCTCAGGGGCTGCTCCCCAAGGCACGACAGGGATGGTGGCAGAGACTCCCCTGGTACCAGCCGTCCCTCACCCAGCACCGGATGGGCAGTAGGCACTCTGTCCCAACCACCAGCCACCCTGGCAGTCACCTGGCATCCTGCAGCCCCAGCCTGGTGCAGGAAGGCACCCGGCATCCACTGCAGTTCTCGCCGGGGTGCAGCAATCACAGGCCAGCATGCAGCCCTATCCCAGGGCCACAGCCTCCCCGAGCAGCCCACCTACCCCCCCGTGGGCCGGCACCCGCACGGAACAACCGATACCTTCTTTGCTGGGGTTCGGGGGCTTGGGCTTCTCCCAGGGTGCCATGGGCTTGTCCTCCTCCTGCCCCTCCATCAGGGCCTTCTCTCCAGGCAGGTACCAGGTGGAGTTGTGCTCCGCCATCAGGGAGTCCAGGTCGATGGTGCTCATGGTGCCCTTGACGCCCTCTGAGCAGCAGCTGCCCAGGTCGCTGTCCCCGTTCTGCCCCACGCACTCCCCCTTCTTGCTCTTCAGCCCCAAGGGCTGATCTTCCGAGATGCTGAACTGCTGCCGCTGGAGCTGGATCTGCGCCTGCAGGATCTCCAGGGGGTGGATCTCATCCTGGGTTGAGGTGCTCGTGGGGGTCCGCACCTGCTCCATGCCCGGTGTTCCGGGGTGGGTGCCCGCTGTGGTGCTGAGCCCGTAGCTGTCGGGGGTCGAGGTAGACGTACTGAGGAGGCCGAGGGCCAAGGGCTTCTGTCCGTTGAGAAGTGCATGCTCCCCACGGGGCAGCTTGGGCGAGCCGCCCAGCAGCGGGCTGCGGGTGGGCTTAGAGGCAGCGTTGTCGGAGCTGGAGGACACCTCATCCTCATTGCCGTAGCTGGTGCTGACCTCATCGGGAAAGTCCACATGCGGAGAGCTGCCGTCCGACTTGGTCACACTCTGGATGCCACTGTCCAGGGAGGACATCAGGTCAGGCTGCTCCCCCAGCAGCAGCTCGCCGCCCTTGCCCCAGGAGGGCGAAGTCAGGGGCTTGTCATGGGGAGTGCCCCCGCCACGCTCTGCACCCACAGCCCCTGGTGGGCCCCCCGCCGCCGCTGGTACCGCCGGCTGCCCTGGGCTGACACCGGCCCCGCTGCCCTCCGCAGCCGAGAACTTCTCGAAGAAGGTGCCAGGGCTGACGTGCCCACTGTCCCGTTTCCGGCGGCCCCGCCCCCGCCCGCCGCCCGCCTTCCCCTCACTACCGGCCGCTGGCTCCAGCGCGTAGCCGGGTGAGAGGCTGCTCTCCGCGGGCAGCAGCGGGGTAGAGCCCGCCGCCTTGCCCGTGCCACCCCCGCCCGCTGGTGGGCCCGCTGGGAAGTAGTCCGGGGCGGCAGGTGGCGGTGGGTCGGGCTCGGCCTGGCTGAGCTTCCGCTTGGCCTCGGCCGGGCTCTTCTTGTTGAAGGTGACGTTGAGGTTGGGGGCGCCCAGGCTGGCAATCATGTTCTGGCAGGCGGTGGAGAGGGCAGCCAGGCAGCTCTGCCCAAAGACGTTGTCCTTGCTGGCCGGCTTGCTGAAGGAGCCCAGTGAGAGAGCGCCCAGCTTGCTGGCGGCGGGCCGCGGTGGTGGCGGCGGGGGGAACTCAGGCGGGGGTGGAGGGTAGGCGCCTGGCGAGGCGCTAAGGGCAGGCGTGGCCCCATGGGCCGCTGGCTGCCGTGCTGCTGCTGCGAAGGGGAAGCCAGGCTGGGTGGCAAAGTCGGCAGGCCCGCGGCGCTCGGCAGGGGCACTGGGCAGCGCCACGCCACCGCCCGGTGACTGCAGCTGCGAGAGGCCACCCATGGCGGGTGCGAAGGGCGGGTGGACGCCGGGCGAGGGCAGGGCCTGC
>VZTU01017859.1:0-26502 GCA_013400835.1 Zapornia atra
GGTCCCTTCCAAGCCCTGTGACTGTGATTCTGTGATAATAAACCACCTCTTTCCTCCTGTCCCTCTCTCCCCAGGGAAGGTGCAGTACAGTCACAAGAAAGGGGATCCTGGTGGAAATTTCGCCTTCACCTTCGATGTGCTCAACGCAGACGGCGACAGGCTGATGGACCAGGTGTTTTATATTCGTGTGTTAGGTAGGAGATTCCCAGCCCTCCTGTGCTGCAAGTTGAGGTGTAATTCTTGAGATGTGGTTTTTGCTCACTGTTAATTCAAGGGCCTTTGAGGTTTGGGGCATGGGGAGAGTTCATGGATGTGAGGACTGGCAAACTCACTGAAAAAGGGAAGAAAGATTTCTCTTAATATCTTCATACTGTCTAGATTGTCTTTAAGGCTTTATTATAGTGTTTCCATCCCCTTGGTAAATGTGAGGCTCAGAGTACTTGTGGAATTACCTGTTTGTGTGTGTTGTCTTTTCCTAGAGCATGTCTACCTGATTGAAATAACACCTCAGAATGGAGAGTGACTGTCTCCTAACTCAGATTTTGTATTTAACCCTTGCAGAGGACAGATTCCCTCCCTCCATCATCACTAATGAAGGGCTGGTCTTGGATGAGAACTCTGCAAAGACGATCACGACCCTCCAGCTCTCCGCCAGTGACCGGGACAGTGAGCCGAGCCAGCTGCAGTACAAGCTGAGCAGGCAGCCCACGCTGGGGCACCTGGAGCACACAGCCTCCCCAGGTGAGCAGGGCAGCACTTCACTCGCTGGGCACTCCTAGCAGCAAGGTGTTCTCCCCATCCAAATGACCTCAGCGTAGGAGGAGAGGGCCCTGCAGTGTTCAGAAGAGAGAACAAACATCTGAAGCTGGGGAGCTCTGAGGAGACCGTGGCTATTTGTCCTGGGTTTGGCCAGGGTGGAGTTACTGTCTCTCCAGCAGCAGGTGGATGCTGTGGTTGGGAGCTGGGATGGGAGCTGTGCTGGTAACACAGGGATGGTTTAGTTGCTGCCCAGCAGCCAAGGGCTTTTCAGTTGCTCATCCTGCCCTGCTAACAAGAAGGTGGGGGGCACCCAGGGAGCTGGGAGGGGACCCAGTCAGGACAGGTGACCCAGACTGGCCAAAGGGGGTATCCCATGGCAGTTATGTCATGCTCAGCATAAAGGGGGGCTGTTGGGGGGAGGAGCACTCAGCTCCAGGACGTGTGGTTTTGGGGATGGGAACTGGAGCAGAGCAAGCGAAGACTGAGGGCTTATGGCTGCACATGACCAGGACCAGCTCTCCCTATTTTTTCCCTGCCCCATTCCTGCAGTTGCATGTTTTCCCCTGTTGTTCTTTACCCAGGGAGGAGAATCAGCTCTTTCAGCCAGGCTGACCTGGCCTCGCGCAGCATCCGGTACGTCCACACCAGCGACACTGAAAAGCACACGGACACCTTCACCTTCTCTGTTTCGGATGGAACACATGAGGTGGGTCCTGAGGTGTACTCCCCTGAGTCAGAGCAGGCTGTTGATCCTGTAGGGTGCGATGGGAGCCAGTTTCCCTCCTGGGTGCTCACAGGAGATGGTTACACCTAGCAGAGGAAATGAAACAAGCTGCACATGGGCTTGTCATTTGGCAACAGTGTGTGCTCATGCTTCTGCTGTGAGAGATCTTATGTACCACCGGGAAGAGGAGGAGGCACCACCTCAGATGTAACCTCATGAGACCTGTTTACCAAGATTTCAGTGTCCTGTTCTTGTCTGCTTACCCCTTGTTCCCAGAGCACAGCTTTGATCCAGCGCACTGTGCACCCAGAAGCAGAGTTAGACCCTCAAGAAATGTCTCCTTCCTAGTGTTGGAAAGGGAAGAATCATAGCTGCAAATAGAAAGAGGGAAGGAGGGAGGGAGAGGGAAAAGTGGGTCT
The DNA here is from genome assembly GCA_013400835.1 of Zapornia atra. NCBI lineage: Eukaryota > Metazoa > Chordata > Aves > Gruiformes > Rallidae > Zapornia > Zapornia atra. The sequence goes on from VZTU01017859.1 coordinate 1,903, forward strand.
CCATAAATATCCCAGAAAAAGTCAGTGGGGAGGGGTAGAAGAGGTCACGTTTGCAAGATCTGAGCTTAGAAGCTCTTATTTCCCCAACTGAACGAGGCCCAAATGAAGTGACCCTCACTCTGTGGATCACCGTGGCCGCCTTAAAGCCTCACTGTGTCAGTGGAGTTACACCCTGGGTAGGCCGAATTCCTCACGAGATGCTTTTCCTCCTGTTCCAGGTGAGCCAGACCTTTGCCATCACCATCAACCCTGTGGATGACTCCTTACCCGTAGTGCAGAGCCTCGGGATGACGGTTCAGGAGGGCGTGAGGAAAACCATCACGGAGTTTGAGCTTAGAGCGACAGATGCTGACACAGAGGTAAGCCAGGACCCCCCTGCCTCCTCCCTGCCCTGTTCTGCTGCACATGGGGGCTCTCAGCAAACCAGGCTGGCGTTTGGGGAGAGTGTAGGGACCGTCATCTGTCCCTGTGGTGGCCTCAGACAGGCAGCTTGTGGGAGGCCAGCTTGTACAGAAACAGATGAACGAGTGTTTGAGCGAAGCGAAGCCCTGGCTTGGCTTTGCCTGGGATGTCACTCAGACACAGGACACAGACCTGCGTGGCAGACATGTGGAAGCTGTGATGGGAGCTGAGCCTTCCCCCATCCCACCTTCTCTCTGAACGTGAACTGAGCTTACACCCAACCTGGACACCGAGTTCACCCCTTAGCACAGACAGAAATGACATTGTCCCTTCCTCCTCCTGGGTCTGTCTGGAGGCTGAGAGAGGTCACGACTCTGCCTAGCTGCATTGCAGTTTCCCTGTACTTCCCTGTGCCAAAGATCCAGCCCCAAAGGTTTATTGCCTGACAGACATGCTGGGGGGCCACGTTGCATTGCATGGCTGCAGAATGGGGGACTGCTCCTGTGTTCAAGGGTCATCACGAAGGCAGAAGCCATCTCAGACCCGCATGCTGTGCCTAGCCTGACTCCCTGATTGGGGCTGGTTTGTAAATAGCTCCTTGGGAGGGGGCCAGGGATGGGGCAGGGCTCAGGGTGAGTCAGTTCAGTGTGCAGCGCTGCAATTCAGCCCCTGCTCTGAAGCACCGGGCTAGGACAGAGTCCCTTGGGGGCAGCCAGGTGACATCAGCTTGGGCACTCCTGTCTCCTGGCTGCAGGCTGACTCCATCACGCTGACGGTGGTGCAGCCCCCCCGGCACGGCCTGATCGAACGCAGCAGCCAGGGGCAGCGGTACCAGCCAGCCAGCACCTTCACCATGGACGACATCTACCAGAACCGCATCAGCTACAGGCACGACGGCGGCAGCTCGCTGAGGGACCGCTTCACCTTCACCGTGTCCGACGGGACCAACCCCTTCTTCGTGATGGAGGATGGGGGGAAGAAGGTGAGGGGGAAGGGGATGTTGCCTGCCCTCAGAGAAGGGGAGAGTGAAGGTAAGGGCTGAGGATTCTCTGTTGTGCAATGACATTTACGTCTCCCCTGGCACTGAAGCCTCGAAAAGCTGGAATCCAAACTCAGTAGCCTTGGTGGCTCTGCAGCAGGGATTCCCTACCCTGGGCACACAGGGATCACTCCTCCTGATGTGTGCTGTTTAAAGCCAGATCTCTCCTACTGACACAGATTGACTCTACATATTCATTATAATTTCTAGGAAAAGACAGGGTTATGCAGATTACTCCCAGGAAGTCATTTACATTAACTCCTCCCAGATGGAGCATGCTCAGGGGCACTCAGGGGGTCCTCAGGGATGAAGGCTGGATGTCTTCCTCTCTCTCAGCACATGCTCTTTACAGTTTTCTCCATAGTTTCGAAAACACATTCCTGAACAAACTAGTTAGTAACCCTTTCTAGCTGAAAACAAGCTACATTCTGTCTCTTAATTGGTCGTTGGACTCATTATTTATTACCCCCCTGTCTTCACTTTCTTTGTCTCCAAGGCTACAGCAAAGCAGCTTAAATGGCTTCAGCCATGTCCTACTAAAATCCAAACCACACAGACACTGTCTATTCTCCAACCACACAAATTCTCCCTATATTAAAGCTATATCAATTAATTGTCTCTTGAGCTACATCTCCATCAATCTCCTCAGCGTTACTACATTTCATGGAATCAGTACAACCAACCTTTGTGTGTGCAAACTCGTGCCAGGCCCGTGGTCCCAGCAGAGCTGGAGGCAGCACAGCTGGCAGGGTGGTGGGTAACAGCCATGTCTCTTGACCTTTTGGCAGGTGGTGACAGCAGCCCCGCAGCGCTTCAAAGTGGACATCCTCTCTGTTGATAAGGGGACACCCAGAGTGGTCACCAACCTGGGGCTGCAGTGGCTGGAGTACGTGGATGGCAAGGTAACTGCCTCCCTGGGTTCAGCTTAGGTTGAGCCTCTGCTCCAGGACAAGCAGCTTCCCAGGAGGACATCCCGATCCTTCAGCTGTTTTGGCTCTGCAGTGCTGAATGGGTGTCTCTCTGTGCCCATGGAGTGTCCTGGAAGAGGCAGAGGTGTTTGGGGAGGGGGGGAGGGTGTTGCCTGCACTGTGGCTCCGTTAGCTGACCCAGGCAGTGTGGCTCCAGGGCACTACATCACTTCCCAGACCACCTCCTGCCCTTACAGCAGCAGGACTGCCAAGCTTTTCTTGGCTCTTAGGTGTATGGTGCAGCTCCTGCCTGCCTTGCAGGGTGGGCACATCCTGCCCCATGTCCCTCCTGCCCGGGGGGGATGTTTACAGCTTTGCCCATGGCAGAGGAGCCTCAATTATGTGCCCCAGCTGGCACAGCACAGATAGATGGCTCTGGAAGAAAGGTGGTGGCTGTCTGGGCTCAAATTTCAGACTTCAGGAAAGTTGTTCCATCAGACTCGTGCTGCTGGATCTCCAGAGTTTTATTCCTTTGGTTTTGGCTTTAATCCAGGCGACCAATGTGATCACTAAGAAGGAATTACTGACCACAGATCCTGACACAGATGATGGGCAGCTGGTCTACGAGATAACAACTGGTCCCAGAAATGGTTATGTGGAGAACAAGCTGAAACCAGGGACAGCAGTGACCACTTTCACCCAGGGTATGGAAGTCACGCTGCATCCCGATGCTTTTCCTTCCTTCAGCTGCTTCAGTTTGTCAACATAGCTTGGGAGAAGGGTGGGAGGGGAGAAGACAAGGGGCAGATCTCAAAGGGATGTGGAAAAGAAGAACTGGATTTTGCTCCCAGTTACAGAAATCCTGTAGTTCCTTCTAGCCACCAACCCATGTCCAGTAGCACCCCCAGGTCTACCAAGCTTATTACAGCTGGAGCTTTGACTTGGGACAGGAAAGAGCTTTAGGTGTTGCACAGAGATCTACTCATCACCAGGGCTGATAGGTGCATCAGCAGTGCATGGAGAGTTCACTGCTGGAAGGCCAAGGGCCCTGGGTTAGGCAGGGAGAGGTAAGGGAGTAACCACTGCTCTTGCTCCTTCCAGGCTCTCCCAGAGAGGCCGAACTCACAGCTCTGCCTTGATTTTTAGCCTTTCTGCCTTTGTATTAGCATTTCTGTCTTTTTTTTAGCCTTTCTGCCTTTCCCACTAACGTTTCTGCCTTGTGCCATGCTGCACTGGGCCCTGTGCAGACACAGTCCGTGGCCCTGCTGTTTCAGGGCTGAAGTGTGGCAAATGTGATTCTCTGAAAAGCTGCTGCAGCACCAGGGGCGTGTGGAGCACCCGGTCCCTGCGCCATGCGGGTGTCTCTGCACTGCCCATCTATGAAGGTGAATCCCTGGTTGGCTCAGTGTCCGTCTCCTCCCCGCAGAGGATGTGAACCGGGGCCTCATTCGGTACGTGGTGCATGAGGAGAAGCTTCAGGAGACCACGGACAGCTTTCAGTTCCTGGTGAAGGACAGCAAGCCCCATGTGGTCAGTGGCAACACCTTCCGTGTCCAGTGGTCCCTCCTCAGCTTTACGGACACCAGGTAAGTGACACGGGGTCTGCAGCATCTCCTGGAGGGGAAGGGGGTGCAGAGAGCTGCTGGTGTGGAGGGAGACCTCCTGTCCATGTCAGCGAGGAGAAGCGCTTGCTGGGTCAAACCGTGGCGCAGGGTTTGTACCCCAGCTTGTCATTTGTATCCCCTTGTTCCGCCTCCAGCTACGAGGTGCGGGAGAGCGCGGGCTCGGTGAGCCTCACCGTGAGGCGGGATGGCAACCTCAACCAGTACGCCATCGTGCTGTGCCGCAGCGAGCCGGGCACAGCCACCGCCGGGCACGGCTCCCAGCCCGGACTGCAGGACTACGTGGAGTACGCGGGGCAGGTGGGTTGGGGCAGGAGGAGAGGGAAGGTCCCACCCAGCCTGGGGACAGAGCTGATAAAAGCTGACAAGGAGCCTCTTATCTTCTTCCCCACCCTTCCTGGCTTGTTTGCTTCCAGCCCAGGGTCTCTTTCTTCATCCTTTTTCTGTGCTGGCAGATAACACTCTGCAGCAGCGTTCTGGCACTCCAGAAATGTCAGGGGCTCATGGGTAGGCATGGCACCCCTCCCTGGGCAAAGGGCTGAAGCCAGGGCCGAAATCAGAAGGGGTCAGGGCCTACGCACTGCATTCGCTGCTGCCTTTCATAGACTCACAGCCTGCTCTGGGTTGGAAGGGACCCCAAGGATCATAGAGCTCCAACCCCCCTGCCACAGGCAGGGCCACTAACCTCCAGGCCTGGAGCTACACAGGGCTGCCCAGGGCCCCATCCAACCTGGCCTGGAACACCCTCAGGAATGGGGAACCCACCCCCAATCTGGGCAGCCTGTTCCAGCCCCTCACCACTCTCTCTGCAAAGAACTTCCCCCTAATATCTCCTCTAACCCTTCCCTCCTTCAGCTTCACTCCATCCCCCTCGTCCTGCCAGTCTCTGCCCTTTAACAAGCTGATTCCCCTCCTGTGTCTCTGCTCCCTTCAGGGACGGGAAGGCTGCAATGAGGTCCCTCTGCAGCCTTCTCTTCTCCAGGCTGACCCAGCCCAGCTCCCTCAGCCTCTCTCTGTAGGGGAGCTGCTCCAGCCCTCTGATCATGTCTGTGGCTCTTCTGACCCCTCTCCAACAGTCCCACATCTCTCTTGTATTGGCGACATAGGACTCCAGCTGGGGCCTCCCAAGGGCAGAGCAGAGAGGGGTGGGCAGAGTAGAGAGGGGAGAGAGTCTTTGACCTCCACTAGCCACCTTTCCTTGGTTAAGGTCAGTGTGGGTGCCGTCTGCAGTCAGGGCACGTGGCTTGAGCAGAGGGAAGGCCAGCAAGCTTCAGTCCCCGATCCAAAGCAAGCATCCCACCTGCTGTCTTCCAGGTGCAGTTCGAGGAGCAGGAGGACACCAAGGCCTGCACCATCGTCATTAATGACGACAGCGTCTTTGAAAGCAGGGAGAGCTTCACTGTGGAGCTCAGCATGCCAGCCTACGCTCTGCTGGGGAACGTCACCCGCGCCACCGTCACCATCGCTGACGCGGAGGACGAGCCCACGCTGCAGTTCGTCCGCCAGACGTACCACGTCAGCGAGAGCGCCGGCTTCCTCTCCGCGCCCATCGAGAGGAAAGGTGGGTCCCGCTGGGCAGAGCAGCTTCCCGGGCTCCTGTGGGGCTGCTGCTCAGGGTCTGAGGTGCAGAGGCTGAACCCACACAGCAGAGAGGGTGGATGGGGAGCCCAAGGAGCTGTGGCCAACGGGAAGCTGGGCACAGAGAGAAAGGAAGCACCTCTGGGCACCCGTGAAGCACCCGTGGCTGCCTGGAGCTCGGCTCTGGATCCTGTACTTCAGAGTTTAGTGTATGGATCCTACAGGCTTCTGTCATTTTTGTGGGAGCCCCCGGATCCCTGTTGGGTTGGGTGGGGCTCTGGGCACCCTGGGCTAGAGGAAGGTGTCCCTGCCCATGGCTGGGGGTTGGAACTGGATGATCTTTGAGGTCCCTTCCAACCCAAAGCACTCTGTGATTCTGTGACTGTATCTCCAGGATCACAGCAAAGCTGCTGAGGATCTGCAGTATGTACCTTTACCCAGCTCAGGCAAACAACTGGCTCTTAGCAGGCAAAAAGCAGTGCCCCCCAAAGCGAGCGGTGCCCCTTGGGGTTTGCTTGCTTATGATTTTGGGTGGATTCTTTATTTTTCTGACGTAGCCTTGCAGCACAGCTCCAATTCAATTCAAGCAACAACATGGGGCAAATTGATGAATTTTTCCTAATCTTCCCCGGTTCCGCTCTGAGCTTCCCCAGCACAGCTAAAGCTCCCTGCTCTTGGGCTCATTTCTCCTCCTGGCACGAGCAGGAACAAACCTTTGTATCTATTTGCTGCTTCCTCATGATCTAGATCCCATGGTGTATGTGGGCCCCAGCACTCGTCCGGTACGTTCTTTAGGAGACAAGTGGCAGCCCTTTCCCAATGGTCCCAACCAGGAGTGCAGCCTGGGAGCCAGCCCTGCACCAGCTTTTATGGGAGTTTAGGAGGAGGGAGTGTGTTCTTTTTAACTCCTCACTCTCCTTCCTGCACGCTGCTCTGTTATTTAGGGAAAGGGTGTCTCTACCACACAGACCAGAAGAGTTTCCAGAGAGTTCTGTTTTCTCTCCACTGTGTCCTAGGGGATGCCAGCAGCACCGTGTCTGCCATCTGCTACACCGTCCCCAGGTCAGCCAGGGGAAGCAGCCTTCACACGCTGGGGTCTGGCTCTGACTTCAGGTCCCGGGGCATGGCGGATGACAGCCGCGTTGTCTTCGGCCCGGGTGTCACCGTGAGGACGTGTGACGTCATGCTGATCGATGACAGCGAATACGAGGAGGAGGAGGAGTTCGAGATGGTTCTGGCCGATGCCTCGGCTAACGCCCGCATCGGCAGCCAGGCTTCAGCCAACGTCTTCATCACGGGACCCAACGATGCCTCTGTGGTGTTCCTGGGGAACGCCACCTTCACCGTCAGCGAAGCCGCAGGTGCAGGGTGGCAGGGGGCTCCCCAGGGCTGCTCCGCTCGGGGCTGGGGTGCTTCCACCGGGAAGAGTCCGAAGGAGCGATGCCGGGCACAGCAGCAGAGGGTTTCTGCTCCCCCCGCTCTGCCCCGTGGGGAAGGTTGGGGGTTGTTCTCTGCAGTGGCCTGTGCTGAGCGCAGGGTGTGCGGAAGGGAGAGGAGGGGCTCTGTGGTATGCAGCTGCTTTCTCAGCTTGATTCTCTCTCGTGGTGCAGGAAACATCGAGGTTCCAGTCCTGCGACAGGGACCTGATCTCTCAACCCCCGTCTCGGTGTGGTGTGCCACTCGGCCCTCAGACCCTCCGTCTGCCAGCCCAGGAACTGACTACATCCCCAGCTCCAGGAAAATAGAGTTCAGGCCCGGCAAGACGGAAGAGGTGAGGAGCCAGTTGGACTCCAAGGAGTCTGCTGTGTCTGGTGACCCTTCTCTCTTGTTTATGTGCATGCCCTGTATTTGTACATAAATCAATGGGGTTATTTGTATATATATCCGAGTCCCATCTGATGAGCACTGTGGCCAGAGAAGATGCAGTCAGGCCACCTCTCCCAGGACAGAGACAGCTGCCTGTTCCCTGAAACAATACACCAGATTCATCTAGAACATTGTTTCCCTTGAGGGATGAATTCAGGAAAGGCCTGGCATCATGGCTTCACGTTAGACACCTGGACATGAGCACTGGGAAGGATAACAGCTTTGCATCAGCGCTGGGGAGGATGACAGCTTTGCCTCTCTAAAGGCAGGGCTTCTGCTTTCCTTCCAGTTCTGCACTCTGACCATCCTGGACGACGCGCAGGACCCGGTGATCGAAGGGCTGGAGACGTTTGTTGTGTATCTCAGCTCGCCCCAGGGGGCTGAGCTGACAAAGCCACCCCAAGCCATCGTGGCCATCAGTGACATCTTCCAGGATGGTAAGTTTCCCACTGCAGCTCCCTCGGGTCCATCCTGCCCTCACCCCCCTCTCTCACTGCCACAGGGCCAGAGCCTAGCCCAAGCTCGGCTCCTTCTAGGCTGGATTGAACCTGTCTTCCTGGGATCCTCCTGTCCCACCTGGCTGCCCTGTTTCTTTCCATGCTTCCCTGTCCACGGGAGCTTAGCATCTTTGGGAGTGCAGAATGAATTTGCACTTCTAGCCATGCCTGGGCCCCTCTGCTCAGAGCCCAGTCCTTGTTTCTCACTTTGCTGTGGGCCACAGTCCCCTGTGCTGTGTAAGGAAGTCTCACCACACATTTGCTTTCTCCTGTGTTTGAAGATCTCTCATGTTCGCTTGCCTGAGGGAAGCACAGACTGTATGATCTGCCTTGGATTATCCATGGCCTGGGTTAGCTCCTGTCTCTCTGCTCAGTTTGGACACCTGACTCTCTTTATTGCCTCCCACAGTCCCAAGTATGCAGTTCACCAAGGATATGTACACGGTGAAGGAGAAGGAGGGTACTCTGCACATCCCCATCTTCCGCACTGGGGACCTGAGCTACGAGTCCTCTGTCAGGTGCTACACGCAGGGCCAGACAGCAGAGGTGGTGGAGGACTTTGTGGAGAGGAGGAACGCTGAGGAGTCTCGCATCACTTTCTTCAAAGGGGAGAAGGTGAGCAGGAGCCAGCTTTTTATAGGGGAGCAGAGAACCGTTGATGGGAGAGGTTTGGATCTCATCCTCAACTCTGCATAGGCAGAGGGAGCTGACAGAGGCTGTCCAAACTGGTTTCTTAAAGTCACAAAGCCTTCTGGTCCTGGAAATTTGACATCACTCCTTTGGTGATAGAAGGGGTTCAGAGGTGCAACACACATCCTCTGTGTCAGCAGGACTCGGGATTGTGGGAGCAGAGAGCTGTCGCTCTGTGCAAGCAGATGTCTTCACTGCTGTGTCTCACGATGTCCCTCTGGTTTGTCCACCCTGAAGCTGCAGCCTTAAAACCAGGGAATCTTCCAGAACCAACAGTGCTCAGGCACTAAACCCTGGCTGGTGATGGGCAGCATGGCCTGGATGTGCCTGCAGGGGTTTCTGACTGTCTCCTGCTGCCTCTGCTCTAGGTAAAGAACTGCAGTGTTCACATCAGCGACGACTCTGCCTTTGAGCCAGAGGAGCAGTTCCAGGTGGCCCTCGGCAGCCCGCTTGGGAACCACTGGAGTGGCGCCCGGCTTGGGAGGACGGACACAGCAACCGTAACCATCACCAACGACGAGGATGGTAAGTGACACCCTCAGCAAGGAGGCTGGGGGTAGCAGTGGGGATGCGGTCCCGAGGCGGTCGGCACAGACCCGTCACTGGTTTGTGGTTTAATTTAGTCGACGTGCAGCGCCCTGGGCGCGGTCCCGGCTCTGCAGGCTTTGGGCACAGGGCTTATCTTAACGGGGGACTGAGCAACCAGGGCTGGAACCCGCCGTTGGTCCCATTTCCCATCCCCATGCCATTACACGGCGAGTTGCTGCCTTCCCTCTACAGCATCACAGCCCAGGGAGATAGGTGGGGAAGGAGGGTGGCAGCAGGTCCCCCCTGGTGTAGCTGACAGCACTGGCTGTGGCACCATCATGTGGGATCTGAGCACACGTGGTTCAGTGGGAGACTGGGGAAGGGAGAGCCATTGGCCATCCTCTGGTAGCCCCGTGCGTGTGTTGGCTTTTGCCCCCACCCCTTTGCCCTAATTCACATCCAACCCTTATGGCTGCAGTTTTGAGGAGCCTCTTGCTCTGAAGATGGGTAGACAGAGCCTAAGGGGAGCTGAGCTTAGCTCAGCCCTGTTGCTCAAGACCCTTCCCCTGTAAACAGCCAACCTGGGCCTTTCTCTTCCTCCTTGTTTCTTTAGCACCCACCATCGAGTTTGAGGAGCCTGCGTACCAAGTGCGGGAGCCGCCGGGCCCGGAGGGCGTTGCTGCTCTGAGTATCAAGGTGGTGCGCAGAGGGGATCAGAACAGGACCTCAAAAGTGCGCTGCAGCACCCGCGACGGCTCGGCGCAGGCCGGGGTGGATTACTACCCCAAGAGTCGGATGCTGAAGTTCAGCCCAGGTAGAGGGGCCGTGGAGGGGGGGTTGGAGGTGGCGGCGTGGCCGGTGACTTCGGGGTGTGTCGGAAGGGAGCACACGTGGGGCACGGTGAGGGGATTTGCCCCTTTTTGCGTGAGGTTTACTGCACACCTGAGCCCTGAGAAGGGGTAACATACGCTCGGGGTTTGGGGTTTAGGTTTGATTTGGAAGTGCCAAGCTGCTGCCCAAGCAGGGGAGTGGTGGAAGGAGGGGGGGCCCAAAGCCTGGTGAAGGGTCTGGGACACAAGTGTGATGGGGAGCAGCTGAGGGAGCTGGGACTGCTCAGTCTGGAGAAGAGGAGGCTCAGGGGAGACCTCCTTGCTCTCTCCAGCTCCCTGAAAGGAGGTTGTGGGGAGCTGGGCTCAGCCCCTTCTCACAGATACCCAGCCATAGGACGAGAGGGAATGGCTGTGAGTTGTGCCAGGGGAGGCTCAGGTTAGGAATGAGGAGACGTTTCGGTGGTCATAGCCTGGACGAGCTGTGCAGGGTTTTATGAGAACTTCAGAGCAAGATCTGCTGGTGAATCGAGTTCTCACTGTTCCTCCGGCATTTCATCTGGCAGGTGTGAACCACGTCATGTTTAAAGTGGAGATCATGTCCAATGAAGACCGGGAGTGGCATGAGTCCTTTTCTCTGGTGCTGGGCCCAGATGATCCAGTGGAAGCTGTTCTTGGAGATACCAGCACTGCCATAGTGACTATTTTGGATCAGGAGGCAGCAGGGAGCCTGATTCTGCCAGCACCTCCTGTGGTGAGTGGCCCATTGTGGTGGATGCACTTTAGTACCCTGTGAGTGTGGGCTGGAACCCACACGATGGGTTCTGAACAAAACAAAGAGTTGTGACAGTGAGCTGGCTCAGAGGGGAGGACTGGGCCAGATTGCCTCTCCTGCCCCTCCCCTCAGCCTCTGCTGGTTTGCATCCCTCCAGGTTGTCACCCTGGCCGATTACGACCGGGTGGAGGAAGTGACCAAGGATGGGTCTAAGAAGTCCCCTTCCCCGGGCTACCCGCTCATCTGCGTCACGCCGTGTGACCCCCACTTCCCCAGGTACCCGGTGATGCAGGAGCGCTGCAGTGAGGCTGGGATCAACCAGTCTTCCCTACAGTTCAGCTGGGAAGTAGCAGCCCCCACGGATGGGAACGGGGCCAGGTCGCCTTTCGAAACCATCACTGACACCACCCCCTTCACCAGCGTCAACCATAAGGTGCGTGGCCAGGTCCTGGGGTGCTGAAGCTCCAGGAGCATGTGGTGGTGGTCACTGAGGGCTTGGGGCAGCTCAGTTGGTCGGTGTGCTCTGAGCAATTCAGTGGCCTTCCTCCAGCCACGGGCCTGAAGGAATGGAGGCACCAGCAGAAGAGCTCAGCACACTGACACGACCCAAGTCACCAGGGGTTGGCTGCAGCATCACCTGCTCCCCTTCCAGCCCGCTTCCACCAGCTTCATACATTTTGCTATAAAGTCTTGTTATTGTTATTATCTCTCTCTGCTATCCCAGTAACTCTCCTTATCCCAGCCCCTAAGTTTGGTTCCTTGGGTTTTCTTCTCCCTCCCTTTCCCCCTCTCTCAATTCCATCCCCTTCACACTCCCCCTTAAAGAACAAACAGCTGCGTGGTGCCCAGCTCTCAGCTAGGGCAACACCATGACCAACCCACATGCAGGCCATGCCTCCCTGCACACTCTCCCTGGTTGTTCCCCACAGGTGCTGGACAGCATTTACTTCAGCCGTCGGTTCCACGTGCGCTGCGTGGCCAAGGCTGTGGACAAGGCTGGCCGCGCGGGAACGCCGCTGCGCAGCGCTGTGGTGACCATCGGCACGGACAGTGCCATCTGCCACACTCCCGTGGCCGCAGGGACAGCCCGAGGGTTCCAGGCACAGTCCTTCCTTGCCACTCTGAAGTACTTGGATGTCAAGCACAAGGAGCATCCCAACAGGTGTGAGCACAGGGAAGGGGAGAGTGTAGTCCTTCACCAGCCCCCTGCTGCGGTGACAGCCGGCTTGGGGCTGGAGGAGGAGGAGGTGTGCCTGAAGCCACATCCCTCCACACAACGCCTCTTGAGCGGCGCTAGGGTGCCCAGAGCAGCGCTCCCACTCTTCCTCACACCCCACTCTGTCAAGGGGCCGCCCTTCCCCTTGGGAAATGGGGAGTTGGGGGGATGGCTGCAGGAGCAGATGGGGAAATGTAGCTGAAAGGAAATGTGGGGCTGCCACTAGCCAGGCTCACCCCATCGTGAGGGCATGTGGCAATGCAGGAGGCTCCCCTGCCTGCCAGGGCTGCTCTTTTCTGCGCTCTCATCGCCCTGGTTTGTTCCAGAATCCACATCTCGGTGCAGATTCCCCATCAGGATGGCATGCTGCCCCTCATCTCCACCCTGCCACTGCACAACCTGCATTTCCTCCTCTCCGAGTCCATCTACAGGCACCAGCACGTCTGCTCCAACCTGGTCGCCGTCAGAGACCTCAGAGGCATCTCGGGTAAGCTCTGAAGCCAGACTTTGCTCCCTGAACTTGGTGGGAGGGAGAAACCAGTAAAAAGTAACCACAGAGAAGGTGGCTCTGCCTTCCTCTGGGCTCTCTTGACACAATAGAAATAGTAATTAATCTTCCTGCACTAACAGTGGCCAGGAGGGTCACCCCATCGGAGCTGAGGCACAGCTTTGGGGGGATGTTTAAGAGATAACGGGGTGAATTGCACCACTTGAGGAGGTGGGGGGTCACACTAAGCTGGGTTTTCTCCTTTTCAAACCTGCCCTGTGATACCCAGGCACTCAGAGAGGGATCTGTGGGCAGCGCATCTCCCTGTCTGTGTCAGTGAGGCCTCCGTGCCGCAGCAGCAGGCGGCGAGAGCTGCTTTGCTGCTCAAGTTGATGCTGGAGCAGAAGGAAAAAGACCATCTGGTTCTTGGGGTGATGCAGTCCCCACTCAGGGTGATGCAGCCCTGGCTCAGGGTGATGCGGCCCTGGCTCAGGGTAATGCGGCCCTGGCTCGGGGTGATGTGGTCCCTCCTCGGTCCATGGTACGCTGAGGGTTGTTGTGCTTCATTCTGTGCAGTTCGTGTTCTGTGTTTCTTAGAGTTTCACTTCAACCTTTAATCAACAGGTTTGGGCTTTAGGGGTCCATACCCCGTTCCTCTAACGCTTTCCCCTGTGCAGACCCACTTACAGGCCCTGTTTGACCTTCGGGCTAAGGAAGGGAGAGGAGCCCATTAAGTCCCCACTGTAACCAAAGCCCCTGACATGATGCCAGAGGGAAAACAGCACCTTGGCACTCAGCCTCGAGCTCTTTAAACCCTGGAGTGATGAGTATCCTTATGTCTCCTGATCCCAGAGGCAGGCTTTCTGGATGAAGTCCCCTACGACAGCATCACCCTGGGCCCAGGCTACGACCGCCCGTACCAGTTTGACCCCGCGGTGCGGGAGCCCAAGACGCTGCAGCTCTACAAACACCTCAACCTGAAGAGCTGCATCTGGACCTTCGACGCTTACTACGACATGACGGAGCTAATCGACGTCTGCGGGGGCTCCGTCACCGCCGACTTCCAGGTGAGGTGCTGCAGCCAGAACTCTCCCACCTGCTCAGAATGTTCCTTCAGCTCTCAGGCAGAGCTCCACTGCCTGTTGGTGTCTGTCTGTCCCAGTGGTTTCACAGTGGCTTCTCCTTCCTTTGCCCTAAAATCAGCTGTGCTCTGTGAAACACAATTCACTTATTTGCATCAGGGTGACACAGATTTGATTCTCTTCATCTTCAGAGCCCCAGTAAATGATGGTTTTTCACACGTAGGGATGCTCTGGAGATACAAAACACCTTCAGCTGTGCTCTCTCCCAGTCCTGACTCCACTCTTAGCCAGCGCACAAGAGCAAAGCACAGCACAGGGGCACACCAGCTCCTCCTCTGCAGTGGAGGGACACCTGGGAATTCTTGAGTAACTTCTTAATTAACCAACCCTCAGACTAGAAGCCAAAAATGTTAGTTCTCCTCTGAAAAAAACCCTGGCTTTCACTACTAGACATGTCCCACTGCCCTCTCACGGGTGGGGCGTACGTGTCTGTCCATCCCACTCAAGTGCATCTCTCCTCTCCGTGAGGTTCTTGTATTAAATTCCCAGTCGGAATGTTACAGCCAACATCATTTCTTTTAATCCCTGCCAATCCAGAACGCTTTGTTAGCTTCTCCATTAGCAGCTCCCATCGCTTGCAGAAATCCAGAGAAGCTGCTTGAGCTGAACCACTGCTGCATTCCATATGTGGAGACGGGCACTGGGCAGTCAGGAATGTGTCTCCGAGCTTCACAGGGTGCAGCTGTGCTCTGCAGACAGTAATAAGTGAGGGATGTGGGGTGTGGTGGGAGAGCCGTGGTGTTCCAGAGACCCTCAGGGCAACCCTGAGCAAGTGGAATTGCTTCTTTCTAATTCACAGGACTGGAGTAGAGGGCCACCGCGAGTGGGGACCGGCAGCTGTCCTTTGGGAGGGGCATAACTGCCTTCTCTGGGTTTGATTGGCAGGTACGGGACTCTGCTCAGTCCTTCTTAACGGTCCACGTCCCGCTCTACGTGTCCTATATTTACGTGACGGCACCCAGAGGTTGGGCTTCTCTTGAGCATCACACAGAGATGGAGTTCTCCTTCTTCTATGACACTGTTCTCTGGAGGACAGGTAGGTCTGAGGCACGTGAAAGGCTACGGGCGGAATTGGTTTCACAGAATCACGGGGGTTGGGAGGGCCCTCCAGAGCCCATGGGGTCCAACCCCCTGACAAAGCAGGGTCCCTAGGACAGGACACAGAGGTCGGGGTCCAGATGGGGCTGGAATCTCTCCAGAGGAGACTCCACACCCCCTGGGTAGCCTGTCCCAGGGCTCACTCACCCTCACTGGGAAGAAGTTCTTCCCCAGATTGGTGTGGAACTCCCTGTGCTCCAACTTGAGGCCATCGCCCCTTGTCCTGTCCCCACAGACACTGAGAAGAGGCTGCCCATGTCCCCCTGTGTCCCACATCCTGGGGGTGTTCAAGGCCAGGTTAGATGGGGCCCTGGGCAACCTTGTGTAGCTCCAGGCCTGGAGATTGGTGGCCCTGCCTGTGGCAGGCGGTTGGAGCTCTCTGATCCTTGGGGTCCCTTCCAACCCAGACCAGTCTGGGATTCTATGATTCTATGAAAAGAATTTATGTCGGAGAAGGCTCATCCTGGGGGAGACCCGAGTATATCTACATCCTTTGTACCTGAGTATGACTTAGGCAGCACACGTGGCTAACGGAGAAAGCGTGCAGCTGACTCGCCAGAGGATGATCCCAATTAAACCAATCCCAGTTAAACCCTGCCTTTCTGGGGCTCTCCAACGCCTCTGGAGCTACATGGGGCTGACAGAGCCTGCCCGAGGACAGAGTGCGCTGTGCAGCCTCCCCAGTGAGTTGGTTCTTGCTGCCCGTGCAGGCATTCAGACAGACAGCGTGCTCTCGGCCCGGCTGCAGATCATCCGCATCTACATCCGCGAGGACGGGCGGCTGGTCATCGAGTTCAGGACTCAGGCCAAGTTCCGAGGTGAGCCTGAGCCCCCACAGAGGGGAAAGCAGTGGGCAAACACAGCTCTGTCCAGAAAACATGCTGAGGCGTGGGGCCTCCCCGTGCTCTGCCTTACCCCTCCCCTCCTTGTCCTCATGCCAGGGCTTTTTGTCATGGAGCACCACAGCCTGCCAGACGTCAGGTCCTTTCTGATGGCACCCGACCACCTGGGAGGGATTGAATTTGATCTGCAGCTGCTGTGGAGTGCTCAGACTTTCGACTCGCCCTACCAGCTCTGGAGAGCAACCAGCTCCTATAACAGGTGAGGATTGGGGGTTCAGCCACCTTTGGCAGCTGCCAACAGCTCAAGGTTCTTCTGAAGCAATGGGCTTGCGCGTAGGCAGCGGCGTTAAGGCAGACACATGGGCTGGGGGAGCAGCTTGGGGTGTGGTCTGGCCAGCACCGTGTCTCCTGTCTGTTCCCAGGAAGGACTACTCTGGAGAGTACACCATCTTCCTGATCCCCTGCACCGTGCAGCCCACACAGCCCTGGATAGAGCCCGGAGACAAGGCCCTGCCCTGTACGGCTCATGCTCCTGAGCGGTAAGGAGACCCCATCGTCACAGCAGCACGATGGTTTCAGCCCCTTGGGTTGTTTGTGGGGTCCAGACAGGCATGGGACAGGCTGCAGGAAGGGAAAAGGGGAGTGGAGGAACCTCTCCTTTGGCTCAGGAATCCCGCTGCAACTGAGACCACCTCCCCCAGGGTGGTGAAAGCTGCCAGGCTGGGGGTCAGGGTGCGCTGGAGCACCCACAGTACAGCAGGGTCTGTCCCTCCTCAGCACAATGTGGGGCACCTTTGGTTCTTTTTTGACAAAGGGACACTTTCCTTTAACCAAATTTTGCCTTCACCTGTGTGCTGGCCTCTCCTCTGCCACAGCAGAGAGGCCAGACCGGGGATGCCCAGAACAGGCTCTGTTCCACACTCTGGTCCCTCTCAGCCAGCAGTTTTCCACCTCAGGGCTGCAGAAGCCCCCACGTAGCCTCCACTTCTCCCCAGAGAGACAGTGAACCTCCCTTCCTTTCTCCTTCCCTGTCCCACTGCAGGTTTTTGATCCCCATCGCCTTCCAGCAGACCAACCGCCCCGTCCCCGTCGTCTATTCCCTGAACACGGAGTTTCAGCTCTGCAACAACGAGAAGGTGTTCCTCATGGACCCCACCAAATCCGAGATGTCTCTGGCAGAAATGGACTACAAAGGGGCTTTTTCCAAGGGTAGGATTCCTTTTCCTTCCCCATTCCACTCGTACCGAACTCCTGTGTCTCCACAAGTTCCCTTCCCCAACGAGAAGGGTGAAACTTGGCCCTTTGAGCCTGTGCCAGCCCTGTGTGACCCCACAAGGCGAGAGTGTCCTCCTCCAGCACCGCATCTCACCCCCTTCAAAACCCCGAGGAGAGGGGTGCTTTCAGCTCTAACGGTGGTTCCCTGGTTACATTGGAGAGTTTAACCTGATTGGTTTCTGTCCCGACTTCCTCAGGGCAGATCCTGTACGGCCGCGTGCTCTGGAACCCCGAACAGAACCTGAATGCTGCTTACAAACTGCAGCTGGAGAAAGTCTACCTGTGCACGGGCAAGGACGGGTACGTGCCCTTCTTCGACCCAACCGGCACCGTCTACAATGAGGGGCCCCAGTACGGCTGTATTCAACCCAACAAGCACCTGAAGCACCGATTTCTGCTCTTGGTAAGCATTGGGTGGTGGATAAAACCGCTGTGACGGGTGCCACTGCGGCTGGAGAACGGGATTACGGGGGCGGGTTTAGCAGCATGGGGCAAAGCATGACGCCAAGATGAGGTTACCCACCACCAGTATGTCTTAGGGTGAAAAAAACACCACCAAACCCCACAGGCCACAAGTCAGGAGGAAGAAGAAGAGATGTACCAGGGTCTTAACATCTCCTGTGCTCCCTGGTGATACCGTAGCTCAGGATGGACAGGAGCAGCGGGGCCCAAAGGGGGACTTACATACCAGTCCCAGGGGTCTGGACGCCTCCCTGTGTGACCTGTCCTAGGGACCCTGCTTTGGCAGGGGGTTGGACTTGATCTTTGGAGGCCTCTTCCAACCCCTGCGATTCTGTGATTTCTCCTGTGCTCTGTGGTCAGCGCTGGCAGCCTTGGCACTGCTCCCAGGTCAAGGGGAACATGGACGGAATCAGTCAGGCGCTCATGTTTCAAGGAGGCTGGTTAAACTCCTCATCCTCAGCTCTGCCACCCCAACCAGTGCTAAAGCAGAGTCCAAATCCCTCCTCTCTTGTTTGCCAGGACCGGAACCAGCCCGAAGTGACAGATAAGTATTTCCACGACGTGCCTTTCGATGCCCGCTTCGCGTCCGAGCTGTCCGAGCTGCACTCAGTCAGCAGCATGCCCGGAGTCGACGGCTTCACTCTCAAGGTGGACGCTCTCTATAAGGTACGTACCAAGCAGCAGCCATAGCCCAAAACTCACCTGTGCTTGCCCAGGGCGTCACAAATACCTCTGGAGTGGCAGGGCAGTGACCTCTGTCCCTTTCCGGGGCTCCTTGGCCAGGCAAGGATTGTGCTGCTGGTTAAGAAGCAAAGTCCAGCACAGAAAAGGGAGATGAGGAATTTATTCTGGAGCACGCAGAGAAGACACACTTTAAAAACACGTCATGGTTGTGCCCCCAGCTGGGAGCTGGGCACCAGGCAGCTGCTGGCTCTGGGGGTAGAAAAAGGGGAAGGGGAAAAGGCAAACCCAAGGCAAACCTCACAGGCTGGGGACTAAGGACAGGTCACTGGGCTGGCAGAGAAATAACAGTGACAGGAATTGATAAATGTGTGAAACTGGTGATGCACAGAGCAGTGTCTGACCAACCCGACAGCTCAGAGCTGCCCCAAAGCTGCACCGCCCCCAAAACTGTGTGTCCTCCCCCCACCAGCCCCCCTTTATGCTGAGCATGACATAACTGCCATGGGATACCCCTTTGGCCAGTTTGGGTCACCTGTCCTGGCTGGGGCCCCTCCCAGCTCCCTGGGTGCCCCCCACCTTCTCGTTAGCAGGGCAGGAGGAGCAACTGAAAAGCCCTTGGCTGCTGGGCAGCAACTAAACCATCCCTGTGTTACCAGCACAGCTCCCATCCCAGCTCCCAACCACAGCATCCCACCTGCTGCTGGAGAGGAATGAACTCCACCCTGGCTGAACCCAGGACAAAACATACTATTAGTCTTGTAGAATTAATTACCATGGGTGCTGAAGGCAGATGAGAC
Source organism: Zapornia atra (assembly GCA_013400835.1). Classification (NCBI taxonomy): domain Eukaryota; kingdom Metazoa; phylum Chordata; class Aves; order Gruiformes; family Rallidae; genus Zapornia; species Zapornia atra. The sequence goes on from VZTU01017859.1 coordinate 20,638, forward strand.
ACTTGACCATCTCCCTTGGCGATAGATGTTACTGTGGGTGTGATTAAACCAGGGCTCAGCCTGTTGATGTTTACACAAGTCAGGAAACAGGACGGACCATGGAACCAGCTCTGGCTTCCCATCCCAAAACTCCCTCCAGCCCGTGTCTGCGTGTTCCCTTTCTTAAAGGTGGAGGCCGGACACCAGTGGTACCTTCAGGTCATCTACGTGATCGGCCCCGAGAGCGCGGCGGGGCCCCGCGTGCAGCGCTCCCTGGCGCAGGGCTGGAGGCGTGGCCGCAGGGACCTGCGCGATGGCGACGGGAGGCTGATGCTGGACGACTCCTTAGTCTACGACAACGAAGGCGACCAGCTGAAGAACGGCACCAACATGAAGTCGCTGCTCTTGGAGAGGGGGGGAGCCGCCGCAGCCTCCATCTCCCCAACGGGCGCTTCCCTGGGCAGCGCCTTGGCCGCCGTCACCCTGCTGCTGCTGCTGCTGGCCGGGGTCTGTCTCCTGGCCAGGAAGTGCCGGAAGCTGCGGAGGAAGCGAGAGGCTGCCAGAGCCACCCCGGAGGAGCATCCTCTGAACACCAAGGTGGAGCTGCCCAGGGCTGCCCACCCGGCGCTGGACGGCCGGTACTGCACCGTGAGGAACATCAACGTGCTGGGGGAAGGCGGGGGCAAAGGCAGGAAGGGGAAGCAGGTGAACTTGGAAGTCAAGGCCCACAGCACGGCGCAGGACGGGACGGAGGTTTAACGGCGGCGCGGGCGCGGGGCTGGGCAAGGCTTTTTATAAATTCCAAAATAAATAAATGCTCAAAGGAGAAAAGCTCAGCCCGGTGCTGCTGGTGTTGCTGCACCCTGGGAGGAGGAGGAGAAGGAGGAGGAGCAGCCTCCATAGCTGCCCTCTGCTCCTGGGCAAGGAGCACCGCAGTCCCTGGCTGCACCGCTTGCCCCCGGCAGGGACCCGAGCATCCTTTCACCCTGCAGCCCTGTTATCCCCCTGTGGGGTGCAGGCTGCGCAGGAGCTCCCCTCTCCTTTCCTCCCCCTCCCTCCCCCTCCCTTCCTCCCCCTCCGGGGAACCTGGGCTTTGGGGAGGGGGAACAGGGAGGTTTGGGGTGTGCTCAGCACAGGGGCCCAGCCCCTCCTGCGGATCTCTGCTGGGGGGGCTGGGAGGGCTTGGATAACTTCTCCAGCTCTGAAGTGCAGGCTGGGGCTCACCAACGCCCCAAAATGCACCTAAAAAATAATGAAGCGACCAAGTTGCTGTTTAAAAGGCAAAAAAGAAGAAAAAAGATGCTGACAAAGGCAACTGCAGCACAGTTACTGAGAGGGTGAAGCCACCATGCCTCAGGTGGAGCACTTCACTCTGGATTAACTCCATTCGGCTCCTTGAAGATGTCCACAGCTCCTGGGTGACAAACTGAGAGGAGACCTGGAGTGCTTCAGCCAACATCCCCCCATGCACATCATCCTGCTTTCAAGGACTGCCACAGTGACCCGAGATACCAGTGATATTCAGGCCCCTAAGAGGCCATGAAACCCCCTGAACACACACTGATGGGGATGGGAGGGTGGGGGAGGATTTTTGGAGCCCCCCCCACCCCGGCCCAGTAAAGCGCGGGTGGGCTGAGCACCACTTCACTGTGCCACTCACCTCCTCCTCCTCCTCCTCTTCAGCTTTCTGGAGGTTTCTGACCTCAGAAATGACTTTGGATGTTGTGCCAACCATCCCGAGCACAAGCACAGCCGAAGCCAGCAGTCCCCTGGCCTCGGTCGCCTGACGCTGCCTCACACTGTGAGAGCTGGAGACCCACAGCCGCGAGGAGCCAACAGCGATAGGGGATCTGGGGTGGCCAGCAGCTCAGCAGCAGGGCCAACGTCCCCCTCCCTGAGCCTGCACCGAGAGGACAGAGCCCACCCGGGATGCTCTGGCACCCATGAGTACCCCAAGCACCCAACCACCGGCAGCCTTTGGCCACGCTGCCCCATGGACCCTCCCTCCCTCTGTGGGTGGGCGCAACACAGGCACCGCGATACGGAACGCAGAGACTGGCCAGCGCTGCTGTATTTTATTTTCCACTCCAAAGCAGGTCATACCGACCCTAAGGCACCCACCATCAAGGCATCTTTTTTATGAGGTACAAAAGGCCCTCCCCAGCTGGGGCTGCCATCCCCTGCGCCCTCAGCGCAGGGTCACCAGCTCTTCGGCTGACGTGGGGTGAATGGCGACGGTGTTGTCCAGGTCAGCCTTGGTGGCCCCCATCTTGACAGCCACGGCGAAGCCCTGCAGCATCTCGTCGCAGCCCAGCCCTTGCATGTGCAACCCCACCACCTTTGGGGAGGAAACAAGAGGCTGGATGGGACCCAACACCAGGATGGACACTGGGCTTGGTGCGGGGGGAACTGGGACTCAGCCCAAGAACCTGGGCTGAGCAGGTCCAAGCCAACTATGTGGGGACAAGAGAGGACAGCCAGCCAGTCCCCACAGCACCCAGCTGTGCCCCCCTGAGTCCCCTCCACGCACCTTCTCCTCCTTGCCAGCACACACCAGCTTCATGACGCATTTCACCTTCCTCTGGGTGACAGCATGGTACAACGGGGTGAAGGATGTGCTGTAGATCTTCACGTTGTCCCTCCCATGCGCAGCCACCGCTTCATCTGCAGCAGAAGACACAGCACGTACGTCAAGGGAACACACTGTGCTCCCAAGGCGCTTACAAAGAGGGACCCAAAGCACATTCTGGGGGGCTCAGACCGCTCACTGGAGAGCAGATTGTTTGCTCCAGCTGCCCTGAGGGCCCACGCTCCCTATCACCTTCAGTGAGGCCCACGGTGCCGATGGGTGGGTGGCTGAAGACGACGGTGGGGATGTTGCAGTAGTCCAGCCAGGAGTCCTGCTTGCCCTCAAAGAGCCTGTGGGCCAGCTTTCGGGCAGCAGCAATGGCCACTGTGGAGAGGGATGGGGAGCCTGAGCCACAGCGCAGCGCCAAGGGATGGGGGGGCGGGATGGGGGGCACGGCCACAGTACCTGGGGTGAGGAGGGCTCGCCCGCAGACATCCCCGACGGCGTAGACCCCTTTCCTGGTGGTGTTCTGGTACTTGTCCACCACCACGTGGCCTTTGGCATCTACCTGTACTCCCTGCCACAGGAAACAGCAGCCACCTCAGCATGCATCCCATGGTGGGGAACAAGCCATACCCACGGGTGACCTGCACCAGTGGGTGCTGTGTTCTCAGCTGGGGCCAGGGCGTGGTGGGAACATCATCTTTGGGCAGGCTCTGGAGACCCACACAGGAACCCCCCCAGAGACCTGTGAGACCCTCCTGGAGACCTGCCAGCATCTTCACCCCCGTGTGGGTGGGCTTTCTGCCATCTCACCGCTCGGTCCAGGCACAGCTCCTCAGTGTTGGGCTCCCGCCCCACAGCCCACAGCAGGCAATCCACGTCCCGGATCACGCCCTCCGTCGGCTTGTGGCCGGGTGCTGAGGAGGTCACTGTCACCTCCAGAAGCCCCTGAGGGGACTTGGTGACTGTCTTAACCTGTGGGGAACAATGGGAACAGTGGGAGGAGAAGATGCTGACAGCTGTTGCCTTGCAACAGGCAACAGCAGCTGTGCCACAGGTCCGGGGATGCCATTTTGGGTGAGCAGTGCCCAAAATACTGGCTTTCCCCTTGGCCCTGCCTCTCCGGGAGTGATGGGACAAGGCACAGGGCTGCTCCTTGTGCCCGTACCTGCGTATGCTTCCAGACATCCACGCCTGTGTTCTCCAGCTCCTGGGTGCAGTTTGAGCTGATCATGGAGTCAAAGTTCCTCAAGACCTGGGCAGGGACACACCAGGCGGCCGTCAGCAGCGTGCCGATGCTTCCCTTCTCACCCCGCCTGCTCCCCACAGCCCCTCCAGACCCCCATCAGCTCAACGCCCCCATCCTCAGCATCGCTGCGTCCACCCTCCGGAGCCCACGCCGACTCAGACCTGACCCCCCCCTCACCCCCCACCTTTACATGGGCCCGGGGACAGGCAAACCCCAGTGGGCTGGGCTGCGGCTGCAGGGCAGGATGCGCGGCTGGGGATAACCAGGGGCGTCACCTTGTCCTGGCGGATCAGCAGGGAGGACTTGGAGCCCAGTGTGGAAAGGATCCCAGCAATTTCCACCGCGATGTAACCAGCACCGACGATGACGCTGCGCCTGCGGAGACGCGGCGATGACACGTGCCAGGGTGCAGAGCCACCACGATGGTGGGTTGAGGGGGTTCAGGGTGGGTGGGCGGGTGAGCCCCACTTTACCTGGGCAGTTCCTCCAGATCAAAGAAGCCATCGCTGGTGATCCCCAGGCTCGCACCTGCAAAGCAGAGCCCCATTCACACCCCTGCCCAGCTCCCCTGCCCGCCCCCACCTCCCAGAACCCGGCTCACCGGGAATCTCGCTGTCAAGAGGGACGGCTGGGCGCCCGCCCGTGGCTATGAGGATGTGAGGAGCCGTGTACTTCTTCCCTTCCACTTCGATGGTAGGCTCCGGGTCATCGGTGAACTTGCCGTAGCCCCGAATGATGTCAATGTGAGCCTTGGGGGAGTAATGGGCCCATGATTACCAGCTGGAGGAGGCACAAGAGGTGGCTAAAGAAGCCCAGGCTCACAGGGTTAGGGAAGGGGATGCCCATTAAGGCTGGAAGAGCTAACCACATCCTCACCTTCTTCACGTTGCTCTCATAGATCTCGTTCAGCCGCCGCACATAAGCATCACGCTTCTCTTTAATGGTTCTGGAACAGAGAAGGGGGGGGAAGGGGGAGAGTTTTACTGTCCCTAACAGTGGAACACAATTCAATCCCTTCGGTACATGGCCACAAAAATAAAGCGGCCACTGAGCAACCCAGCAGGCAGCTGCCTTCCCCGCCGACACGTGGGGTTTGTTCCTCCCTTCCCCACAGCTGGCTTTTTCCGGAGCCTCTTCCCGGGGCAGGTTTGCTCACCCTCCTTCCCACACCGCACCGGGAACCCCGGCCACGTGAACCAGCTCGGCATCCATCTGTGGGAACCCGTGAAGCAGACAGGGACCCTCCTGAGGGTGGACAATGAGCCCCAGGACCACGGCACTGACCTGCAGCTGCTCCCAGCAGGACTCACACCAGGATTCAGCTGGTTTCCAACTGGCTCTTCCCACACTCACCTCCAGTTGAACTTGACCCCGGGCGTTTCGAAGCCGTAGTCAGCGTGATCGTGGATGAACTCCGCGTGCACCGCCGTGTTCCACATCACCTGCCCACAGGAACTGGGATAACTGTTTTGCTTTTGGGAAGCCCACTCCTACCCACCTCTTCCCCCGCCTCCACTTCACCTCTGCTCGGAGCAGCCCGTGGGATGCAGGGCTGAGTGTTTCATGACATCCCGATGGCTCAATACACTCTGAACCCATTTTTCTCTCGCTGCTTCCTCCCCGTTGCCCCACGCCAGCGCCTCACCCCGGTTTGGCAGCAGCCCAAACCCAACCCACAGCTCCAGTGATGATGAAAGAAACCCCACTTACCTTTTTTGGCACGCACCCAACATTGACCTGAGGGGGGGAATAAGAGCAAGTCTCAGCATCAAGGCTCTGTTTGCCAACAGGGATGCTCCAGAGAGCACCCCACACCAGGCCAGGGCCCGGAGAGTACCCCACACCAGGCCAGGACCCAACCCCAGGGCTCTGCCTAGGAAAATGAACCCAGGATTAGAGGTTTTTGGCAAACAAGGGCAGTAACCGCCTTCGGTGCCTCAAGGTTTTGCAGTTTGCCTGGTTTCCTTCACTTCCTTGAAAGAGAACACGGAAGGCACCCGGGCTTCAAATGCAAGGCCCTTCTGGTTTCTTCGTTTAAAAGAGGGTTACTAGGAAAGGGGGGGGG
>VZTU01017859.1:27506-40435 GCA_013400835.1 Zapornia atra
GCGGGGCAGGAGTTAGTGTGCATCTCCCTGGAGAGCAGAGCTCTAATTCATGCCAGTTAACCACAGAAGGGAGAATTCTTACAAAAGAAGCGCCAGAAGAGGTGGGAGTGGTACTAGAGTTTCATCCTCTCCTCTCCCAGCAGTCCGGGAAATCAAACAACGACTACGAATACAGCAGGCAAACCGACTGTTGGACTGATGGGGACAGGATATATATATATATATAAATAAATATATATATATATAGTGTCGCAAGGAATTCAGTCTCAAGTTGTGCTAAACACTCTTCGTCCTCTGTATGGCACGTTTTGGTCCATGATGGGGATTTGTAAGTTGAGACGAACCCCAATTTCTTACAGAAACGTGTAAATATTGTTGCTCTTTTTAAAATGCCAGGTGTACTTCCCTCTACAAAGGTCAGGAGAGGTTTATAGGAAGTAGTCTGGGGTACGACGGGTGACATGAGGCTCGCCACGACGAGGCGCCGGGTCAAACTGGAGGCTGCAGGGAAGAAAAAGGGATCATTTTCCCTCCACCACAAGGTGCTTCCCAGTGCTGTAACAAATCCTAGACGTGCTCTCCTGCTGCTAGTGCTTTACTCGGCCTGGCTGCTTCCACGTGAAGCATTCCTGGTCCGAAAACAAGCAGCTGTGGGAGTTAAGGCTGGGAGCAAGACCCCCAACCACCCAGCAGTCAGCTCCTCCAGCAGCTGCTTTCACTCCAGCTCAGCTGAACACAAAATTTGGTCTCTCTCACCCACCTTGACGCAGCCTTGTGCTGCCAGAAATAAAAATAAAGGTATAAACCAGCCTGCCTTTACTCTCCCCATCAAACTGGGGCACTACAGGGATTAAGAAAACACAGAAGCTCCACTTTCCAGAGAGCAGGAAGAGGAGATCACAGAACCACACGGTTGGAAAAGCCCTTTAAGATCCCTGTCCTGTGCTGACCCATCTCCCTGAGCACCTCATCTCCCCGGCTGTTAAACACACCCAGGGGTGGGGACTCAGCCCCCTCCCTGGGCAGCCTGTGCCAGGTAGAAAGCTGCCCTCGGTTACTGGGTTAAGAGTTTCACTCACTAGTTCGGTTCCTGCAGGTAGAACTCAGAACATTCATTGCAGAGTGGGCAGAGGTGAAAAGAACCCCTTGGAAAGGATGGGCTGGGAGGAGGGAACAGCCCCGAGGTTACTCACAAGGAATATTTTAAAGTGTCATCTAGTTCCATGATAGCAGCCTGGTTCCCGCAGCGGTAGCAGTAATTGGGCGCGCTGAAAATGGTGACAACATTTCGGTCGTGGCACCAATTATAACCCTGCCAAGAGACAGGAAGGGGGGGTGGGGGGGTGGAGAAGGAGAGAAAATACCAACCAGAGTCTTAGTTAAACCTCAAACCTCAGCCCGCCCCAGGTTCCTCTGGGGGCCTGAAACCACCCAAAGCGTTTGCGAAACTCCTGGTATTGGCAACAGCCTTTTGTCTCGCTGCCTGGCGCAGACAGTGTCAGCCGCTCTACGGAGGTGGGCTCCCTGTCCCTCCTGCCTTTACCCGTTTCATACAGGAGGGAGGGGCTGTGCCACCAGGAAACCTCAGGATTCAGAGACAGACAGGCCTTCAGCTTTCGCCCGCTGTCAACGGGAACCTGCCTGCCAGGTGTGAGAGGCTCCTGACACCCGGCGCTGCCCAAGGGATCGAGCGGGTGTTAAACCCACAGCTGCTCCACTGACCCACCTGGCGTTTTTCCAGCACAAGGAAAGCCTGTCAGGAGCTATAATCGTGGTTTAATCCTGGTCACAGCTTAATCCCAGTCACGCCTGACCCTGCCCAGCGGCCCAGGCCGGCCCGGTTAGCGCAGCAGCCGCAGCAGCGCGTGAGGAGATGGCTGCTTCCACAACGGGGTGTGACGGGGTCCCTCTGGCACCTTCCCTGGGAGAGGGGAAGGGGCAGAACATCCCCGTAGCCACATCACAGGTCACAGCACGTGGGTTCACGCTGGCGGGTCCTTCCACGTGCTTTAAGTTCCTCTCTGGTACTTCACCTGCCTGACAGCTTACACAGCCCATCGGCGGGTGTCACAGCACAGGCAAGAACTGACAAGTGAGTTTTTGGTCACCCCACCAGCAGAGTGCCTGCCTTACCTCCATGACGAGCTGGTGGGCGCGGGAGACCAGCGTGAGCCCGTTGGCGTGGTTGAAGGTCTCGGAAATGTCTTGTCCGAAGGTGTAGCCGGCACCGCGGGGGGATATGCCCCAGCCACCGCGGTCGTCCGGATCCGACCACAACAGATCACACATGGGACCCTGGAACAGGGCATTTCAGATCACTAGCAAGCTCCTTACAAAAAGGCAGTTTTAAAATACATCTACAGCAAAAAGATTGCCAGCAGGTCCTTCTCTGAGCAAGGCAGGGGTTTGCTGACACACGCAGTGCTGGCTGCTCACTCTGACACTCAGCATCCTTCCCTAAGGAGTGAAGGCACACAGCTGACCAAAGAGGAGCCCACACAACCAGGGAGCTGCTCCCACCTCCTCTTCCACACACACCAGTCACTGTTTCACTTCAACTACTCTGACACAGGACACAGAGAGTGAGCAGATCCACGCTCTCACTGCTGATTCTCCCAAGGAAGTGAGAGGCCACACAAGAAGGACACACAGCAGCTTCACCACTGCCAACAAAGCTGTGATATAAAGTCAGGGAAACGACCCGCAGCAGGCTACAAACCATTCCAGGGATGAACATTAAGCCTTCAGCAGCCTTTCTGGCAGGGTACTGGGCATTTCATTTCCTCTCTGAAACAGTCTGTTGTTGGACTTTGAATATTCAAAAATATGCAAATACATCCAGAATACATCTAACAGCCACCAGTGCAGCTCAGCAGCTTTTCCTGACGAGCTACTAAGGGGCAGGAAAGATGCTCAAGTGTTCACCTCTCCTGGGTTTGGCCAGGATGGAGTTCATTCCTCTCCAGCAGCAGGTGGGATGCTGTGGTTGGGAGCTGGGATGGGAGCTGTGCTGGTAACACAGGGATGGTTTAGTTGCTGCCCAGCAGCCAAGGGCTTTTCAGTTGCTCCTCCTGCCCTGCTAACGAGAAGGTGGGGGGCACCCAGGGAGCTGGGAGGGCACACAGCCAGGACAGGTGACCCAAACTGGCCAAAGGGGTATCCCATGCCAGTTATGTCATGCTCAGCATAAAGGGGGGCTGGTGGGGGGAGGACACACAGTTTTGGGGTTGGTGCAGCTCTGGGGCAGCTCTGAGCTGTCGGGTTGGTCAGACACTGCTCTGTGCATCACCAGTTTCACACATTTATCAATTCCTGTCACTGTTATTTCTCTGCCAGCCCAGTGACCTGTCCTTAGCCCAGCCCATGAGGTTTGCCTTGGGTTTGCCTTTTCCCCTTCCCCTTTTTCCACTCCCCAGAGTCAGTGGCTGCCTGGTGCCCAGCTCCTGGCTGGGGCAGAACCACGACATCACCCACAGCTGCCGCTGGCTCCTACCCGCTCCACAGCAGCGACCACACATGGGGGTCCTCAGCACAGCCAGATCTCAGCACAGGGCTGGGGAAACCCTGGAGAGGTTTGTTTTAATCAGGGACCGCTCCAGGCCACTTGTAAGCCCCAACACCAAAGAGTCATATGCTAACCCAGGAGCTCAGAAGCTGGGTTCTTCAGCCCTGATCTCAGGCCCACAGGAAGCAATGCACAAAGTCAAACCCCACAGAGGAAAGGACTGGCTGGGGAGGGTGGAAGGATGGCGACACAGCATGGCTTGGTGTGCCAGCTGCCTGCTCATGAACAAGCCTGTGAGGAGGCTGAAGGTGGGAGCACCTTCCCCTGCCAAATACCATTACTCTTGGAGTCAGCATGACCGTCACAAAATCCTGTGATTCTGCAGGAAAAATACAGCTCTCCTTTTGTAGGGAGCTGTAATCAAGAGTGACCTGCATGTGTTCTGCCCAAACATTCATCTGCTCCAGCTCTTAGGCAATCATCTGCCATGTAACTGGGCATCTTGCTGTTCAAGGGGGTGCCTGTGCAAGGCTAGGTCTGCATTTGCCACCAAGAGGTATCTACATGAACGATGTGTTTCCACTCCTGTTACCTCGTGAGGAACTTCCTGCAGGCGGTCCAGGGCCCTGATATGATCCAGTGTATCTATGGATGGGGAGAGGCCACCGTGGAGACAGAATATCTGGTCCGGGGGGAGAAAAAACAGATGAAAAAAGGGAATTAGAGCAATGTGTTCAGTGTGTGCTGCTGTGGGAAAACAGATCTCTGGAACACTGGGTTTAACAGCCGTAAATCTTTCCCAATTACAGCTGTCACACCCTTGCAGCAGAGAAACCAAATTTAATTCCCTGCAGAAGGAAACGGAACTAAAAGGCTGCACCTCACACAGAGGGATCAGAGGAGCAGCAAAGGTACCAGCCCCCCTGTTTTTAGAGTATCCTGCTCCACAGCCACAACTGAACACGCAGCTAGAGCCTCAGGAGGGGCTCCTGCTTGTTGAGCAGTCCTTTCAAGGGAAGCACGCATAGGATACGTCCAGGCAGGGGCCACGGGCCAGGCCTACCTGGCCATCGACGAGCGCCGTGAGCGGCAGGTAGTCGAAGAGGTCTGTGAAGTACTTCCAGACGTTGGCGTTGCCGTACTTCCGCAGGCACTCGTCGTAGAAGCCGTACACCTGTGTGATCTGCCTGCTCTCGTGGTTGCCCCTTAGTATCGTGATGCGCTCCGGGTATCGCACCTGTTGGGGAAGAAAGCTCTCCTTGAGCCAGGTGCTGCACCTCCAGCACAGACACGCGGCGCAGCAGAGCCTCTCAAACCGCGGGCAAGCGCTCAGCAGCGCTGGGGAACGCTTCTCCACCGGTGCCTTTCAAGGTACACCCGCCCAGCTCGTGCCGATGGGGGGATGGATGGGCAGAGCCCTGTCTCAGAGCCCCCCCGAGCGCGGCGCTGCCCGAGGCCGCGGGAGAGAAGCTCTCGACCCGTACCTTCAGCGCCACTAGGAGAGTCACCGTTTCCACCGAGTAGTAGCCTCTGTCCACGTAGTCTCCCATGAACAGGTAATTCGTGTCTGGCGACTTCCCACCAATTCTAAAGAGTTCCATAAGGTCGTGGAATTGGCCGTGGACATCCCCGCAGACGGTGACGGGGCAGCGTACCTCCTGCACATTGGACTCCTTCGTAAGGATTTCTTTAGCCTAGGCAAGACAAAACACCTGTTTAGGGGACACAAAGGTAGGAAGCTCCTCCTAAAGCAGGTGCAGACTCACAGAGCTGTAGGGGTCGGAAGGCCCTCCAGAGCCCATCCAGTCCAACCCCCTGCCAAAGCAGGGTCCCTAGGACAGGGCACACAGGTCGGTGTCCAGACGGGGCTGGAATCTCTCCAGGGAAGGAGACTCCACACCCCCTGGGCAGCCTGTCCCAGGGCTCCCTCACCCTCACTGGGAAGAAGTTCTTCCCCAGGTTGGTGTGGAACTCCCTGTGCTCCAACTTGAGGCCATTGCCAGGTGCAATGTTGCCCACTGCATACCAATTCAAAGAGGTAACTAAGCAAGTTAGTTCCAGCAGCGTGAACTTCAGGACTGGCAGGGGCTGCACCATTCCCACCACCACTGGGGTTCACCCACGATCCCTCCGCTTCCTCCAAGCTCTTCTCAGGTACAGACAAGACAAAGCACTATTCCAGTCGGCTTCTCCAGCACCAAGGGCAGACTGTACCCTCTTAAGCACAACCCATTTAGTCATTTCTTTAAAGACACAGATTTGGACAGATCTCTCCACCCACGTGTTGAACACAGCTCAGGACTGTTCGTCTCAGCTCTGCATGTGACAGTAGTGCTCACCCGTCTCATCTGACCGCCCCAGTCGAACCAGAGCTGTCCCCTCAGCTCTGCCAGCCATCCCACACCCTGTCAGCAAGAGCTCAGCACCAAACTCCTGCCAACAGAGACTGGCCAATGCCCCAGCCACCCGTTGCAAAGGCAGAGATACCAGAGCAGACAGAGGGCACCATTAAGGCGACTCTTGTGGGTTTTTGAGCAGCTACATCTGCAAAAGCCCACGTGCAGCTAGGTACTACCTGATACTGACATCAGTAGGAAAGCCATGGCCTCCCAGATTCCTGACAGAACTCAGCTGTCTCACAGTGACACACTTACACGCAGAGCCCGTCCTGCCACACTTCAGCTCCACCTTGGTTCCTCGATGGACTGCTCTTGACCCCACACAGCCGTGTGGAACCATTCGTGTTGTCACCTTCACTGGCAACACGGCAGCAGGCTGGAACAACCCTTCTGCCAGCACTGACAGCTACCCCTCTCTGCCTTGCTCCTCGGGGATGCCCCAAGGCTTCCCTCCCCGCACACCCATAGCACACCCATAAAGCTCCAGCGCTCTCCCAGGAGCAGGATTTCGCAGCGGCGGGTCCGTGCCATGGTAACAGCACTGTATTGACAAAGCCAGCTCATCCTGCCAGTGCTGAGCAGAGATGATGTTGAGAAAGGCCGTGCATGACAAAGCAGCTCGCCTGGCAGGAATCCCACAGCACCAGATGAGCTGAGCTGTGTCACTCTGCCAAACAACAGCCAAGGAGCGCGCCAGCACCGGGGCTTGGTGGGGCTGCCCCGGCTCTCCGCAGGTACCACGCTTTCAGGGCGCACTGTGTTGAGTACAGCACGTCTAGAGCCAGCATGTGTGAAGAACAGGAACCTTCTCTGCACTTCCAGGAATTCACAACTCCACTTGCCTTGCAGAGGGGCAGCTTTCTGCTTCTCGCTTCAGCTACAGATGAAAACAGGCCTGGCTAAGCTTGGCTTTACTAAGCTAGTGCCAAGCAGAGCTGCATAGGCAAGAGGTGCTCCTCTCCCCCGGGGAACTTTTTGCCTGCCAGATTTTCAGTCCCCTTTGAAGCACAACAGCCCAACAACTTCTAAAGGCAGGTCACATACAGCTGGAGAAGCCAAGTCAGAAGCAAACTGAACATAGGGAGCCACCAGCGGCTTCCCTGGCCACATGCAGCTGGCAGCAAACCGACCACAGATGGAGCGCTGGCATCCCTGGGTTCAGTCACCTCTTGCTCGACACCCTGCAGCTCCTCTGCTCATTCCAGCCATGTAGCACAGCCTACCTGCACCACCTCATCCCGTTATCAAACACAGCAGTGGTTTTGCCACTTTCAGCTCACAGACTGATGCAGATGGGCACCTGAGGCACCGGAACAGAGAGGCTTCGGTCCAGTTTGGACACAAGATGCCTAGTGCTGAACAGTGACTTCCCAAGGACACCCGTGTTCACATTCAAGGGTCAGTTGCCTTGCTGCTTTTAGGGAAAGCAGGTATTTGGGAGTAACGAAAACCCAAGCAGTCAGGGCTTGCACAGCATGCAGTGTGCCCCTTGTGTGGTACGTCTGGAGGAGAGGAGGCTCAGGGGAGACCTCCTTGCTCTCTCCAGCTCCCTGCAAGGAGGCTGTGGGGAGCTGGGGCTCAGCCCCTTCTCGCAGATACCCAGCCACAGGACGAGAGGGAATGGCTGTGAGTTGTGCCAGGGGAGGCTCAGGTTAGGAATGAGGAGACATTTCTTCTCCCAAAGAGCGGTTGGGCATTGGAAGGGGTTGCCCAGGGAGGTGGTGGAGTCACCGTCCCTTGGGAAGCTCAAGGAGAGGTTGGATGAGGTACCTGGGGACGTGATTTAGTGAGGCATATGGGTGGCAGGGGGACGGTTGGACGAGGTGATCGTGGAGGTCTTTTCCAACCTTCACAATTCCATAGCCCGAGGGACGCGACTCAGGCTCAGATGCATCCTGCCCGTGAACTCAGCGACAGGGGGTCTGCCTGGCAGTCCTAAGCAGCCAGAAACTGCTGACTGCCTTGCACCAATGAGTGTGATAGCAGTGCTCAAACTCTGTTCAAGGATCTTTACAAGCACCTGTGGCACCTTTTGAGACCTTCTCCCCCCTGGGGGAGACACACATGAAGCACAGCCAGACACAGCTGCTCGCTGTGTTCCCACTCGCAGGGTTTACGTGCAAACTGGAGCTCGTTTCACCACCAAAGGCACATCCAGTTCCCTTCCAGCTGGGTAACAAGAAATACACTTCTCTCAAGCCCCTGGGGAGAAGATGCACGACACTGTACAGACACCATACACACTTACCAGTTATCTCAACCACATCATCGCTCTCCACCTCCCTGACCTGCCCCCAAAGCCCATGTGCCCACCCGGAGGGCACGCCACAGGTACAGGAGCAGAGTTCCTTTTTGTGCACTCACACTAAGTGCATCCAGGGATGGTGAGCCAGCCCGAGCCCATGGTGCTGCTAGGAGAATCTAGAAGTTTCCCCTCGGAAGAGAGGAGGAGCTGAGGAGCAGCAGCTCCTGAAGCTGCCTGCCAGCTGTTACTGCGCAGGCTGTTGTAGCTTACTATAAAGACAGACACACATGCACATTCGTAGATTAAGTCCGTTGTATTAACACCAGGGAGCTGGTTTAAATCAGGCTTGGGAGCTGAGCTCAGCTGGGCACACAAGCTTGCCCTCATGTGACTTTCTAATGCAGAACAAGACCTTTAAAACCTTAAGCATCGTTTAAAACACTTGGGGTGAGTGGCAACTAACCAGTGCACTCTGTGGTGGAGGTAATGCTCAAGTCAAACTGCTTAAAATAACAAAAGCCCCTCTAGAAAACAGGGATTAAACACTCTAACACAGGCAAGCTGCCCTGCATCATCATGGTTTACTCAGAGGCTGTTAAATAGCTGGACTTTAGCTACCCTTGTCTTAGGAAACAGGGCCAATGTTACCAGCTTCCTAAGCTTGCTCTGAAGAAAGCCACATCCAGGTCAGAATAAGGAGTATCAGCTTTTAGATAGTTTTATTAAATAAACCTCCATTAACTACAATAGTCACCAGATCTGTGCTCAGAATGACTCCGAAGAGCAGGCTGTTTGCTGGCTGGGAGCTGTCCCAGTGATGGATCCTGTAGATCACCTTGGCAAGCAGGAACACAAGCGTGCCTGCTGTCCCGGCCCTCCCTCCACATGGAGGGAGGCTGGAGAACACACAGCCCAGTAATTACCGAGTTGTAAGAGGAAACAGGGGGTCTTGGGGCTTGAGAACAACCCATGAAGGCACCGCTCCGAAACCTGAGATGCTACACTGGCTTTGAGAGCAGGAGAGCAATCCCCTGCCAGTGACTTCATCACATCCACAGCGACTGTTACGCCGCTGAGATCTGCCTATGGTAACTGCATAGGCTGAGCCCGCGGGTGAGGGAATGATGATCCAACCAGGAGGCAGGCTCCTCAGCCACGTGCCTTCTCTAGGGAAAGCCAAAGGCCCCAAGCACCCACTTCACATACAAGATCCTCAGAGAGCAGGAAAACTCACACTCCTTTGGAAAGATTCATCTACTGCGCCATGAGCACACCCACAGAGGCTCTTCCTTTGGGAATGACAGGAGCAAGACATGGAGTTCCTAAGCAAAGTTCAGCTGAACTGTCATTCATCAACCACGATGGATGAAATTGCTCCCTCAGTGAGCACACTGACAGCGTTAAAAATGGCAAGGAGCTTGTCCTGAGCAAGAACCAGCTAGGTTCTCCCCAGGTGAGATGGAAGGCGAAGGGGCAGAGCTGTCCTATCCCTGATCAGCACGGCAGCAGAGGACAGCCTGGAGCCTCCAGAGCAACAGAGGCTTCAAGGTGCACACATGCTCCTTGAGGGACCTGGGCCAGCACACCCCGGGGTGAGTGTCATCACTAGAGAGATGAAACGTTCCTGGCCACGACTCAACGCTCAGAACCCCGTGGTTTGAACGGTGTCCAGGGCGACGCTTGGCTCCATCACTCCTACTAATTTCACCAATTAGCACAGAAGTTCTTGCTAACTCATTCTCCTGGATTTAACTCCTAGGTGACACGACCTCGGAGGACAGAAGGATCACAGGTAGGTGCCACTAACAGCAATACTGCCCGCAGCAGCACCTGGCTCCTGCTGCTTGGTTTGAAGGCCCAGTGTACACACAAGCCTTCATTAGCAATGAGAAACTCCTCCTCCCACCACTTCACAAAACAGAGCTCTCAAGCTGCTCAGAGCCTGCAACCCTTCCACACATCCAAAGAAGAGGGATAGAAAAAAGAAGCTCCTGAGATGGTTATGGCTGGTTGCCTGCCTACAATTAATTTACAGGAGCCTTTCACTTGCCTTCTTTCATACCCCCTTTTTTTTTTACTTTGGTGAAACCCCCTTTTCCCAGGGCGGCTCTCAAGCCCCTCACCCACACCAGCATCCATTTCCTGACCTGACACACAGGTCCTCAGAGATTTCTGCATCCAAACTTGCGGTTCCTGTTAAATGAATCCAACTTCTTGGCCCTTTAGCCTGACTTCAGCTGTCCACGGTACAGGTTACAAGCTGTCCAGGTTCCAAGGCAGCTCAATACAGCCAGCACTACCCCAACCAACAGTTCCTACACCAGCACCAGCCTAGAAAGCCGTCCTGGCACCCCAATGAAGCACGGACACAATCCAAGGCAGACTTCCATAGATTTTCACATTCCACCAGCATGGAAAAAGGCACTAACAACCTTCTGCCAGTCTAAGGCCATGATGTTAAGACAAGCAGGGTGAGATGCGAGACACGGGATGCGCATTTCCCTCCCCACCGTGCTGGAACACTTCTCGTGTCTACAACCTCCAGCAGCAATGGCAATCGTTTGTCCTTCTGTTCTCCCTCAAACACCTGCATGATTCCAGCTGGAGTTCATTCTGAAGACCAGCAGAACAGGAAACAAGCACTCTCACGTTGTCGCGAGGCAGTATCTCAATTAACCGCGTGAAGAGCACAGGACTGTTTAGCTGCTAAAGCCATGTTGAAACAGGGCATGTGAAGACACAGCCTGAGCTTTACAGGCACAAATTTCAAGAACTTTCAAGAGGCAGAGTAATCTGGCAGACCCTCACCAAGCTATGTCCAATCTTCCCCTCATTACTGCCCGTTATGCCAGTAATTAAAAGCAAGAATGACCCATACAGGCAAGCCTGAAGTTTGTTTCTTGGGGTTTTGCCTCCCCCCATTTTTATTTTATTTTTTTAAATTATTCTTCCCCAAATACAAGCCTGAGGCAAGGGATACTATTGTGCCTGGCCTCTAAGAAATTAAGTCACAGGAGTGTTAAGTGAAACAAGGCCAATAAAGGTTTCTCCAAATATTACCTCCAGGAAACAAACTGAGCCAGCTTTCAGCAAGGACTGCTTCACGCCAAAAGCAAGCCTGCACACCCCAAAGCTTGTGTAAGCTCCTTTCTACAACCAGCTGGGTGATACAGCCACTCCCCAACAGCCTAAAAAGAAGCCAGGTAAGAGCATCGCAGAGCGGTTGCTTCATGCCCGAGCCGTTCCAATCACTCGCTGGCACGCTTGAAGAACAAGGTGCTGCGACAGATGACGCTCATCTCTCGCCCTGCTCCACAGGTTCAGGGCTCCTACCTGTCATTTGGATGACAAACACCCTCTCTGCCTCCAGCTGCCACTCACCCTGTTCGCCGTGTAAACCCTGACGTGCAGCCACAATCTGCTGGTGGTGTCCTCCAGCTTCCCAAAAGGCAGCAACCACCGCTCCTTAACTTCTAACGACACAACCGGGACAGAAGGGGAATGGTGTTGTGCCACAGCTGGCTGGTTAGAACAGCAGTTCCCAACCAGCAGCACTCGGGGCAGGGAACAGGTCACGCAAATAAGTTCTCTCGGGCTGATGAGCTGGGCCTCAGGCTGAGCTGCACAGCCACAAGGGACTCTTACTCTTCAAGCTAAGGCTACTCCTCAAGCTGCCGCTGCTGCACCAGCCCTTCTCAGCACACTCCCTCAGAAACTGATCGAGCTCTGGTAAGAGTCATAAAACAGCCTCAGCACAGAATAAAAACAGAAAAACACAAAATAAAAGAGGCTGTAAAGGGCTAGCTGTCAGGGCTACTGGTGAAAACATCTCCCAGGAAGCCAGAGCCTGGAGTCCAGCACTGCCTCTGCCCATGGCATCCAAACAAGCAGCTCCTACCTCTCTGATGAGCACCCCAGGCACGTTCTGAGGTCACAGCACAGACCCTCTCTACTGCTCAAGTCTCACTGCAGTAGTCTACCGAGGATCCAGCAGAAGGATCCAGCTGCACCTCGTGAAGGGGTTTAGTCACCGAGATGTTCAGTCAATGGCCAAAACATGTTGCCACGAACAGGTGCCCAAAACCATGGTTCACTTCTCCGGGAACTGAGCGAGACACACAGCACCACCAAGTTCACCTTCAGCAACACGATGCTGAGAGGAACCCTGAACCAACCACCTGCACCTGACAAACCATCGGTCCACCCAGGGAAGGCAGCCAAGGGCTCCTCCGAACTGCCTGACACACGGCAACATCCCTGCTGGTCACTGGGATAAGAAGCAAATAGAGAGAATAATTTCTGTAATCACATTTGTTACCATTTCAGGTCTTTAACTGTCCCCTCTGGCAGGCCCAAAGAGAACCCCACCTTCCTCAGGGCCCGCAGACCGGAGGGAATGCTCACATTCCCTGATTTAACTTGTCAGGCAGAATCCAACATCACTCTAAGGATCCGTCTGCTAACGGGGATGGGGGGGGTGGAGAAAGCGCCTGACAGCCCGCGGTAAACGAGCCCAAACAGGGATCAGCCAAAGGGCTGTCCAAAATAGCAAGCCGTGCCCTTTATCCAGCCACCCGGGTTCTATTTCAGCCTCCCTGTAAGCCTCTGCTCGGGCTGGCACCGCAGCTCACCTCTTCCCCCCGGCTTTCCTAGATTACACATCAGCCGTCACAGGGCTTCCTCGGGGACCTGGGGCCAGGCTCGCAGCGTGTGGCTACCGCAGGCCGAGGGACGCGGGGCGGACGCGCAAGGCCATGCCCCCGAAGGGCAGGGGCGGTCC
>VZTU01017860.1:1206-41117 GCA_013400835.1 Zapornia atra
TAAGCCTGGTCTCAAGTCTTCCTGTGTACCTTTATGCCCTGGCAATCCCGGTGTGTGCTTGTAAAATTCAGTTTAGATTCAAAACAAAACTCCAATATTAGGAAGAAATATGATGATGGCACCTTATTAATGGAGCGTATAGCCTTGTCTAGCAATATAATCTCAAAATCTGTCATGTTACATCTCTGATGAAACCCACTTGCATATAAATCTTGTGCAGATGTATGTATATGATATGCATCCAATACAGGCTGCTGTTTCGGGAGGGTTTGTGCATTACTGTCTCATTAGGTTATTATATCATATTCTGTCATAAGTCTAGTAAACTTCTCTTGGGCCACATTAATCTTATAAAGTAGAGAGATGAGAATAGCACAATTCAAGGGAAAACTCCAAAAAGAATAGAGTGCTCACAACATGATCTGCCTACAGGATTTTCTGAAACTACCCGAGGGTAAAAGAGAGCAGTAAGAACAATTTTAATAACAACCTATTTAATCAACTTATTTCCATTGTATTATTCCTTCTTTCCACCTTCTCTTCACTGAGATCTGCAAATGATTCAGCAATTTCAGGCAGGCAGTTGTGGAGAACGAATGAAGATGGTAAACAAATTGCAATCTATATAAAGTGCAGAGCTATTTTCTGCAAAGGTTTTACTATAGCACAGAACAACTTCATATGCTGACAGTGCATCATACTAGGTAGGATCATATCAATAGAATTTGTATTTCTATCCCTATTACTATTCCCAGGTACCTGTACACAGACACTGATGCCTGGCAGCCTTTGCTGGTATTTGCACCTCTTTACTCCCAGATATTTTAGTGTCATGGCTAGAGACTTTTTTTAGATCTGAATCAAACCAGGTCAATCAAAGGATGCTGGGCTTTGGATCAAATGGTAGTCATTTTAATCCAATGATAACACAGTTGCTGCTAGTTCAGGAATGGGTAAAGAGATGCATGCCTTTTGATACGTCTAAGATCTCTCATTCAACCAGATACAGGCTCAGAACTGAACCACCAACACTATTTTTTAAAGCCATTAAATCAGCTCTCTTCTTTGGGTGCTAACTGGCCTGTATTTGGATCTTTGCTTTGAGCTTCTGTCTGACTTTCCTGTTTATGACTGTAGATTACCGTTTGAGATGTTTGATCTGAAAGGAAAAACCAAACCCGATAGGGTTCGATGGGGGTCGGAACTGAGACTTCAGAATTACTTTCAAGTAATGATAAAATTTTAAAAGCCAAGTTCCTAAACAAAGTGTTAATTGAGCCACTCCCTCTTGAATAAGCATAAATAGTCCTTTTCCCACCTACTTGACACTTACTTGGTGGATTTAATTATCACTTAGCCAGAAGGCAGAGACACTATTACACCTAGCCAGAGGGGACTAGGGGGGGAAAACAGTCACTTTAATGAGCTGGAACAGAAGTAGGTCAATGAAAAAATGTATGTATAATCTACTAGAGTGCTTCTATGTATATATATATATATATTTGATTAGTGGACTAAAGGTGACATTGATTATTGAAGCTTAAAACATCAAACTTCAGTTAGTTGAGTGATGTTTTGTTTCCTTTTCACCTTTTTCATAATACTGTGACTGTACTCCGCACTCATGCTGATTTCAATCCTTAGTAGCATTCGTTTTATTACTTTTTACTATAATGTCCTACTGAAGAAACATGGATTTCAATTTATTAGGTCTTTTTGTAACAAATTACTAGCATATCTATTTGCTTTTATTAAAATAATTGTTCTCTGCTCATGTGTTTTCTTAAACTATAGGGTTTCTCTGTCATGTATCTTCATACTTTTATTTCACAAATAGGTTAGGTTAAAAGGAAACAGAACTTTCATTTTCTCTAAATCCTCAGTAGTGCGTTGTTTACATGACACAACTTGCTACTCTTAGGATGCCTATGTGGAAAAGCAATGGAAAGACAGAATAGAAAGAAGAGAGAATTAGCATAGCAAAAAGTTAGGCTGTGACTGGAGGGTGTTACTCAGGATGAAGGTCTACATTGCTTCAGGAAAATCAGTTTAAGTAGTCCTTAACAGCATTTTCTTGTGTATTTAAAAGATCTTCTCTTTTCTCTTTCTCTCATGCTTCCTTACTCATGCTACACTCCACTGGATTCAGTATCACTATCTAACATAATTCAATTAACTAATATTTACAGTGCAATATTTATTCTTTCTCAAAAGTTATGTTAGCCGACTTCCTAGGTTATGTTGTCCTTAAGTAGGAGGTTGAGAGATGTTTCCTTTGCTGAAAGGGAGGTCAAATTGTAATCACAAGGACCTCATCACCATTTTTTGGCTGATACTTCTGGGATGAGGCATAATAATTTCTGACATTACTTTATTGCAAAGAAAACAAGAGAATAAAGTAATGGAAGGGAGTTGTTAATCCAAATCCAGGCAACCAGGCAATAAATCGTTAGTCTGCCAGAGCCCCAGAACATGTCAAGGTTTCAAAAGCATTCAAAACACAAAGCTTGGGAGAAAACCACAAAAAGCATGACTGCAATATATCACATGATCAGATCCGAAAAAATCGAGGGTATTAGTGTCCTATATCACAAATAAAAGCAACCTTAAATATCAGCCTGTCTGGAGTTAGAGAGGAGTGGGGAACTGGAAAGGAGGTTTCCCTTCTGATCCCAATGTCAGCAGCTGACTTAGGCACGAGCAAGGAATGCAAACACAACACAGGAGAGATTTTTAATACTGCCTTTAGGAGTGTTCAAATACCTCCCCTTTTGTCATGGCACTTCCATGAAGAATATGTCTGATGCTTTGGAGGCACGGAGAATAGAAGCCCAGAATGCAAGCTGAGCATCAGATGGAGGAAAAATTCCTTTTTGGGTTTGACTAATAACTGGTAGAAGCTTGAAGTCTGCTATTATAACAAATTTGTACAGATCAAACACCTTTGCCCTTCTCATAAGCAAATCCAGTCCAGGTGGTGCCTGACCAGGGCAGAGCAGAGGGGGAGGATCACCTCCTGTGACCTGCTGGCCACACTCCTCCTGATGCCCCCCAGGATTCCCTTGGCTCTCTTAGGCCCCAGGACACACTGCTGGCTCATGGCCAACCTGTCATCAACCAGGACCCTCAAACCACAGAGACCTGAAGATTTCCTTGTTCTCAGATACAAAATATTTGTAGTCAGCATTTCTGTGTTGTGTGAGATCAAACATGGGCACAAGAGGCACAGGAAAAATTGCACTTCACATTTATGCCTCTTGGGGTGGAAATCATGAATATTTCCTTCCAGATCACTCATTGTGCTTTTTTGTCCCTGTCAGTCTCCTCCACATTTGAATTACTGATGCTGGCTTCTTATTAATAGATGTTTCCTCTTGGACTTAAAAAAGCTTTACCACCTTTCACAAAGCACCAAAGTTTCAGCTTAATTTTTCAAACAGAAATAATTTCCAGTTACTCAGCTGCCAGCATTAGCACAATTATGCAGTATGTACAAATAATTATGTGCAGATATGTAGAACAATTTGAGGAAAAAAATGAATTCAATTTACTCCTGGGGGCTAATGTTATTCAAATAAGTTTATATTCCTGGCAACAATGCTAAAGAGCCATCTTTGCTCTACGCATTGAGCTGAACCCAGCCAATGAAGGCCAGTGGGACCAGAATGAAGCTGCTGTGCAGTATTCATTTAACCTCCAGATCCTCGAGAGGTAAAGGCATAATCCTTTTTTCCTGGAATTAAGATTTCATTCTCTTCTCCAAAGCACCAGATAGATTACTGCATCTTTCCTGCTGTGATTTTAAAGCCTTTAGGTCTGGCTTTCCCATGTAATTTCCTTACTCTTTGTATAATTTCTTTCTTTAACAATGTATTTTCCAGTGCAAGTCAGTTACTTCTGCTCCTGAGTGACACTACTTTAAATGGGATTACACTATAATCTGCATTGTTCTGTTTTGGTTTACTGGTTCCTATTAAAATATAAAAATAAAAATCCCATTGCAAGCTGATTGCTAACTTTGTTAATTCCCTAAAATTTGGTTTCTTGAGATTGAATACTTTTGTACTGTCATGCTGTATTGATTCATTTTCAGCAGTACTAAATCCAAATAGTTCCTAATTTCTGGCTTTGTGATTTTCTACTTAAATTCTTTATAGTTATTCCCTGCAGGCCAAAAGAGTAATTTCTCCTCCACCTTCAAAGGTTAACCAATATAAGCTAAGAAAGACATAAAATGTTAGATTACTAGTAGTTTCTAAATGAGATTTCCCCTCAATTCAATATACTGTTGTTAACTACATGAAAAAAAAATTATACAGCGTAGTTGGCTTGGCTTTTTTTCAGTATCTCTTTAGTAAAATACAACAGTTACTCAGTATTTCTCTCTTTTTTCTTACCAAGTATGAAATCAATGGACAAGTTGTGCACATCAAGTCCTTAGGTTTAAAAGCTTCTTTTTTTTTTTTTTGTTTTCCTTATTAAAATCAGGAGATTGCACATTGTGGCACACAGCCATCCAGAACACTGGGAGACATTCTAAAATTTCAGGGTATTTTCCTCTATTTTAAAGCAGCTGTGCAAGGCAAATATCAATCATTTCTGCTTGAAGTTTAGGAAGAGCTGGTGTAGCCAGTGGGTCCTTTCTATAACCTGAATTATTCTCACTGCAAGGGAAGACCAAGACTGCATACAGCTTAGAGATGCAACAGGGCAGTGGATTTGCAGAATGAGATAATGATATTTTTGTTTGCTTTTCTGTTCTTTTCTTAGTAATTGCTAATGTTCACTTCTGTGTTTTTGCTCTCCTGGGTACTGGATTTATGTTTTCACAGCACTATCTACACCGACCTTAACATCCTGTTCCTATGTATTAGTGGTTGGCTTATCACTGTGTAGGTAAAATTATTTTTTCTCTTGTGCATCATTTTACAACTATCCTTCCTGAATTTCATCTGCCATTATCTCACTCAGTTGCTTGGTTGCAAGGCTTTTTCTGCAGTTCTTCACAGTCAATTCCTATCTTTACCACCATGAATAACAGTAGCATCCTGAAAGTTTGTCATCACACTCTTCACTCCTTTTTTCAGATAACTTAAAAACATGCTGAACACCAGGGACTCTAATAAATCCTGTAAGACTCTGCTGAGTATCTCTCTTCAGAGAGAGAAATGACTTTTAAACTAACCTTCAATATCTTTCTTTTTAATCAGCTATTTTATTCATAGGAGGACTTTCCTTCTCATGAACGCTCAGCCCATCTGAAACCTTTAAAAAAGATTCTTGTAGAAGGCCTTTTGGAAATCCATATATGCTATATTGACCTGACTTCCCTTACCCATATTCTTGTTGACTCCCATATTATCGAGTATAAATGTTTATTATCATTGAGTATATGTGTATTTTTAATACATGCCTCACCTTTATGTAAGCTGTGTTGATTCTTGGGTAAACCTCTTTATGATCCAAAGCTGGGAGGGGTGGCTGACAGGCAGGACACTGTGCTGCCATCCAGAGAGACCTGGGCAGGCTGGAGAGCGGGGCAGGGAGAAACCAGATGAGATTCAACAAGAGCAAGTGGAGAGTCTGGCACCTGGGAAGGAATAACTGCTGGAATCAGTACAGGCTGGGGGTGACATGACAGGACATGGGGATCCTGGTTGATGACAGGTTGGCCATGAGCCAGCAATGTGCCCTGGGGGCTCAGAGAGCCAATGGGATCCTGGGGGACATCAGGAGGAGTGTGTCCAGCAGGTCGAAGGAGGTGATCCTCCCCCTCTACTCAGCCCTGGTCAGGCCCCACCAGGAGTGTTGTGTCCAGTTCTGGGCTCCCTGGGATAAAAAAACCAGGGATCTCCTGGAGAGAGTCCAGAGAAGGGCTACAAAGATGATGAAGGGCCTGGAGCATCTCCCCTATGAGGAAAGGCTGGGTGAGCTGGGACTGTTCAGCCTGGAGAAAAGAAGACTAAGGGGGGATCTTATTAATGTCTATAAATATCTTAAGTATGGGACACAGGGGGAAATGGCCAGCCCCTTTTCAGTGTCTGTGGGGACAGGACAAGGGGCAATGGCCTCAAGTTGGAGCACAGGAAGTTCCACACCAACACGGGGAAGAACTTTTAGGCGGTGAGGGTGACAGAGCAGTGGAATAGGCTGCCCAGGGGGTGTGGAGTCTCCTTCTCTGGGGATATTCCAGCCCCGTCTGGACGCCGCCCTGTGCAATATGAGCTGGGGAGCTGCTTTGGCAGGGGGGTTGGACCCCATGAGCTCTTGAGGTCCCTTCCAACCCCTGTGATTCTGTGATTTCTATGATCACGTCTTTTCTAATTCTGGAGGGTTTTTTATAATTTCCAACAATTTTCCTGGCGAAGATTTCAGAATTAATGATCAGCACTTTGGGAGAAATTTTCCAAAAACCTTTAGAAATTAGTCTTCCTAGTCACCTTCCAGGCTTTGGGCAGCAAGGTGGTTTTGCATGGCACTGCATACCATGGTTCTAAATAACTCAATTATTTCATTCTGAATCCCTAAATGAAAACCACTTGAATTTGCTGGCTTGATTGTTGTTCACACTGTCATGAAATTTCAGTTTGATGGGTAAATTTGATACAGGTCCTCTGACATACTGCCTGTAGAAGGGGTTGCGGTACATTTTCTGCAGTGGGAGCTTTATCTTCTGTGAGTGTTTCTTCTCTGTTACAGCTATTTAGCAAACTTTTTTTAAGGAAAATTCAGAATTGTGACCTTGCTGGGTTTTGGGTGGATCAGTACATAGCCACAGTGGTTTTAGTCATTTAAATTGTTTTCACAACAGCTTCCCGGTGAATTGAAATATAAGAATTATCTCACTTTCTTATTTATCCTTTTCCAAGTTACTAACCAATACATACAATTTACCCAGTTACACATCTCCGAGTAAATAACTGAGTCACTTCTTGGAAGTTAATTTCTGGTGGAAGCTTGTTGTCCTACTTCAGCTTGTCACACTTTTTGAAGGAGCAGACCCTTTGGAGCAGGATATGCTTTTCAGTTCAGCTTCCACTGCACAGTACTGGAAACCAAGTACACTGAATTTGTATGTTCTTTGTCATCTTCAATTTTTTTTTTTTTAATTTTCTTTTTTTTCAGAAGGCCAGGGTGGGAGTGTCTGGGCCCTTAAAAGGCTTCTTAATCCTCTAGTGAACAAGAAGATAAAAAGATGACTAATGAAGTGATGGGCTTCCCATTATTTCTCCTTTCTGGAGTTCTGAAAGAAAGCTAGTAGCATAGACAGATTTGTTCAAATATCTGCTCCTCTACAGTGATAAAATGATGCTGTGTGAGATTAGACAATTTGACTTGGACTCTCTTAATTCACCCATTTCTCTTTGAATTGAGAAATTGTCCAAATGTCCATTTCATTATAAAAAAGGCTAATAAACCAGATACATATTCAAGCGAGTTTTATTGCCCACTCTCCACAAAGGTAAAGTACAGAAGTGAAGATGGGTATAAGATAATTCTAAGAAAATAGTATCAGAGATGATAGAAAACACTATCTTCTTCAGTGAAATTTAAGATTCAAATAAGCTTTTTCCAATACTTCTGTGGAGGAAAACCTCAAGTGTTCCAAATAATCGATGCTTTCTGTTTTGAGAGCCTTATGACTGGTAGCAAATTGTAATTCCCAGTCATTTAAGTTTGTACTGCTTTACTTTTTTACAAAGCCTATGCAACACGTAACTGAATCTGAAATGGCATCTTTGGCTGCAAAGAAGCCTTCTTTGTGAAGACCAGAGCTGTGCAAGAGGAAATTAAGTAAGCAGTCACTCCAGCCATATAGCTAAGTAATGGGAGATGTTCTTCCTGATAATTTACACATGCAAATTAGATCAAGCTCTTGTATCAATAAATCAGCACAACCTAATGAGCTCCTTGGGTGGAATTCATCCTGTAAGCCGAGTTTGTTTGGAAGACAACAGTCTGCCCCTTCCTTTAGGTGGAGATATCAGATCATGTCCTGAAAAACAGTGTTGTCATTAAGTGCATAGGAGAGTTATCATCCCAAAATTCACTCAGTATTATAGTAAACACTATCTTTCTAGTAACCCCTAAATATTCAGCCATTACTTGAAATGTGAAGCATCCTTATTTTTCCCTATTACTTTCTGACCTGAGCAATCATTCCCGTTTTTCCATGATGTAGCTGTTTTAGTCAACACCTGTGGCGTTCTCTCCATGTGCCTGTACACTGTAACTCACTTTGTTACTCTACTTTCCCTTTCCTTCACATCGCAGGATGGCTGCTGGCAATATGGAGCTGACATTAACATCCTTTCCTTTTTTTTGCCTTGGGTGAACTCAGGTTTACAAACCTGAATAATTATTCCATTCAAAAATATTGTAATGACAAAGACTTAATGGAGTTTTAATTTTCTGGGGTAAATCTGATTTCTAAGAGAAATATTCATGCAACTACTTGTTATTGTCTTCGTTAGCACTCCCCATCCTGCCATGATTCTTAGGGATGTATGAGAAGTTAATGTCTTAAATAAATGTGGGTGTAGATGCCTAATGTTAAATTCACATGTCCAAAAGTACTGCATTGATCACTCCAGATACAAAGTGATGCACTCCTTGTTTTGTGAGAAAGTCATATTGACATTTTAGGTGTGTTGTATAATAGACTGCACTTAGACCAAATTGAACACGATTTGTTCCTTTAGTGGGAAATAGACCTGTCTTTGTCTAGCTGGTTTTTAGTGACACAGAAAGTAAACTTGGATCATCTCAACTACAAACCTCACCCATGCAAGATATATTGATCTAACTATATGAAAAACATTGTCTACAAAGATATGTTTCAGATCCCAGATGCCTTGAATATAGTAGTGAAATCAGTGAACATTTATTATTTGCATTAAGTTAGAGGTTTTTTTTCCCTTGAGAAAATACATCTACACCAATTATGTTACCAAAAATGATTTGCAGGTATATGGCTGCAGAGAAATCATGCCCAACAGAAATCTGGATGTTACACTGGTTATCAATGTATGTGAAACCAAGCATGAAGCCCATAAGGTATGACCAATTTTTAACATTTAATTTCCCCCACAAAAAGAACTTGAAAGACTGTAACTGTGTGCTGAATTTCTACGCTGGGCATAATAGATTAAAAAAATCTGGAGCTGACAATCCAAGACAGATTAATCAAACTGAATATGTGCTGCTTCTGCTATATATGAATGAGAAATCTTGTAAAATTTGGGGCAATTGATATTGATGTGACAAAGGTAGTGCAGATTACCCTTCAAGAAAGCTAATCTGCAAAATTGTTTCTTTAATAGTATTTAGGTATTCATTATGCATTTTGCTTCTAAAATACTGACCAAAACTAGAAATACTGTAATGGTTGTTAAAAGTTTAATGTCAAGCTCTTAGTATTCTCTTATCAGTGAGTCACCCTACCTTTAAAACTACCACACTTTATTTTGTATTTATTGAAACATGGGATGATTCAGCCCACCTTTACATGCAAAATAGAAGAAAAAATTTCAATCTAAAATTTCCATCCTGTACTACATCCAAAACACATTGTGACTTGTACAACTGCATCAGAGTTTTCATGGGTATTACCTGCCTAGGTTACCAAATGCTGCTTATTTCATTTATATCGATACAGCGACATTTAAAATGTCTGCATAGTCAGGTCACCTCAACCAATGCAGAAAATTTTTCAATCAATGTATTTGCAGTATTCCACCTTCTGTGTGCCATCCATATCATGGCCATAATGACATGGATTGCCAGTCTGCTTTTTCTTGGCTTTCAAGTTACCCTCTGTGATCAGTAGTCAAGTTAATTCAAACTGCACGTGACCAGAGAATCATAGAATCACAGAATCGTAGGGGTTGGAAGGGACCTCAAGAGATCATGGGGTCCAACCCCCCTGCCAAAGCAGCTCCCTAGGACATATCACTCAGATCGGTGTCCAGACGGGGCTGGAATCTCTCCAGAGAAGGAGACTCCACACCCCCTGGGCAGCCTGTCCCAGGGCTCCCTCACCCTCACTGGGGAAAAGTTCTTCCCCATGTTGGTGTGGAACTTCCTGTGCTCCAACTTGAGGCCATTGCCCCTTGTCCTGTCCCCACAGACACTGAAAAGGGGCTGGCCAATTCCCCCTGCATCCCATGCTTAAGAAAATTATAGACTTTAATTAGGTCCCCCCTTAGTCTTCTCTTCTCAAGGCTGAAGAGTCCCAACTTACTCAGCCTGTCCTCATAGGGGAGATGCTCCAGGCCCCTAATCATCTTCATAGCCCTAGTAAGGTAGACTTCCCACAAGGTAAGTCTATAAATGTATCTTCATCTTAAATGGTGGTGTATGGAGTATCTCTGAGTAATAATTTGCTTGGGGCTTTGACTTCCTTTTTTGCAAATTCAGCCTTTTATCCTGTTTTTCTGTCTTGTTTTGGTTTTCATATTTGAAATCACCATTTGCTCTTGAAGCCACCTTCACAGCTGTTGGAAGGTGCAAACTTCATCAGTATCATACTAAAATTGATTTTACAGGCTGATATTCATGAAGATTATTTTAATGGCTTATAACAACACCGTTCTCTTACGGACTGAAATATGAGGAAATCTAGCAGTACTTGGCCCACAGCTAAAAACACCAAAGATCACAATGGTTTCTATAAAATCTTGAAAGAAATCTTAAATAGCAACTGACCTAGTGAAAAAATGCAGTTTTATAGTGTAATCTTTGAGTTCAAAGGAACAGGACTCCTTTGTTGGTACTGGATGATTAGTGTGGTCAAGGATCATTGTTTCATTGCTGTTAACAGCCAGCATTTCTAAATCAACCTAAAGTGAAAGGTGGAGGAAAGCATGGTATGAAAAAATGATATGATAAAGCGTTGTAAGAACAGCTGGGTCTACAGAGAAAAAAGAAAAAAAGTTTTAATTAGAATCTATGCAGAAAGGTTTTGTCTAATCAGGATATAAATGTTGTAGCTCAGAAAATTATACATTTTGTATATTTTAAAGTGGTCCTGAAAGTCTTTTTAGGATGAATTTCAAGAACCACAAGATCTTGAAAAGGAGAGGGTTGGAGAGGGTTCAGAGGAGACCACGAAGATGATCAGAGGGCTGGCGCATCTCCCCTACGAAGAGAGGCTGAGGGAGCTGGGCTGGTTCAGCCTGAAGAAGAGAAGGCTGTGGGGGGACCTCATTGCAGCCTGCCAGTCCCTGAAGGGAACATATAAACAGGAGGGGAATCAGCTTTCTAAAAGGGTAGATAATGGCAGGACAAGGGGGAATGGATTGAAGCTAAAGGAGGGAAGGTTTACATTAGATATTGGGAGGGAGTTTTTTACAGAGAGAGCGGTGAGGGGCTGGAACAGGCTGCCCAAGTTGGTGGCCATGCCTGTGGCAGGGGGGTTGGAGCTCTATGATCCTTGGGGTCCCTTCCAACCCAGACCATTCTACGAATTTATGATCACTCCCAAGGTCTTATTAAGTAGCTGATTCCTGCTCTTTTGGACATATGCCCTTTTCTTTTATTGAGATGTTTGAAGCTTTCTTACAAAAAACCAACAAAAAAAACCCCAAAAAACCAACCCCAAAAACCCAGAAAGCAAAAAACCTACATTAAAAAAAAAATCCAAAATTCATAATCCACCTTTCTGATACATGTACCTATCACAGAAAGAAAAACACCATGCTTTATTTCCCTTTCAGAAAAAAGCACAAAAATAAGCAGTCTCATAAGAATCTGGAACGAAGCATTAAAAAAGCCACAGAACAGCTCTTAATGTCTGGCATCTCTGCGGATGTTTGGCCCCTCATCAGATCTGTCCCATGTTTAACCTACTTTCAGTAGTGCAGGAAATGTTTTGAAAGTTATGAGGGATAATGCAGGAGTAGCAGGATTAATGGTGTGAAGCATAGGTGGAATAGCACCGTCTTCATAGGAAAAAACATGCACTTTTTCTGTGAGCAGAACTTCTTCAGAGCTCTAAGTCATCATCTATGAGGATCAGGGACACAATAAATCTGTTACGCATGAAAGGTATTTACTGAAAGCAAGTAGTGCAGGGAGAAACTCAACAAAGGACAGGTAACTCAGGTACATTGGATTTTTACCTGGACAGTGCTACCTACTGTCCTGTTTGCTCCATTTCAATAGATCCATATTTGAATTAGTATAAAATAGCTGCAAGGGTTGTGGTGTGACAGGCAAATCTGGCCCTTAAATCATGGAGGTGGGCAGAGTCAAGCCAATTTATATTTGTGGAATAGAAATTTGTGTTGCAAAACTATTTCCTAAATTAACTTCAGTACTGGGTTAATGTAAAGAGACAGATTCTGGGAGGAGGGGTGGAACTGAGGGTTGGACTGTATAGATCTTTACAATCATGAATGAGACCTGGGTTGGTTTTCCCCCTCTGTTCCCAGCTACCTTCATGTGCATTCTCAGTTGAGTGGCCTGCATGATTATCAACTTTATGATTAAATGACTGAGCCTTAGTGTGAAGAGTATTTTTGTATTTTGTGGCTCTTTGAACATGGCACTAGCAAGCAGCTGGCCCCCTGTGGTGCCACTGAAGCCTGGAGTATTATCTGAAACGCGTAAGGATAGAACCTGCAGTGCAGCTACATCACACAGAGTAGAAAAGCCATGCAAACCCTGATGCACTGCGGGGCATCTCGGACTTATTCTTCACTTTTCCAAGGGGAAGAACATGGAAAACAGAGCCAAATATTACTGTAGTAGGGTATAGTTCTTTATTGGGAGGAATTTCTAGTCACTTGGGAGTTTTCCATAGGAGGAAGTGGTGAAATGGCTTATTTTCAGACATACATAAGCCCAGTTTCGACACCTTCCTGTGCCTGAAGAAATTTAATCCTACTTTTTTTTCTCCTTTTATCATCACCAGCCTAAAAGGTACTTGCTCTGGAGTGCTGGGAAATGAGTTATGAGATTTTAATTTTTTTCTCTGCATGTTCCTTCACTTTAAACATCCAGTAGCAATGCAATGGCTGAAAGTCTGACATCTCATTTCCTATCTAAAGACTTATTTTGTGTCCTTCTAGATGAATAAAGAGAATCACAGAATCACAGAATTATCAAGGTTGGAAAAGACCTAAAAGATCATCCAGTCCAACCATTCACCTATTACTACTAGCTCCCACTAAACCATGTCCCTCAATACAACATCTAATCTTTAAGACATTGGGAAGTGATCATGCCCCTGTACTCAGCATTGGTGAGGTGGCTCCTTGAGTGCTGTGTTCAGGTTTGGGTCACTCACTACAAAAAAGACATCAAGGCCCTGTAGCGTGTCCAGAGAAGGGCTACCAGGCTGGAGAAGAGGCTGGAGTGCAAACCTTACAAGGAGCAGCTGAGGGAACTGGGGTTGTTTAGCCTGGAGA
This sequence comes from Zapornia atra, assembly GCA_013400835.1. NCBI lineage: Eukaryota > Metazoa > Chordata > Aves > Gruiformes > Rallidae > Zapornia > Zapornia atra. Next base: position 14,619 of record VZTU01017860.1, read on the forward strand.
AGAGGAGGCTGAGGGGAGACCTTGTCACTGCCTACAACTGCCTGAAGGGAGGTTGTAGAGAGGTGGGTGATGGTCTCTTCACTCACATGGCAGGTGATAAGACAAAGGGGAATGGCACTAAGCTGTGCCAGGGCAGGGTCAGATTAGATATTCTTCACCCAAAGGGTTACCAGGCACTGGAGCAGGCTGTCCAGGGAGGGGGTTGAGTCATCATCCCTTGGTGTATTTAAAAGACAGATAGACAAAGTGCTTAGGGATATGGTTTAGTAGAAGACAAGTATGGTTGGACTAAATGATCTCAAAGGTCTTTCCCAGCCTAGTGGTCTGTCTGTGATATTTCTGCAAAGTTGGTACAGCTGCCTGTGACAAAGAAGTATATCTACTTCAGCTGAAATAATTTGTAGGTTGGAATCACAGCTGAGGGGAATATACTGTGGGGGTTGGACCCGATGATCTCTTGAGGTCCCTTCCAACCCCTAAGATTCTGTGATTCTGTGAAAAAGAGAGGTTAGAAAACTGCATTATGGAAGCAAGGAAGCAAGTGCCTGAAATCTGATGAGCTTTCTTTGTGAATAAATAAGTGTTAAGGAAGGGTTTTTGATGAAGAGTTAAAGGCAAAGGAAATTACAGGGGCAGGGAAGAGCTAACTTGTTGACTTTGGTATGATGCTGAGCTAGAAGACTGAGAACTGCAGAGCATACAATCGTATCCCCTGCTTCCCTTACCTCAGAGTTACTGAGATGGAAGAAGGACATGGGACCACTGAAGGTGTTTAGCTGTTGGAAAGCCTATAGCACAAAACTCATACCAGGAATGGCAGCCACAAAGGATCAATGTGAAGATCTTTGCTTTGTTTCTGGCAGAACTCTGGTTGTTTGTGTTTCTGGAAAGAGGAACGCCTTAAAGTGTATACTTGGCCAACGTGAAGTCTGTTGGGTTTCTTTCTTTTTTCTGTGATTGTTCCATCCATTACCTTTTTTTCCTCTTCTGCTTGCTGTCCTAAAGCATTGATAAACAGCAACCTCATCTCATCTTTCTTTGTGACACTAAATAAACCTAGTATCTTCTTGTATCTCAGACACTTTGTCCTTCAGCTCATCATGGTATCCTTTCTTTGATTCTGCTACTGTCTGAATTCATCTCATCAGCCTTTGAGAAATGTTGTTACAATAGTACTCAACTGTTGCTGCGACAAAAATCAAGGAGGGGAAAACTGCAGTTGAAAGCTCTTGCTTCAAGCACTTGCCATGCATGATTAATTTGGAGAGCTCTCCTCGCACTTGTTCTTTGTTATCAGTTCTATGCAATTATTTAAGCACTGAACTAACTACCATAATCCATTTTAAAGAATCCAGTGTACAAGTGTACAATCTCCAAGCGTTTCTCTGGGGTTGACTAGTGGTTGATTTCCCTTATATTCCTGCATAGCCACCTGGGATTCTTTTAAGTGACTGAAAGTAATTGAGGAGTAGTAAGTGTTACAGGGGATACTTGTCTGTAGGTTTTCTTAATTGCTATTCATTCCTACCCTATGGAGCTTTAGGAGAGCAGAAAAAAACACCGCAATCCCCTTGAATTAACTCATTTTCCAGGGCATTCAGTTTCATCATTGCACATTAACAGAAGCATTCCTAGTCCACACCTGAAATTAGTGTTGCATTTCAGTTTTCTCCTTACGCATGAGCGCTGCTTACAGACCACTTTTAGTGTTCCTTAGTAACAAAACTGTACTGCTGTGTTCTAGTAAAGCATACAGATAACTTTGCAGATGCTGCTGATGTTGCCACTTATGGTTTGTATTCCTTGAGTGTTTATTTCAGTTCCTGCTCACGACTAGAATTAACACAAAAATCCCTTTTTAATATGTACCCTCACAGGAAGTTTTTCATTCATATCCACAGCTTCTTTTTTTTTTCTTTTTTTTAAAATTTTTTACTTCGTCCTTCTGCAGTACTTCAATAGCTTAGATACTCTGTGGTATGCCCCTCACCAAAAATATCAAATTAAGCCACAGGAAAGGGATTTTAAAGCGGATTTTTAAAGCAGGTAAGGGCGTATTAAGTGGATTCCCACTGACTGACCTGCTCTCAGAATCAAAGACATGAGGGGCCATGTGGTTGGGAAGAAGTGAGAAACACCCTCTCTATGAGATAAAAGTGAAGGAAGCACAATGGCATCAGTGTAGAAAACATATTTCCACCAAAGGTGAACAAAATAGGAATAATAATAATAATAAAAAGATTGTAAGTGTCAGGCTTGTTTTCATTGTCAGACCGGGACTAAGGATGTGGGGGGATTTGCATGTTCATCTTGGTTTTGTGTGTTTCTGGCTTTTTATTAAGAACATTACCTGGCTTATTTAAATATTGTGTGGTTTGTTGTGTTTCTTTACTCATAACATTTTTACACAAGTGAGTGAATAGGGGAAAAAATATATCCTGAGAATCAGAATTTTTAAAAATAAATTTAATAGGAAAAAAAGTAAATATACAAAAAAACTTTTAAAAATATTTTTTTCAAATATGTCTTGTAAAAGTCACACAGGTGACATTTGGAGAAAACACGCTGAACTGTGAGTAATTTGTGAGCACTGGTAGCATTTACTCTTTCACTGTATCAGTAAATATGGGATACGATTTTTTTTCTGTATTTATTTTAGCTGTTTCTGGCTAGCTCCACTACTGCCTGCTGTCTTCTCTCATGCTTGTTAAAATGGCTATGATATTAAGCACTGTAGCTATTGTTGATTCTTTGCCTAGCTGGCTAAACCTTTAATTTTATCTCAAATCCCTGTTCTGGAAAGTATGTGAGCAGCAGTAGTAAATTTCTCACTTTTGATCCATCCACATACAAGTGTAATTTTCTTCATTAAAACTGTAAATATTTCATATAATGTGATGGTAAACAGAAAGTCTACCACCTTCCTTGTACAGCCCAGATTCTCCTGCAAATAAATCAATTACTATAGGCACTGATTGTCATTTTCAGTTTAAAAGGAAAAAAACAAGTGATGCTTTTCATTGCTGCTGAAAATACAGGAAAAAGCCTGAGTTAAGCACCATCTCCATGATGGAACCAAATACATTTGAGTGAGAGAGTCCAGCCAAAAAAACCCAGTTACCCAGAGGGGGAGTAGCACTGGATTAAAATCTAGATAAAGGGGAAAAAAAAAAACCCTAAAAGCCTTAAGGTTAGCTATTTTATTTCCAGCCATAAAATATAACCCTGAAAAGTTTGTTTTTACCACAGCATCACAGATTTTTATCTTTTCTCAACCTGCAGTAAAATACTCAGGCTAAAAAAATAACAAGTCTTGCTCTTGTCCTTGAAAACTTTCCCGAGTACAGATAGTAGTTGCTTGTTTACACTGAACATAAACTTTGCATTGTGCATTATTTGTTTTCTTTCTCTGAGCATTGGATTTTTTAAGTCTATGTACACTGAATTCTAGTTTTGACCCTGCTATTTAATTTTTTATGCTGAGAACAGGGAGTACAAAGAGAATGTAAAAGAAGCAGACATAGAAAATTAATTTAATAGTGGAAAGACATATTCCATTGAGAAAGCTCTGTTAAGATTACATGATTTGCATAATTAAGAGCTGAAAAGTCATGAACTATGGAATTCAACATTTCAGACAATTCTTATTCTTCTTTATATATCTGTTACTGTAAAGTCTTGATGCGATTTTAAATGTTAGAAATGCACGAGGTTTAATTAGAATCTTTGCTGCTTGTACATGTATAGACTTTGTAGATCAAACTATTGTCAGAGCAGCAAAACAAAAGAGAGGAAAGGGGCTTGAGCACAAAGCACCTTTTTTGTTTATTTTAAACATATATTTATATATTTTAACCAGAGATTCATTCAGTTAACTGTACAAAACAGAGCCCTCTGGAGATACTGGCGCTAACAATTTTACGGATTTAAAGCCCAGCTTATCTACTTCTTCTTCTTTAATCAGCATCGCTTCTCTTCTGAAGTCTTCCTATGACTTTTAGATGGAGTAGTGGCTGTTTATGTCTTCATCTGGGGCTGCTCCAGCTTCAATGTCATTGTCTATGACCAACAACCTCTCTGAAACCATTCTCCAAAACAACTATTTTGACCTTCCCGTTTGCTGCTGCCCCAGCAGTGCAGTGATGCTACTGTCACAAAGCCCAAAATACAGAGGACCGACCTAAATTTTTTCTTGTGGCTTATAGTTGGAATAAAATTTTTTCCCCCTTTTTTTTCATGCAGGAAGAGTGGATGTATAGAAGCCATGTCTGTTCACTGTGGTCCTTAATTTAGAACATCCCATCCCCTACACATTTTTTTACAGCATTGCAGTGAGCTTGACCTACAAAGTAGCTTCATTATAGTGAAGGAGCATAGAGCCCTTAGCCATTCTCATTTATTTTTTCTCAGATATTCTGCAGAAGTTTAAAAGATCTTTTTCTGTTTTTCTGGTTTTGTTCTTATCTGAGCCATGCATCTCTGAGCCTATCTAAGAGCACTTGCCTGATATTAATTCTTTAAATTGTCACTTAATACAAAATCCTTGAAGAGACCCACCATGAAGAGGTTCGTTCATTTTTGCTGTGGTCCTAGCAATTTTGCTTTGTATTGTAAAGTTGAGCAGCTTATAGGAAAAGAAAAGCTGAAAATAAAGCTATTTTACTGTGAAGCTTAGGTCTCTGGTGGAATCACTGTTCTGGAAAAGGGGTACTGTAGTCCTGAACCAGGTCTCCCAACTCTGTGATGAGACTACTCACCAGCAAAACGTTGGGAATGAGGGTGGAAGTGCAGAGTGCCTCATTCTCCTCTAGCAGCTGGTTTGAATGAAAATGGGCACTTCTTCCACTATATTTTCTGAAGCCTTTTAGGCTAAAATGATTTATACTGACTAGTTGTCATTGGTTCTGGGAAACTGTCTGAGCAATCTCACAAGTTTGTACCTCTTCTCTACTGCAAGAGTAGCTCCTTCACCACGGGGGAAAACTGCTGGAAATCCAGGAAGCACACTTCTAGAGGTAACTATCACTTCTTTTAAGTAATACAGTTTGGCTGTCAACCAAGGGGGGTTTTATGCTGTCGTGCTCTTCAATGTACCATCTCTCAACAAATAGAACAGGATCCATCAGCAAGTCTTATATTAATTTAATGGCACACAACAAATCAGTGGAATTCACGGGCACCGTTTTCCACACTCTGTGTCTGACAGAATTCAAGTCATTGATTTCAGCTTCAGGTGACCAACCAGATCTCCGCTCGGTCAGTGACCTGTAAGGAAACTATTGCTTCAGCTCATAATTAGACTAGTGTTCGTTAAATTTGCCATAGACTTTTAGTGGCTGATGCTTACCAATGTTGACTTTCATACCTCAGTTGATTTGCAGTAGCTTACTGCCTAAAAGACAGCATCATCAGAATCAGATCTATAGAGGGGCTTTCAGGCTAAAAGTTTGGCCTTTTTTTCAAATTATATCAGCTGATCTAGGAAATTATATTACTTTTCCCTGCAAACCTTGTTTCATTTGAAAAAGAAGCTGTTAAAAAAAGTAATGGAAGCATAGAGAGGATTTTGTTGGACCCTTAATCATCGCAGCCAGAATTCTTTCTGGAGTATTCTGCTGATTTTTTTTCAGTTATTGAACAATATATTTTGACTATAAAAATATTGTGCACAGGAATACCTATTTGTCGGCAAATTTAACAAGACATGAATATATACCTCTTGCTGCAGGCCAACATAAATTTCTAAGTTATTATGTGAGTTTTTTTGTGTGTGTCTGTAAAATGTTTGGTATTAACTACTAAGCAATTTTCTTTCTTTTCTTGGCTGTAAAATCCCCTATCAGGAAAAAAAAAAGCAGCATTAATAATACTACAACAAAGGGAATCAAATTTATGACTGGAGGAGAACACTGACTAACTTCCTGGCACGTAAGATTTTACAGCTTATGTTGACAAGTAAATCTTTATTTACGACTAGCATCGTAGAACACCAGGAAGCTCGTCAATAAAGGATGCTATAATGGTGTGAAAGAAAAATTCTTCATAAACAATATTTTGCAAACTTAGTTTTACTGGATGATGCCTTGTTAATTTTTGTAATGGATGGTGACATTGGCATGAATAAGATTTATTATGTTAGTCAAATGAAAGTGCATGTGCTGAATGCACAAGTTTAACCACCGGTACCTGCACAACAAACCTAATTAAATGGTGTGTCATTGAAGATGATTTAAATGAAAAGATAATGAAGCAAATCGCATGAAAAGTGTTTAACAAAATTTATTCCGAAGGAATGGGAAAGGTTATTATAATTAGAGGAGTAGTCCTCCATGTTAATCATCTCTTTAAAACCATCTCATTAAAATCCCAAACTTAAAACAAAGTCATCGAAATTCAATTTTTGGTTTGGGGCAAAAGACAGGAATTCTTTGTCGTGGACATGTATTCTTACTGCTGAATTGTGGGGAAAGTGTCAGGTCTACATATGGCTTGTGGCTGTTTCTGTCTGTGTCTGAACTTTGTTCATGAAAATAAGAGTCGTATTAAGCCATCACTAGGTCACTGAGGTTGGTAAAGTTTTTTATCAGATATCTTACTTCAAACCCAAAATTAGTTAATGAAATTATGAGATAGGAACATTAGTGGTGTATGAGCAACAAAATGATATTCAGCATTTTACTAGGTAAGGGAATAACTATGCGAGTTTATTAGTAAAAATTTTTTTACTGAAAGGGTTGTCAGATATTGGAACAGGCTGCCCAGGGAGGTGGTTGAGTCACCATCCCTGGAGGTGTTTAAAAGAAGAGTAGATGTTGCCCTTGGTGACATAGTCTACTGTTGGACCCAGTAGGGCTGGATAGATAGGACTCAATGATCTTGAAGGTCTTTTCAAACCAAAACCATTCTATGATTCTATGATAAGGGGACATTGGTTTTGTCAAATGCACAGCCAGAGAAATAAAAGTTTGAAATAGAGTTGCCTTGGTTAGTAACCTTGGTATTTTCAGGTCACAAGCAAAGCAAAAACTGCACTGGTCAAATATTTTTATTAACAAGCCACCAGTTAGGAAGTACATATTTCATTCTCATGGATTGAGGTACATGTGTATATTTCACCTGTAAAATTAATAGGCTCCAGCAGTGATTCCCCATATGCAGCAACAGGAGTGAAGAACCTCTGAGTTCCCCTGTGAAAGTTACCCATGCAGTTGGTTATGAAACTGCAAGTGTCCCTTCTGCAACAAGATGAGCACAGGTAGGAAAGTGGCGGAGCCTAGACTGCATCTTAGGAACACCGACGTGCAAAGAAGAGAACTAGAACAACGTTCCTCTACACACCAAGGGAGTCCGAGTTCTGGCTTCAAGTCACAACTTGAATCTATGGACTACAGTCAAGGACAGCCACACATGCCTGAACATCCAGCAGGTTGTCAGGCTACCTCAGGAGTACCGAGGTGTGGGTAAATATTTACTCACATTCCCTGTGGCTGGAGAGCTGGGCAGGGAGAAACCTAATGAAATTCAACAAAAGCAAGTGTAGAGCCTGGCACCTGAGGAGGAATAACTGCTGGAATCAGTACAGGCTGGGGGTGACCTGCTGGAGAGGAGCTCTGTGGAGAAGGACCTGGGGGTCCTGGTTGATGACAAGGTGGCCATGAGCCAGCAGTGTGCCCTGGGGGCTCAGAGAGCCAATGGGATCCTGAGATGNCTAAGCATGGGATGCCTGGGGAATTGGCCAGCCCTTTTTCAGTGTCTGTGGGGACAGGACAAGGGGCAATGGCCTCATGTTGGAGCACAGGAAGTTCCACACCAACATGGGGAAGAACTTTTCCCCAGTGAGGGTGAGGGAGCCCTGGGACAGGCTGCCCAGGGGGTGTGGAGTCTCCTTCTCTGGAGAGATTCCAGCCCCGTCTGGACGCCGACCTGTGCAATATGAGCTGGGGAGCTGCTTTGGCAGGGGGGGTGGACCCCATGAGCTCTCGAGGTCCCTTCCAACCCCTACGAGTCTGTGATTCTGTCATTCTGTCATTCTGTGGTTCTGTGATCCTGTGATCCTATTCCTAGCTGTGAGTTCTTGGAAGCAGTGTGGTTATGTTGCTACTAACCACCCAACCAAGCATCCATAGCACCACTGGAAATACACCAGAATTTCCCAGCATTGCAGTGAGCATTCACACACATCATCCCGCAGAAAGATTCTGGAAAATTCCTCCGAATGTTGTCTCACCAATGGAAAAATATTTTGGGGATGATATCCTTACGAGACCACCTTCATGATGCCATTTTTAGTGCTGTTTCCTTTCCCACCTCTTTGTAGGGTCTTCTGCAGGCAGAACAGCATTTTCTCTCACCCTGTGAAGCTTTCCAATAGAATTTAGAGCAACAATGCTGTAGATGAAAATGTAAAATAATTTGTACCACTGATTAGAAAAGAAAACTGGCATTTTTATTGAGACACCTGCCAGTACAATTCAGACCAGTGACAAGTTGTGAAAGAAAATGTCATTAACAAAGAAAAAAGAAAAAAAAAAGGAGAAAAGAAAGAAGCAGACACGACTCCTGAGCAAAGAAAGTCTTCTGGTTTTCATATTTCACTGTGTTGTTTGCTCAGTGTAAGAGACATTTGGCAATGAAGTGTCTCTCACCAGGCTCTGTATTGCAGGTGCTTAATTGTCTGGGACAATCACTTGTCTGTAAAATGAGACACTAAATGGCACTGGAGCTTCAGTCAGTTTCTCCAAATGTAAAATAAAATTTATTAGTAGGCCCAAAGGTAGCTAAAAGTGCTTTCTGCAGGAAATTTGAAATGATTTTCTGATTAATATCCCATAATTGAAGGTTACCATGTAACCCATTCCATTATGCTGCAGGAGAAAAGACTAACTGCCAATTATCTGTTTGTTAGCTGCGTTAAAGTGACAGACATGGTACTGAGCCATGAATTTGGGGACTTGGCTTTGAAGTCACCACCCTCTGCTCTGCATTGGAGTTATGTGCAGCTTCTTCAGTCCATGATTGAAATGAACATTGTCCCTTTTGGGTTGGAGCTCATTTCCAGATTTAACTACTTTCTCCCCAGCCTCTCCCCTTGCCACCTCTGCCCTTCCAAGCACATCTACGTGTTTAGGCCATTTGTCCAGATCAAACACATGTGTTTTATATTCTGTGCCTATCTTAACTGCAATGATGTTTTCAGACACAGCTGCAATGCCAGTCATCATCACTGCTGCTCTGCAGTGACTTGCACTCATACACTGTCTTTAAAGGGCTACATGCAAGTTCTGTCATGAGGTGAAAGCAAAGTAATTTCAGTGATGAAAACCCATATAGATACTTTAAATATCAGTTAGATTAAGGTACCAATTAACTAATAATTGTAGCATGTAAAGAAACTTGCGATTAATATTAACCACTGATGGGTACTTCAGGAAATACAGCCTTTCCTAAACAGATTTCTATCATGTTTATCCCATCAGTGCTTTCTTAGATCAAGTAAGACAGTACAGTGCTGTTTAATGAGAACATGTGTGAAGTGTGGCCTGTTGGTTGGCAGAAGGTAGATACTTCAGTGCAAACCCCAGTCAGTGGCTCAGCTTTTAAAATGAGGTTTCATCTCCACAAAGATTCCAAGAAAAGTTCAGCGAAAAAGCCAGGAGAGAAAAATTGCCATGCACCCATCTGAGATTTAATCAAGAAGTTAAACTTACTGTAACAAACAAAAAAGCTTAAGTTTTAACTGAGATACTGCTTCATATTGGTGGATGAGAGACTTAACATGAGCCAGCAGTGTGCTCTTGCAGCTCGCAAGGCCAATGGGATCCTGGGCTCCATCAGCAGAGGGGTGGCAGCAGGGACAGGGAGGGGATTGTCCCTCTCTGCTCTGCCCTTGTGAGGCCCCAGCTGGAGTCCTGTGTCCAGAGCTGGGGCCCCCAATACAAGAAAGATGTGGGACTGTTGGAGAGGGGTCAGAGGAGCCACGAAGATGATCAGAGGGCTGGAGCAGCTGCCCTGCAAAGAGAGGCTGAGAGAGCTGGGCTTGTTTAGCCTGGAGAGAGAAGGCTGCGGAGGGACCTCATTGCAGCCTGCCTGTCCCTGAAGGGAGCTTATAAGCAGGAGGGGATTCAACTTTTTAAAAGGGTAGACAATGGCAGGACAAGGGGGAATGGATTAAAGCTAAAGGAAGGAAGGTTTAGATTAGATATTAGGGGGAAGTTTTTTACAGAAAGAGTGGGGAGGTGCTGGAACAGGCTGCCCAGAGAGGGGGTGGATGCCCCGTCCCTGGAAGTGTTCAAGGCCAGGTTGGATGGGCAACTTTGTGTAGCTCCAGGCCTGAGGTTGGTGTCCCTGCCTGTGGCAGGGGGGTTGGAGCTTTATCATCCATGGGGTCCCTTCCAACCCAGACCATTCTATGATTCTATGACTCTATGATATTACCTGGTGAAAATTATTAGAGTATAGGCAAACCTATATTCTTAACAATTTGGGGTTGAACTTTGTTAACATATTTAACTCGATATAACAGTATTTAGCCAGTAATTAATCCATCAGAAGCACTATAATGTGTTATTATTTCCAAGTAGAGCTTCAAATTGGATGCATAATATATTTTTTCGACTCATTTCATAATCCCAAATAATAAAGCAAAAAATGAAACCGGTTTTTGCATGCATAGCATTTGAAGTCACTGTAGCTTCTAGTTCTGGGGGGTTGGACCCGATGATCTCCCAAGGTCCCTTCCAACCCCTATGATTCTGTGATTCTGATCTTTACAGAAATATTGCCACTCTACATGAAAACCTCTTTCACTGATCAGGGATGTACATTGAAAATGCTAAAACTTGGCATTACTTACAGTATGCCATTTTACCTTTAAAATGTTGCAGGATTGGGAGGGGGAGGGGAGGTGTTAAGTACTGTCTTCTCAGAGAGTTGCATCCATTCCAAGTGTTGTCTTCTGCCAGGACATGCCAGAAGGCTCCTAATGAAGTCTGCCTGAGGTTTGAGTTCCTTAAACCTCTCCCTTAACAGGTGATGGAGTAAGAACAGCAAAATCTGAGACTCCTGACTCCGGAACGATCTAAAGTGTTCAAGACATCTTGCTGTTTCTTCTTCATTTCACTTGCCTCACTGGGGGCTGGCTCACTATCAGGAGATACATCTATACTGTCCCTCTTTACTGAGGGATATACTTGCAGCTAAAATACAATAAAAAAATGTTGAGCACGAAAAGTTACATGTCCATCAGCTTTGTGACAGCACCTGAAAAAAATAGTCAGGTCAGTGTGCTGCAGATTTCCTGAGCCTTTTGGGAAATCTTTAGTGAAGAGTGCAGGCTTGTGTGGTTAGTCCTTGTCCATGTTGCATTCCGTTTTCTTGTCTTTGTGAGCTCCTCCTGAAATGCAGTGAGTCACATGAAGTGTGTGGCACCTTTTGTCCTGCGGTATAAACATGGTTTTTATCTCAGTCAATATGCTTTCAAATTAAAAGTTACTTGGGGGTACCTATTTTTGTTATGGCTTTTGGAAAAGGAAATTGCATCTAAAACTGTCCAATTTGCACATATTACATGTGTCACCTCTTCTGCAGATAAATCTCCCTGGAGTAATGTGTTCTTATCAAAAGGAAATGTTGTTGTTATATTCCTTTTATATCACTTTTAGATTTATTGTTAGAAACCGGTATTTCTACTACAGGAATAGTGACCAGATCTCTTCTTATGCCCACCAAGAGTTGGACAAAATGTTAACATAAATCTACATGAGCTAGGGACCCTACTTTGGCAGGGGGGTTGGACCTAGTGATCTCTTGAGGTCCCTTCCAACCCCTACGATTCTATGATTCTATGATTCTATGATTCTATGATTCTATGATTCTATGATTCTATGATTCTATGATTCTATGATTCTATGATTCTATGATTCTATGATTCTATGATTCTATGATTCTATGAATGGGTGCAACTCTGTAAAAATATATGTCACAGAACACAACTTTGAGGTTAAAAAGAAGATTGGCTGAATCAGAGGTGAGGATGTGAATAACTTGGTAAGCTAAGCAACATGATTCCACCTGCCCAACTTGTGTGATACCAGAGCTGAGGCAGTCTTTCTCTTGCTTGTCTTTTACAAACAAAATATGGACATTTTCAAGGACACAAGGGGCTGGAACAGCTTGTCCTTGAGCAGGCTGGCTGGGAGCTGGCAAGTCCTGCAGCCTGAATGCCCTCAAGCCACAGCCTGGGAGCCTTGGTTCACGCCCTAGCTCAGGAGGGAAGAGTGTCATTTGCTGAAGTACAGAATCCAGTTTTCATGCCTTTCCCAATCTCTTATCCACATGCTGAGCAAGACCAAGGGCCCTGGTAGGACTGAAAATGGAAAGGTCAAAACAGAATGCATGACTGAAGGATACAGTAGCTCAGCCTGCAGCAAGATCTGCCTAATCCAGGGAGAAATGAACGGAATGGTTCTAGTATTGCTTCCTTCCTTCTTTTCTCTTCAAGGCTGTTAATGTTGTACGGTTTTACTTTGTTTTGCCTCATCTATGCCTAGGAGAGTAAGTTGGAACTTTGTTAGAGCACGTTTCAGTTTGTTCTTAATATATAGCAGATAAAGAGAGAATGATGCATCCATGCATAAAAATCACTTTATATACCAAGATTCCATTTGAGAGCATCTGAGAAACTTTGAAAGCTTTATTACAGAGCAATGAGGTCTATTATGTGAAACACAAAGAATATGTAGTGAATTACCTTGTCAATCTTGCTTCCCCTCTTTCTCTCATCTCTGTTGCTTTTCCCTTTCTCTTACTTAAGCTGCCCAATACAACTTCACACTTAGTCTTCAGGGGGAAAGTGAGTACATCTGTCCTTTTCCCCGAGTGCTAAGATTAATACTGTACTGTCAACATCTTGTCTACCTCCCCAGGCTGGTCCAGCCATTTCAGCAAGAATGGAGACATGCCTGGAGGGGTTTTTTTCAACACTTTCAAAAGGCAATTGATGTGATCTAGTACACTGACAGAAGAGCTGTGTTACTACCATGGTTACAATTCCCACTGCGTCCAGCAGCACTGCAAGTACAGTCCAGTCTCGCAGAAACAATAGTCTCTTCCCACTAAGACAATTAGTTTATCTTGTAGCCAAAACGCAGTTTAAGAACAAATAACTGTTGTTTGCTTCCACTTTGTTACATAGCAGGCTCCTGAGGAAGCAAAGGATCAGCATCACCAGTCACTTCAGTTCATTTGTAGTCTACATTTTTGCTTCTTTTTGCATTGACTTCCAGTTTGTGGAAAGAGACCAATCTTGCAACTTCTCTTCACTGTTTATTCTTACAGCATTTTTTCACCTGCCAACACAGAAGTTTTGTTGAAGGGTGATTGTGATCAGGAGCATGGTTATCATTTATTCAGATGGAAATGCATTTCATCTGCACCCTATCGGCTTACACCTTTTGATGCGACTTCAATCACACAATGCACAACGTGAAGAAGGAGGTGCCTCCTTAATAATGACTAAGCATTGCATAACCTGCCCTCAGCTAATAAAAAACCCCCACAGTGCTCTTTTTCAGCCTCAGTTAAATTTTAAGATTCGCTGGCTTTGCTGTATTAGTCGCACAATGTATGTGTGGCTGTGCGGTGTTGCTGTTCCACAGTCATGTCTTTCTCAGGATTGATGTGGTGAGCTGGTGTTAGAGATGATTCACCTGGCTATCTTTTTAGGCACCAGGGGTGACTCATTTGCCTGTAACTACAGATCAGACTTTTTTGATTTGCTGCTTTCTTCCTGTCATTAACTCTCTTGTAGATAGGTTACTAATAAAAGCAAACTACCTATCATCTCTGGTTATACCACTCTAGTCTACATTATTGTAGCAACCAGCATTAGGGTATTCTGTTTAATATATAGCAAACCATTTATTGGTGCCCCCGTAAAAAATAATTGGGGAGAGTTTATGGGACATCAAAACCATTCCTGATTTTGATCCATACATTTTGTGTTACAGATGATGAGGAAGCATTTATCGCCACTCCTTGCCACAGATGTTTCTTGGTTTAAGTACCTTCCATAAGTCACAATGCAGTAAAGCCCCAAAATCACATGCCCAAAAAGGCTTTTTCTGAAGTCTGAACTATCACATAGGTAACTCTTAAAAAACCCCACCCCCCTAACATAAGCATTAGAATTCATAAGCGACAGAGATGAGGTATTAGTGCTCTGCCTCTAGCACAAATGTCAGCCTTCCTTTGTACTGCCTCACCGGGCCTTATTTGGGCTTTGAAATTCAGTGGGGGAATACACGGGTTTGTACAATCATGAGAGAAGTCCTGGGCCTCCCAGAGTGAACTGATCGGCTCTAGAGCTAGGAGGGGAAGGAAAAAAAATCCTCCTGTGCCCTCAGGAAGCCAGGGTTTTGGGGAGCACTTTGGGAAAGCTGTTTCTTCTACACTGTGAGGGAACGTGGGAGAGCTGCAAGGCCTCAGTGGTCACTCCTCAACCCCTCACCGTCACCCTGCTGGTGCCATCTTGGGGCAACACCACAGTGGTCCCAGGTGGCGGCCTGGAGGAGGGTCAATCTGCTGGGGAGAGGTGGGGGAGGAGGAGAGGAGCCTTCCCTGCGATGGGAGAGCAAGTGAAGTGGTCACTGCTGCTATGGTGGTGACGGAAATGTTAGAGAATCATAGAATGGTTAGGGTTGGAAGGACCTTAAAGATCATCAAGTTCCAACCCCCCTGCCATGGGTTATCTTGGTGTTTACAAAGAGGGCAGAAGTAGATGAGAAGTGGATCCTGGTTTGAGAGATTGGTGAGCAGAGGAGAAGCTGATGAGTCTTAAATTCTCCCACCTGGCCTTTGAGAAGAGCATGCAGGAGCAAGCTGCCATTTGGTTATTGCCTCTTTGAAAAGACATGACTGGTGACTGATTTTCCTGATGAGGACCAGTGCAAACGTTTTTGGGAAGTGGCAGGAAGAAGCTATCCATTTACATAGTAGATAATGTTCCTGAGGGATGATCGATCAGGAAAGGAGTACGACTGCAGAGAGAACAGGTGCTGAAGAGCACTTAATCAAAGGAAGGCAATAAAGCAAGCATGCCTCACTCTTATTAGTACAGCCTCCTGAAAGTGGGGAAGATGTAGCTGCTGCTTCTACTCCATGTGCTTTTGAGTTTGTGGCTAGCTCATAAGAATAAAGAAAATGTTCAAGAGCAATGTACTCCCTTATCTGGTAAGTTTGTTGTCACTGAGACTGTTTTGTTTTAGTTTTCCTTTGAAGCATTAGGTATTATTTTTTGTGTATGCTTGCTCTTTGTAGGAATATAAAGCATGAATAGCCTTCTTAGTGCTTTGTTTTATAATTACAGTTGGGAGCTAGTCTGTTTTGCCCATGATGATAGTTGTGAAATGATCTTTCCCTATCCTTGTCTAGACTCCTAGGTCTCTCAATATATATTTTCTCCCCTGTCCAGCTGAAAAGGGTAGTGAGAGAGTGGCTTTGGTGGGCATCTCACCTCCAGCCAGGGCCAAACTACCAGAGAGAATTAAGAGTGCAGTGTGCTTAAAAATTAAGTCTTTTGGCAATTTGGGATTCCTTCCATTTAAACATTATGGTGAAAAAAGGTGCAACCCTGACCTGTTCTTATTTTTTTCCCAGTTTGTGGAAGAGTGTTTTTCTTTATTGCAATGTTAAGCAGATCATGATCAGTCTTGCTGTGGCTTCCACCTTGAAACACAACGTGCTGCTGCACTTGTTACTGCTGCTGCAAGGCACACTTCAGAGGTGGGCTGCAAAACCTATAGGGATCAGCAGAGTTCAGCTGGAAGGTGTTGACCCCGTAATTTAAGTCTGACCATTATCCTGACAATGCCTAGAGCAGTGAGAGCTTAAGACCTTTTTGAATTACAGCCTATTATTTAAATGTTTACTGTTTTATAACTTGGTGTTGCATTCATAACCATAATTACTTTTTAAAAAATATATGGGACTCAAATCTTCTGTTGCAAAAAGGCTACATGTGAAGACTTCTAGTTCCCTTGAAACATGTCTATGAACTACTTTTTCCTCATGTCAGCATGGTAGCAGAGTATTTGGCTTTCAGAATAGTGAAGAAGGAAAATATTTCTTCAAGTGTGAAAATAAAGCTCCATCTTCTATGAGCAAAGATGGACAGACATTACGAAGGTTCAGACTTACTCTTTTTCGGAGACTAGAGTCTGGATTAATGCTGTCATGTGTGGTAATTTAAGGCTTCACCATGGGATGTGGAGATGTCTGTTATGCAGTATCCCCATGTTTACTGCCTGATTTCTTGGTATGTATGCTGTCAGTGCCTTTGACAGGCTAGCATTTGTTAAAATGAGTAACTTGAATCTTTAATGTCTCTTCCATATTTACGTAATTATTGGTCAAGCAGTGTGACTTAGAGAACAATTTAAAAATCCATTTTGTCACACAAGTATTCTTTTTAAAACCACTTTTATTTCTTAAGAAAACTGATGTGTCAGTTCTGTCAAAGTTGACAGTCACAAAGGAGGTGGGTGGAAAGTACTTTTACCTAGACCCAGTCTAAAAATCTCGGTATTATTATTTTGCAATTGGTAAAGTTTGGTGAGTTGTGCACTATGATTATGATGTTAAAGGAGGTGTTTGCTTTACCCTTTCTGACAGCATACTTGCTGCCTGTTGTGATTTTAGTGAGCCATCATGCATTGGAATTGGTTGTCCTTCAACTCACGAGCCCTGAACATGACTTAGATAGCAGATTTTGTCTCTCTGTGTGTAGTAACTTGCTTAGGGTAGCAAGTAGAACATCTTGTAATGGAAAGTAATGAAGAATTTAAAGATGATAGCAGGAGAAACATCAAGAAAAGATTTTTCACCTGGTGTTTCTGTACTGAGTCCAGTGGCAGATGTATTTTCTCATGTTACATAAAATATGAAAACCAATTGATTAATAGTATATGTTGAATACCTGTATTGTGGGAAGGAGGGATTTAAGCATCCACTAGACCTTAAAAATTCCCATGATCACCATTAGTGCTTTGGGTTGGTTTTCCTTTGGGTTTGCGTTGTAGTGGGTTCTTTTAGCTTATGTTGCAAATGTAAAGATGAGTTGTTCTTCTTGGAATAGGTGTCTTGTCTAGAATAAGTTACTCAAGGTCTGTGTTAGCTACTTTGGTCTGTCTTTTATCCTTATTTTTTTTCAATATTAAGCAAAGCAACCTCACTACAGGTTGGGATGTGAACTGGAAAAGCATTAAAAAAGAATATTATTGGGTATCTCTATAGCTTCTGTGTAAGTATTTGGTAAGCTTAATTCCTGGAGTGTATGATTACCCACCTATACACCACCATAAGTAAAGTCCAGTGTGCTCACGAAGTTGCCATGACTTAGTTGTTTCTGCAGCTTGAATCAAGTTGACTGTTACGATCTTCAAACTGTTATGAACCTGCCATTGTGTAAGCCCAAGATAAAATGTCTTTGATTATAACTTATATAGGATCAAGGTTTGTGTATTATAGATAGAATGTGGAATTGCACTGACACAATACCGATGGATTGTGTCAGCAGAAGGCTGACAGGAAATGATGCATGTCTCTAAAATAGTTCTATTAAATCTTGCAAATTCTAATGAAGCATAAAGGTGTTTAAGTTCTAAAGTAATACTTTAGGTAGAACCTAAACTAGATAGTTTATTATCTGTCTTTAAACAGTTGTAACCTTTCAGAATAATCAGTCTTCTCTTTGAAGATTTACATGTAAAATCAGGTGATAGTGATATGCATGTCAAGAATCCTAAGCAGAAACTAGATGCTCTGGACATATAAAGAATGATACAACAGTTGTCATAATAGGCTGTAGGCTTTTCATTTTTAGCTGCTGCAAAACAAATAATCCTGTGTTAGGGTGTAGAAACAATTGTTCTGGGTCACTTAAACTTTATGGTAGTGATGAACAGTAGGACTTCGGACAAGCAAGAACAGTGTTGCTGGCAGACATCTAGAAAGAGTTCAAGAACTTCAATGCTATACATTAATATTTCCCAGAATAGTTTACTAGCCCTTCAGTGATGGCTCAGGAAATCTTAATGCAAGTTTATTGCATTGGATTTGGACCAAGAGCTTCCTGAGGGGTTGGTTTGTCCTGGTACAAGCATGTGGTGGTAGACAGAAGCATCATATTTTTTTTTCCCCCCAATACAGGAACTTGGGACCATTGAATGATGACAGCCAGCAAATAAACAGTGGTCACCTAATTGGTTTGGTTATGCTGCTTATAGACTGTCATACCACATGACATATCATTTCTCTACACTAAAATCCTGCTCTATCTGGTTCAAAGTTACTTGATACAACTAATTGCTCTTCTCTGTTCTTTCAAGTTCTGTTACATCATTTTTGAGAGAGTGGATTTGGAGCTAGAGTTGTAAAAATCATTCAAATGCAGGAACACTATGGATTTATGCAGTAGCATAATGATAAGTTTGGGTTGGTCGGTAGTTTTTTATTTGGCTGCCCAGGGGCATTGTGGAGATACCTGTCTGGACACCGACCTGTGTGACCTGCCCTAGGGACCCTGCTTTGGCAGGGGGGTTGGACCCGATCTCTGGAGGTCCCTTCCAACCTCTAAGATTCTGTGAATGTCTTTTGACTGCTAGTGAAGCGGCAACTTAATGTTCCTTAGAGTTATCTGCTGTGGTATGAATCCATGCAGAAGCCATCAGTTTAGATTTTGGGATTATTTTTTTCCTGTGTCTCTTCCATTTTGTCTGTATTGATTCATCTACCATGTCTTTTCCTGTCAGTTGGTGTCACAAGTTTCTTTCTACCATTCTTCCTTTGAATTTAATGCTCTAAATAATCAAAGATCACAAGCAGATGCTTTATCAAATTATGTTTACATTTTCTTTTGGGAAGAAAATTACATTTTCTTTTGTGAGGGCTTATGAACTGAGGAACCTGGAGCAAAGAATCCTGCAAAATTCTAAAGAGGAAGTAAAAGGGAACAGGTAGCTTTCACACTGGAAGCGAATAAATTTTGTACCACTTGTGTATTTGTGGGAGAAGCCTTTTTCCTAATTCATTACTGCTTAATTTTTTAAACAGCTTTTTGAAAATTAATTCTGTGCAGCACCTCTCGATCTGCCTGGCACAGGATATATACATATTTATATTATTTTTAATTTTCATGTGCTCACCTACTTCAAAGGACTCTATGTAAGAACAAAGGTCTATAAGACACAAATTCCCCTAATCAGAGCTGTGTTGATTCTTCCTTGGTAGATGATTTCTCATACGTAGTGCCATAGTCAATATGTGCATGAGGGTCTTGGTGTGCAATTCATCTGGCTTCTCATAGAGTCCTCCTTGAAGAATGTCACCTGTGCTACTGTCTGGTTCTGAAATGTTGTTGCAGAGGTTTTGAAGTGGAAGATTACACTCCACAATTAGCATCTTGATTGTTTCATCTTTAAAATTCCTGAAGAGCACTTGGGTGATCTGTTACTGTTCACTTCAGCATTTTCCTTTATTCTAGGGCATCCAACAATGCATCTGTTAAAGAAGGGCTCCAGTATTGTAAACCCTCACAGTCTTTCACTATAAAATCATGTAAATATTTCACAAAGTTTTATGCTGTAGCCTTACCTTCTCTGAGTGCTGTTTTTATGTCTTTGTTTCCCACAGAGAATCACTGGATGCTTTCCCACTCTGATATCTTCCAAAAATTTTTCATTATTATTTTTTATGCCGCTTACAAATTATTTCTTAAATCCACTTTTCATCATGTTAACATTTAATCTGCCAAAGATCAAGATGCTTTCTCTTTTTTCATTGTGGGATGCTTTTCAGAGAACGCTTTCTATATCTTTCCTTTTTTCCCTTGTACCCATGTGCTTAGCCATGCCATAGCTTTACCTTCCCTTATGCTCATGGGCTTGTTGAAGTGTTGTGCCTTTGATTTTGTTCCAGTTTGCTTTAAGAACCTTCATGTTGCTTCTAAAGATGCTTCCTTTTTTTGGTTTTGTGTTCATATTCACCTCTTTCTTACATATTTTCTTCTTTTATATAGCTCCCTTTAAAAAAATAAACATACGCATTACATATATATATGATACAAAATGCCATGCAGAACCTGGATCCTGTTTAAATAGTTGTACAGTGTACCAAAAAGAAGGAAATCTGGCAGCAGAACAAATTGGTAAATCCATATATAGAAATAGTTTGAATTTCTGTTTGCTGTTCAGTTGATACCTATCTCAACTGTTTGAAGTGTACCAGAAGTAACAACAGACGTGAAGAATCATCCTGCCTTACTGAGATTTCAGAAGTTTCTACTAGTGGTGGGCACTGCTGATGTTGGCTGAAATACAGTGCAAGAAATATTCTGTTATCTTCAGAAAAATACAATAGAAATGGTTATTTTTCTGCAGGACTCTTTTCCAGCAAAGGAGGTGGGAAATGGTTTAAAGAGGCATGCAAGCAGTGGGCAAGAACACTTGCCTTTTATCAGTGCTGTCTGAAGTTGTTTTCCTCTTCCACTTTTTCCCATGTTTCTATAGTATCTGAGGCAATGTGAATAGCCACAAGATTTATTTTTTTTAATGCAAATTAATTTCTAATACAGGCCTGAATTGAAAATCTTAGCTTTTAAATTTTAAAAGATAAATTAGGGATAATATGACGTTCTTGTTATACTACTAGGGTTTATTACAGAATAAACTGAATCCTAAAGAACAGGTGAAACGGTGTTAGAACTGAACTCTTGTGAACATTAGCAAGAAAAAATGCAGGCCAACCAGATACTACCATAATTATTCTATCATAATACAGCGAGCATTGGGTGAATGCATGGTATCATCAGCCTGTGGTGTTCTTAGACACACAGAGGCCGATAGCAGTAAGTGAGTTTGAGATGATACTACAAAATAAACTAAGTGCAGTGCTGGCCCCTCTGGTTTATTTTGGTCAAATGAAAGCAGAACTGTTCTAAATTCCTGAGTGGAGCTGGAAAAGTGTGTGCAAGTGTCTGTTAACAAATTAGCATGTTTTCTTTTTTCAACTCTTATACAGCTTTCACTGTTGCTGAGAGTTAGAAGTCTGGGCCAAATCTGTCAGTCAGGAGCACTTTTGCTACTTACTAGGATAGAAGGTCTTGGAAATTTTGTATTAATATTTCAAGCATTATAGGCAGAGTTATACTTAGCAACAATGTATTAATTTAGAATTTGTGGCTAGAAGAAATAACCTAAATCTGGCAGCCAAATAGTATGTTGTGTTCTGGCATATGTTCTAAACAGTGAGCTGTGCATCCTTTCCTTCCAGGTCTAATTAGTGGCATCCCTGCTGTAGTCTGTGGTCACTGAGGTGTCTAACCCCACTTGCAGTTGTTGATCATCCATTGTCTGGCGCTGTATTATGCCACCTGTCTGTAATAATATGTGAACTGTGGTCTGGAATAATTGCTTAGGATACTGCCCTGTGTCTTATTTCCTGAAATCTGGTTGTTCTCCCTCCACTGACCTGTGAGGCAATTAATGATATTCCCATTGACTACTCATCTTAAAAAAAAAAGCAACTAAAAAAACCCCAACTACAACCAAAAAAACCCAACCAAACCACAACCAAAAAACCACACCACAAAACAAAAAACCCAAAACAAAACCCAACCCCACAAAAAACTCCCCCTCAACATTTACACACCCCAAAAAAAAGCCCCAATGAACCAAAGCAAAAAGCCAAGGAAGCCCATGACATCCCAGTACTGCCACCAGTGCGCAGAGTAGAGCACACAAAATAGAAACATCCTTGGCTAGTGTTTGCTTTCTGTGAATGACGGGAGAGCAGAAGGGAGTCTTCAAGTGAAGCACTGGCAGGCTGTCCTACAGGGTGTACAAGTCAGCTGCTGTGTATAGTACTAACCTTGCAGCATGATTAAATGTCACACCTGCTCCTTCCACCAGCTGAGACTGGAACAATTTTTTGGTATCTGCTTAATGCTCACTGCCTCAAACACTGTCCTTGCTTAAATACGTTCTCTCTAAATCCTTCTTTCTCCTTTTTTTAACATCTGGTAACTTTTATTTTAATTTTTTGGGTGACCACTACCTGCAAAATGAGCTCATAGCACAGGCTGCTGCAGGAGCTGCTGCAGGGGAGTAGAATGCCAGGGCTGGCTGATTCAGCCAGGGCTGGCCAATTCAGCAGGTGTCACCTTCTGTAAGTAATGGGAGAGTCAGTTATCAGCCCCTCAGGCACGTTCTCAGCTGCACAGAATCACAGGGGTTGGGAGGGACCTTGAGAGCTCATGGGGTCCACCCCCCCTGCCAGAGCAGCTCCCCAGCTCACATTGCACAGGTTGGCGTCCAGACGGGGCTGGAATCTCTCCAGAGAAGGAGACTCCACACCCCCTGGGCAGCCTGTCCCAGGGCTCCCTCACCCTCACTGGGGAAAAGTTCTTCCACATGTTGGTGTGGAACTTCCTGTGCTCCAACTTGAGGCCATTGCCCCTTGTCCTGTCCCCACAGACACTGAAAAGGGGCTGGCCATTTCCCCCTGCATCCCATGCTTAAGATATTTATAGACATTAATAAGGTCTCCTTTTAGTCTTCTTTTCTCACAGCTGCTATTGATCCATGGATCAGAGACCATCATCCAGTACACTTTCATAGTCTCTGTGGCGTTTTCTGACCTGAAACCAGCTGGATAGCGCCTGCAATGCTGGGGGGATTCAAAATTGTTTGGGGATGCTTTGTCAGTTATTCAGGTTTTTTTCTGAACTGCAGTTGTTTAACCTGGAGAAAAGGAGGCTGAGGGGAGGCCTTTATTGCTCTCTACAGCTGCCTGAAAGGAGGTTGTAGCCAGGTGGGTGTCAGTCTCTTTTCCCAAGTATTAAGTGATAGGATGAGAGGAAATGGCCTCAAGTTGTGCCGGTGGAGGTTTGGATTAGATATTAGGGAAAAATTCTTCACCAAAAGGGTTGTCAATCATGTGAACAGGATGCCTAGGGACATGGTTTAGTGGTGGACTTGGTAGTGTTAGGTTTATGGTTGGAGTTGACACTCTTAAGGGTATTTTCCAATCTAAATGATTCTATGTTGGTTTTTAGGAGTCTTTTCTTACTCCTACATCCTAATTCTTACAAATAATCTATCTTGGTTTTATAAATGGCAAGGGCATCCCACTCTTTAAAAGTGTAAACTGTATTAAGGTTCCATTTTCCTTGAAATGTGGTTTTCCTGATGCATTTCCTTGTAAGAAATCAAACCTCCAAATTCTAGATATGCAACAGTTCTGACTAACATGAGAACAGCACAGAAGAGTAAAAGATAGAATCTGTTGAATGTAATCATGGTGCACTGGGAAAACATCAGCAAAACATCTGTTTTAAGTAGCAATGCACTGATCAACTGTGGAAATTCCATGTTCAGTGGCTCTTGACATTTCTAATTTCTCCCATATGGCAGAGTGATGGAATGGCTGGAAATAGAGCTGTAGTTTAAAAGTGCAGATGGACAATGATTCATTCAAAACCTGTGGGGGGAATGAACTTCAATGTTGCCTGAAGCTAGGAATAGCTCTCTGTTTTTAAATATTGTGACTTTTATTTGTAGGTCTGTGGTTTTTGACATCCATTTGATGAGTGGAAAATGCATGATACTATGGCTAGCACGTAACTGCAAATTGAATGAGCAATCAAACTAAGATGGGTCCAGCTCTAGAAGGTTCAAATGAGTTCAAAACCACTTGTTAAATCTACTATTTTCTCGCTGTATCTCTATATCACAAGTATGTATTGTGTACCTGGTTAAGCCTAGCTGGTATTACTGTTCAAGTTCAGTTTTGTTCTCTGGATTTGTAAAAGCATACATAGTCTTTCTTTAAATCTAGTGTGTTGAAGAGCAATCTGGCTAGCTTCAAAGTTTGAGCTGTGCATTTCTGATGTCTGTGGCTCTGAGAAGTATATGCCATCTGGCTTGGCATATTGGTTGGCTATAGAGAGGCCACACTTCAATTATAGTATGATAAATCGAGAATGTTGTTGTGGAAGGACCATTTGTTGTCCATAATAAATCAGTTCTTGATTTATGCTGATGCACCTGTTACGTGTTAGGTTGTTATCAAAAGCAGCTTCCGAAACACTCGTATCCATACTCAAGTCTACACACTAATTTTTACCCGAGTTGCACATATACAAGATGCAGGAAAAGACTGATCTCCTTGGTGGTTTTTATGCCTTTTTCTATCTGCACAATAGACATTTGAAATGGAGAGAGCTGATCTTCAGGGAGCAGGTTTCTAACCTTCATGTGTGTCACCCTGGCGGATGGCAGGCGGAAGTGGGTTGCTCTTGCATCTAGTACGTTTCTAAGGGGTGTCTATCTTTAAAGAGAAGAGGGATCTGCCTCTTACCTCTACAGGCAGATGACTGGCTGATAAATTATCCAAAGGGAGTCATAGTTTATAGGTAAAAGTATTGCTTTGCATAAAATAAGGGTTCATCAGTGATCTATGTGACCAAAACAAATCTTTACACAAATCACTTCAGCAAAGGTATCTGCTGTAGCTACTGTTGTAGCCATGCAGCTTGGTTGTTATGTACAAGAGCAGACCTTCATACTCTCTAGAGTATAAGCAGTGTTTAGCAGAATTAAAAAGTTCTACTACTAGAACTATATATGACTTAGTGTCGTGGCTGGCTGCATGAAAAACTGCTCAGGTAGGTTTGGGGGTTCATTATTACATTAGCTGTTGGAAAAAAAAACCCCACCCCTTCAAACATGAAGAGAACATGTTATGGAATGAAAAAAACCTGCAAGAATAATCATAGATTAAATAAATCTAATTAGAATTTCTGGAAAAGAGGGATTATCTAGATGTCTGCTTTAGGGAGTTCTAACCCAAAATCACAAGATGTTTTAGTTCCTTAGAAAATTTGATTATTGGAGTGACAGCATCGGTAGATAAAGGGAAGGCACCCAATGTCATCTACCTGGACTTGTGCAAGGCCTTTGACACAGTCCCCCACCACATCCTGATCTCTAAATTGGAGAGATGTGGATTTGATGGGTGGACCATCCAGTGGATAAGAAACTGGTTGACAGACTGTAGCCAAAGGGTGGTGGTCAATGGGTCTGTGTCCAGGTGGAGGCCGGTGACAAGCGGTGTCCCCCAGGGGTCTGTCTTGGGACCGGTGCTCTTTAACATCTTTATCAGTGACATGGATGATGGAATTGAGTGCACCCTCAGCAAGTGTGCGGATGACACCAAGCTGAGTGGTGTGGTTGACACCCTAGAAGGAAAGGAAGCCATCCAGAGGGATCCTGACAGGCTGGAAAGGTGGGACAGGGGGAACCTAATGAGGTTCAACACTGCCAAGTGTCAGGGGCTGCACTTGGGCTGGAGGAATCCCAGACACAGATACAGACTGGGAGAAGAGCTCCTGGAGAGCAGCCCTGCAGAGAAGGACCTGGGGATTCTGGTGGATGAGAAACTGAACATGAGCCAGCAGTGGCTCTTGCAGCTCGCAAGGCCAATGGGATCCTGGGCTCCATCAGCAGAGGGGTGGCAGCAGGGACAGGGAGGGGATTGTCCCTCTCTGCTCTGCCCTCCTGAGGCCCCATCTGGAGTCCTGTGTCCAGAGCTGGGGCCCCCAATACAAGAAAGATGTGGAACTGTTGGAGAGGGGTCAGAGGAGCCACAAGGATGATCAGAGTACCTTGTGTAGCTCCAGGCCTGAGGTTGGTGTCCCTGCCTGAGGCAGGGGGCTTGGAGCTCCATGATCCTTGGGGTCCCTTCCAACCCAGGCCATTCCGTGATTATATTTTTTTTCATGTGAAACTCACTGAGAGAGTAATAATATATCAAAGAGAATATGTTGGTTAGCAGATTAATCAAACAGAGTACACAGATATTTTTCAGCACTCTCTGCAGAGTTTTTTGCCTCCTCAATGCATTTTTGAGGCTGGGTCAGGTATGCCAGATTAGGTCTCCAGAAAATCAAGAGAAGTGATTTTTAAAGCAGTTGCTATGTTGTCAAGGAGAAAACGCAATGGATGAAATGTTATGTTTTTCCAGTGGTTTGTATAATGTCATCACAGGAACAGTCTGAAATAACATTAATCTGATCTCCTTCTGGCAGACCAAATTTCTTCAGTGGTTCTGTGGGGGATCTATGGGGCCTGCAATGCAGTGCCTTTGAATCACAGAATTACAAGGTTGGAAAAGACCTTTAACATCATCAAGTCCAACCAATCCCATCCTCTGCAATCCCTTCAGAACTGAGCAGAGGGGAGCACAGTTTTCATATGGAAGCTATTATTTCCTTGTGCTGGCTACCTTTCAACTGGATAAATTCCCCAGGAAAGAAAGATGTCACTGGCTTATGCACTGGCTACGTGTACGAAGGGAGAGGTAGTTGTGCAGGGAACAGTTTAGCCTAGAGCATTTTCAGTATCTTCTGTAGTCTCCAAAACCCTTTCAGTGCTTGGTTGGCTTTTT
>VZTU01017860.1:41155-51320 GCA_013400835.1 Zapornia atra
CTCCTCTGGCTAGATGACTTGCTTCATCTTTCAGCAGTACTTGCCCAGAGCATCTTTAGATTTTTTGTTACATCTGTTCAGTGTTCTGTCCATGGCATACCATTTCTTGAGTAGTTATGTCTACTGGGCATGAGGTGAATAGTATTTCATGTTTTCATTTTTGTAAATACTTATTTTTCTTAATTCTGTGCCCCATTCACCCCACCAGCATAAAGGGCTTGATATCATGTCTCCTTTGAGTATATTTAGGGACTGACAGATGGCCTGCTAACCTTGCAGTGTCAGAACCTCAGTCAGTGTACTTAGTGAGCCAAAACTCTCATCATGTGTATCTTGGAATTCTGACAGTGTCTGGTTTGGGTGCTTTGCTTTTTTATACAACACAGCCTAGAAGGGCTTTACCGGATCCTGATGCAGCTGATGTATATCGAAGTCCCTCTGGGCTTGTTTTAGAAAGTATGGTAATCTGGATCTAAAGGATTTGGGCGAGCTCATTTATAAAAACCAACCATTTGCATTCCTGTTTGCATTCTGATCAGTAAAATATGGACCAATATGTTTACATTGCTTATCAACTGAATAAAATGAGCTTTACTTTCTTGTCTAATCCCATACCATGGGATTATCCGATTCATTAGAAATATATTAAGTATTATCAACTGGTCATCCTTTCTGTGCTGCTGCTTCCATGGTTTGCAGTGATATTCACCTTAAATCTGCTGTTCACTGTCAGTTATTGTGGATTGGGTTGGTTTTTTTCAAATATAGGAGCTAACTGTACAGACACTTTTGAGGCTTACTGATGTTTTCTATGATATGAGTCATCTTTGTGATTTTCCAGTACAGCAAGTTAAATAAATACAGTCCCCTTGAAAATCAGTAGGATTGCATGAAACTTTAAGGTTATGCTTATCCATGAAGAAGCTGTTTGGGAGTCTTGTTTAGGCAAGGATCTCTTGGGAGAGAGTTGTAATGATCGTTTTTGGATGTAGGAAAGAATTCCTTATTTTCCTGCTGTGCTTAGAGAAGAAATGGACGGTGTGATTTAAGCCATTAAAATGCCTTCAAGGCACAGATTTAAACTTAAATCCCTGAATTGTTTTGCTGCAGCTTTATTTCAGTAGCAAGCATAGAATATGTTAGGGGAGAGGTGCTACCAGTCACAAAACTCTCCATGTCATATCCCAAGCGCACCCCCCCCTCAACTTTGTCATCACAAGTTCTTCACTGGATTTCCATAGTAGAACTTGTGCAGCATTGTCATTTTCATCTTCAAGCATGTCTCACAAAGCAGTTGCATCTGCTTGACCAAATCTAAGTCCAAAAAAAACATAAGAGGCTTTTGAGGACTAAATTGGGAATGAACTACAGTTTAGACTATTCTCTAGTTAGATTGTAGTGGTCTACCTACCTTACTTTTGTCAACAGCTCTGTGAATAGTAGGACAAGAATAAGTGCATTTGATACCACTGGAATTGCACTTGCTTTTAATTTTCTTGATGTATTCTATGCTTGAGTTGCATAGCAATAACTGGTCATGCACTCTAAGATAAGTGTATTGCCCTTAGCAGGGCACTTTTGTAAGAATATGTTGTTAGATTGATTGTACATCCAATACATTAATTTTACTAAATGCAGCATCTTTTTTTTCTAGAAATGAAGACTGAGGATGATGCTTAAAATAGGGTGAGCTCCCATCTAGAATGGAGGGAGTGAAAAGGTTCAGTGGAATTATATTAGATAATGAACACTTGATCACTGCTGGTGCAAAAATGATATAAATGTCTGTGTCCTGCAGTGAGATTCCTTGGGTTCTGAATTTAACTACTGAAAATTAATAATGAGATGTGACTGTATCACTCTGTTTTTTATGTAGTGACTTTTCTAGGCTCTATGGAGCAAAATATAATGAGAAATGATGTCTTGAAACTGAACCCTGGCTAATCCAAACCAGAAGTTGAATGCACCTCATAACTAATGAGGATGAGCACCAGTTGGAACCAAGCAGTTGTGAAAGTCATGGAACTAATGGTTGCAATTTGGCTCGAACTTAGGTACTTTCTATGTGAAAGTTGGAATGGTTATCCATAGCAAGAGGAGTCTTAGGATATCACTGCTTGGGAGTTTAATGGATTGTTTCTGCCCAGCTTATTTAATTATAAAAGGTCGACAATGATGTTCTTCAATGTCTTGTCACCCATTCTATCCAGTAGCCTGAGATAAAAGCAACTCAGATTTGAGGAGTAAAGTTTTACAGCAGTAATAGAACCTTGTTTCCTACATTGATCTCCAGTTTTTGGCGGTCTGAAAGCAGTCGTCATAGGTCTGCCAGGAGGACAGAGAACAAGGTGATATGTTCTTTCTGTTGTGTAATGAAGATATATGCAGCTATGTGTGAATTAAGACGGAAGAAGGAAAATAATAAACTGTGGAGAAATAGAAATCCCTATGTTATTGGGGAAATGTGGGATCATATTGTGGATCATAGCTAATATGTGGTAATAATGGCCATGGTATGCTTAGCATTTTGGAACCTATTGTATTTCCCATTCGGATTAAATTAAATACATACATCATTCTAACAAACCTCTCACAGCAGATTGTGAACTTTGGAAGTGGGGAAGGGAATTAATGGCAATGTATTTCATATTGGTGTTCCTCTGTCTAGTGATTCAATTATTTTCCCATAAAGAATTTACAGTTTCTACACAACAGATGTTGGTCAGCTTGTGAATAGACATTGCTGAAGGTGGAGTGAAAAATGACCTTCAAGTACAATAAACTCAACAGCTATTATTTGTCTTAGTGTCTAAGAGCCAGGTCTAATAACCCATTTCAAAATAAGAGGGAAAGAGAACTAGGACACAGTTGAATTGCTGCACCAAAATCCTACAGTCAAGAGCTGATCTCAAATGATAGAGAAGAAAGATGCTACATCATGGTAGTTCATCAGCAAGACTTGTGGCAGAAGGAGAAAGTGGTGGAAGATAGCTGCCTTTAAAACAGATATCTGACTGGGGGAAGGTAGTTGTGAAAATCTACCCCTTCTTGATTTTTTTGGAATACGAATTTAACTTCTATAAAATTATCTACTTGAACAGTTTAGGAAATGGGCTCACAGAAGGGACTTGTTTAAATAATTGCAAGTTAAACTAGTTATGACACATGAAGAGGATTTCTGTGCCAAGTAATACATTTGTGAGAAGACACCAGCTGAGTAACAACGTATGCACAGGTGATCACCATTTTTCTGTTGTCACAAGTTAGACAAAAAAGAATCCCTTTTGGGTAGTTAAATGCAAAGGCAGGTTTTGTATGTGTGGTTCTTTATTTTAAAGATGGGCTTTAATTTCTGTTTTGGAAAACCTATACTTGCTGTTTCATGTATGCATAGTATTTAAGAAGGTTTTGGTTGGCTTAAACAGGGTGGTTTAGGGGAGGCTGAGGGGATTCTTGTTTTTACATGTTAAAAATCATATACTGAAGTCTGAAATCCACATAAAGCAGAGAGCCAAAATAGATACATTGTGGAAATCAAGTTATTTGAAATACTTTAATATATAGCTGGTACAGGTGCATGCATACAATTCCTAAGCTTTGCATGCAGAGCCATGACTTCTCATTTTTTAGATGAGCTATGGGTGTAAGGATTGCTATATAGCTGATTGATACATAACAGCCTTATTTAGAGGGGGAAAGCAGGGGGAAAATGTTTCTATGTAGAAAACAATTATAAAGTGAATATTACATTCAGTAGTGTTAACAAGCTTTCTGTCGTGTCCTTGGGTGAAGATGTTAATCAAGCATTGCTGATGATACCTACTATGTACTAAGTGTAGGCAAGTATTACAAGAATAGCAGGTGGACAATAGTTTTATTTGTTAAAGTTTTCACATTGTGCCTTTTAATTTTGAAAACTGTTTTTAATTCTTACTAAGTAAGCCTTGCAAGCTGTGGGAAAAGTTGCTTAGAAATAGCAATTTTGTTTGTTTCTAGGATATGCAGTGATTCTGTAGTGTGGTTGGTAAGGACAAGGCTCCAGCACTAATTCAGGCTACATAACTTGGATTGCAACCCATGCTGCCACCCTGGAGAGAAAAAAGGAGTTCCTGTTGATACTTGGTCTGCTACCCACTGAGGAACAGGGCCAAGTGCCACTTGGGTGCCAATGTTAAATCAGAGCAGTTTTCTAGACTTGTGAAATTCAGGCCATGTGCTGAAGTGAAGATGGAGAAAGCAACTGGTCAATACTAATTGAATAGGCTGAGGCAGGAAGGGAAATAATAGCTATGTAATAAAGTACCAGATGATAGTGCAAGCAAAATCCTCCCATATCTGCATGTTTTCCTCTATTTAAACTTGAATTTCAGACCTATCCCCTTGCTTTATTCTTGCCAGATGTTTTGCAGTTTAATGCAATTATGAGTAGGCGATGGAAATAGTGTCCTTACTAAAAAGCAAAGCAGTAAACAACTTTGGGTGTTTTGGTCTTAATAAATAGTAAAAGCTTTTAAATCAACAGAGTTTACATAAATTTTCACAAACATAGTAAGTATTTACTTGTAGGTTTTCTCTTTCATGAATTATGTAGAATAATAATGTGCATGATCATAGGGTGGAATTTGGACAGTAACATAAAAGACAGGGTTCTGGCATGTTGTGGGGCTTCTCTAATGTTTTCTTTAATTAAATATCAAGTAGGTTCAGATTATCTGATGTATTCTTCCAGACCTGCTCCTGGGGAAAAACTTTTTCTGTTCCCCCACTTAACCAGCAGACAGAAAAAGGGACTAGAGTGATGAGTATAAAAGCCCTTACTTGTCACTCCTCTCCACGACCTTGGTTCTTGTGTTTATAGCATCCTTTGAATAGTGCTCAAAATGGGACTGTTATCATTTGGAGTTTATTTCATATCAGAGCAAAGCAATACTCTAGTCATTTGTAAACTAGAGTGAGCCGGGAGGGGGAGGAGCAGTATTCAGTTGTCTACCTGCTGTGTTATGTGGTTGATGGGCCTCTAAATTGGTAGAAGGTGCTGTGTTTTCTGAATTCTAACAGGTAGGTGACTTTTGCAACGAGAGAGATATATTTATTTTGCAAGACAGAATGCTGGGGTGTACTGAAAAAGCTTAAAACATACTAAGGAAGCTATATTAATGTTGATTTATGGCTTACAGGGGGCTGTCTTCATAAACTCTCAGTTGCTATCATCTACTTTTCTTTCCATCAATAGGTTACAGCTCACTTCTTGCTGAAGTGCATGTGTCGTAACGCATGGCCTGTATTTGATTTAAAAAGGTATCTTTATACTGCAGATGTTCTTTGCTGTTGAAGCTTTCTTGTTCAGCTGCCTTAGTGTACAGTGAGAGTGAGTAAGGGTTGGAATGCCAGTGGATTTTACCCTAGAAGTATTTTTGGGGGTGGATCTCACTCTGTTCTGAGATTACATTGGGTTTGAGACATTAGGGTGATAACTCGGTAACCTAATTTGGCTAACATGTAAAAACAGTCCCCATCTCAATATCCAGGAATGTACACTTGGATTGTGAGAGTTACACAGATGGGAATGCAGTATAATAATTCCTCCTTCAAGTGCTGGGTGTTTTGTTCTAAACTTGGCAGTTGTTTTCAACATATTAGGAAAATTTAACTCTCCCTGTTGTTTGGGTTGGGTTTTTTTGTCACTTGACTGTGGATTTCTTCGTTGTAGCCTTTAATGCCCACCAGTTGAGCCAATTTCCCCTTTCTGCTTCAGAGGGCAACCTCTAGATCTCATCAATGCCATCAGAAAGGGTTGCTTGGAAAACGTCACCTTTCTAAAAACCACATTCAATTCTTATGTGAGCCCTTTGAAATGGTGTGGTGGTTTGACCCTGGCTGGAGGCCGAATGCCCACCAGAGCTGCTCTATTGCGCCCCTTTTCATCTGGACAGGGAAGAAAGTATATATTGAGAGGCTTAGGAGTTGAGATAAGGCCAGGGAGAGATCATCCCACAATCAATGTCATGGGCAGAACAGACTCAGCACAGAATAAAGGAAAGAAACTCTCTAATTTATGACACTGCACAGCCAGTTACACCAGTGTTGGGTGATGAGAAGTGTGGCCAGATCTTAAAGTACCTCCCCCCACCCCTCCCTTCTCAGCAGACTTCACTTTAGCCATGATTTTGCTCCCTTCTTTCCCCCCCCTGCTCCAGCATGAGGCCTCTCCATGGGCTGCAGGGGACACACACGCTCTACCCTAGGCTTCTCCAGGGGCCGCTGGGGTGTCTTTCTCTCCAGCACCTGGGGTGCCTCCTCCCCCTCTCTTCACTGGCCTTGCTGCCTGCACAGTTTTTTACATCTTCTCACTCCCTTCTCTGGTGGCAAAACGTGTCTGTTAGCATTTTTTTTTTCTCCTCACTGTGATTCCCAGAGGCTCTGTGACCATCGCTGATGGGCTTGGCCTTGGTCAACAACGACTCTGGCCTTGAGCCGGCTGGTGTGTACTCTCTCCCTGCAGAAGCCACCTCTACAGTCCCCTTTATAATCTAGAGGCTGAAGTACTGCATTTGTGTCAGTGCGTGCTTTCTGGTTAAGCAGTGCCCCTGTGGGTGGCATGCAAGTAATCCCATGATGTCTATGGAGTAACTTAGAATGTCTCAATGTTTTAGGGTACTCTGCTAGAGGGAGGTTATTGATCTATTAATTGTTGTACTTAAACACTTCTGTACATGCATAAAAAAGTTTGCTAGCTCAATGAGAACACTAAGGAAGTAATTTTACAAGCTCTGAAATGTTCCATCAGAGATCGGTGGTGATAGTGAGAGCAAACAATATATCAGGTGTAAACCATGTTATTCTAAAACTGAAGAAAAGGAAGAGAGACTGTACTGGTAAACTTTAATTGTAGTTGAAGTTAACTTCTTGTTCTTGAATTCCTTCTTTAGGGAATCTGTAGGTATTAGGCCTTTCTGAAGTTTCCTTCTGCTACTTTATCTTTGCCTTCTGTGTAAATTAGGTTTGAATACATAACAACAGCCTGTTCTGCAACTTTAAAATATACTAGTTGTATGAATAGATGTAATGTCTCCAGCTATGGTTTTGGCCTGCCTGCCCATGTGTAAATCAGAATTTCAGGATGTGGGTTGAGAAAACTGCTTCTTTATTTTCACAGAATCATAGGGGTTGGAAGGGACCTGGGTTTGCGTCATTCAGCGAGGAAATAAAAATCATGAGGGAGGCTGACTTGGTATTCATTAGACAGTTTTCAAATTTGTTAAAGTTAGTTTTTATTACAGGCATATTGTCATGCCATAATTTTCTCACTTAATTGTAGCACTTGGTATCTGTCTCTTCCTCAGTTTCCTAAAGAGTAAGATGATGGTGATATCAAATGTCTTTTTGGGACCCACTGGATGAAATGTGGTCATACAGGCACTTGTAGACATGTAGTTTGAAGAAACAAAGCTGAAATTTTGTATGCCAAATGCTCTAAGAAATAACCATTCTTTTAAAAAAATTTTTTTAGAAAGGAATTAAAATCTCTTTCATTGAAATAGAAAACTAATACTATATCTCTTATATTTATATTGGATCACTAGAAGTATCTTCCCCAGCCTGAAAGAGAAGGTGTTACAGCAAAGCAGGTAGGTCTCAATCATCTATCAACTGACAACTGATCGAGTTCAGCTCAAGCTGCACTGGATGCTTTCCACAACAATATAATAACCAAGAGGGTTGACAACTACTGCCATGCCAGTGACACACACTGATTAATAGCCTCGGTGCAAAGAAATTTGTGAGGGTGGCATACGGACATTGAAGTCGTCATTCTTGTCAGAAGTAAATGCTGCATGGCCTTCTGTGCCCTTCCCAGTGTTTTGCAGTCTCCTGTTCTTTATAATCAAACCAGTTCCCTTTTGTTTCACTGATACAGGCACATAAAAATGGAATTTGTTCTGGTATGAAACACATAAGAAATATGAAACCAGAGTGAACAAATTCCTCTGTTTAAATTCCAGGGCCAATAGTAAAATAGGAGACAAAGCAATATTGTGGGACTAAAATTCAGTAGGCTGAAATTATTACAATTATGATTGATCTTATTGTTTCTTGACTTTTAGTTTGTCTTGCTGAGATGATAAAGGGAGATAAGGATACTGTGTGTGTGCGTGGTGGTGAGAGGATTAAAGGGCATGGTTTTTCCCCATAATGGGGTGGTTTGATAGATACCATTTGTAAAGTGGGATTTTTACAGCATTGGATTGTATGGATGGTTTAGGCAAATCCATTACTTTATATCAGGCTCAAGTACATATGTAGAACTGAAGAGGCAGATAACATTTATTTTTTTGCAACGGTATCATCCACCTTAGAACAAATAGAATATATACATGATTTTACTTTTTCTGTGTTTAACAGGTGTTAGTTAATTAATTTGCCATTTGTTAGAAAAAGAATATGGTGGAGAGGATGCTGTTTCAAAGTCCCAGACTGAAGAGTTTGTGAAAATGAATTTAAATTGATGACACTTCAGTAAATACCACAGGGGGACTAAAATGAATAGCCCAGCAATTACAGCAGACTATGTTCTGTGAATTACAGTAAAATGGCTTCAAAGTTCTTCTCAACTGGTGAGAACACTGGTGAGTGAGGTAATTTTATATCATTCTCTTAAAATCATTCTTTGCAGCCACAGTAATAGAGTGGGCACAAAATTGGTTTGAGGTGACGTGAGTTATGGAACAGATATACTGTAATATACTGGCAGCATAATATGACAGTTTGTCCTCTGCCTTAAAGTGTAGTCGTACTAAACATATAATATGTGTATGCAATTATGTATTATAGAAATATGTTTCTTCTGAGGTATGGCTCTGCATTTTCTTACTGTGTAAGTGTGTGTAAATTCTGTTCAGTAAGCCTATGGTGAAGCCGGCCCTTTAAGAAGCTAGAAGTAAACTGCAGTGGAGCACAGGCAGATTTTTTGGGGATAGGTGTTAGTAGTTGATAGATTACCATAGCTCCCTTTCTCTCCTTCACAATCCGTTTACTCAAATATTTGTCCATTTACTTGTTGTTAAGGTCTCATCACAGTGATAAGCTAGCTTCTAGCTGAACATCCCATTATTCTCCATGAGAGAATGCTGTAGTAGCTGTATCTGCATATGTGAAGCCAAGAGAAAGTTTTTCCTACTCCTTCCTCCCAATGGCATTTGATATAACCAGGAGAATTTAAGCTTTCTTATCGCTTTATAGGATACTGTATAGTGGATTATGTATCGTGGTATATATTATGTTTCTGCAGATGTGATGAAGACTATGTTTATGCAAACATCCTTATGGAAGTCTGGTAACTGTGAACATACAGAAGGCAGCACAGAGATAGCAGGTGGAAGGTCATGTATTAAATAGTTGCTCCTTCAGGTGTGGGATTTATATTAATTGATTAAACCTGTCCTTTTCTAATAAGCAGTGGATGGAGCAGAGTCTGTTTATGGATGGTTTACATTCACACACCATATTCCTATCAGAGATGAACCTTGAGAGATACAGAGAGGTTTGTCCTCTTCCATTTTTCAGGGTCCTATCTTAGAAAAAAATTACACGTTCTGCTCCAGCCAGATTGAAAACGTAATGGGGGGAGTTAGTTCTGTTAAAACCAAAGAAAAACTCTCTGAAGTTATCTCCAAGGCTAATAGATAGGTTGATTGTGTAGTACAACACTAATTAGGGTCACAATATGCAAGCAAAAAATACATTACTGTATGATAAATAGGAATCTTCTCATACTCTTATTGTTCTCAAAAACATTCGAGCGTGTGCACCTTTAGGAAACTGCCTAGCACATTTCCAGGCACAGGTAAGCATGCTGAAGACAAGTTTTCACGCCTTAAGTTATCAGGAAGCCACAAAGGTGGAGAGTCTGTATGTTAGAAAGAAATGTAGCTCCCGCCACCCTCACAACTACTAGAGGTTCAGTGAGCTAATGTAATGTCTGTCTGTGGTCCATCTGTTCAATTAAAGGCACTTCTAAGGAGCAAATGACCTTTCTGAACAGGGTTTCAGGTGTTACAGGTTAGCCAGCTGGCACTTACTGTGTCTGTAGTATAGATCCTTTGTGTGTGAGAACTCATGCTTTCTGCTGTGCTTCAAAGTGTAATTAACATATATATATATATAT
>VZTU01017867.1:0-11027 GCA_013400835.1 Zapornia atra
CATCACAGGAATTGATAGAAACCCTACAGAACAAAATAAAGTTCCATTATCTTAAAGAATTATTGTCTGTTTGCAGCAAGACACACACTCTCTTCCAGTCAACTAAATACTTGGTGCCCACAGCAGCCTCCTCAATCCATCTGCTGATTCTCCCAGAGCAAACAATCCCAGAGATGAAAGGCACTCACCATTTAACTTTAATAGGACACCTGTGAACTTAAGGACTTCACAAGAAGCTCAGCTGTTACAATTAGCAATGCACTTAACACAACCCTTTACCAGACCAGGGTTTAATTCCTGACAGATTTTTCTTACCATGTTTGAGGAATTTAGAGTATCAAGCAGTTACTGTGCTATAACCAAACAATTAGCAGTATTTATATCTAGCCTGGTGAACATCACCCAAGTAATTTAATTCCATTTATTCAGGATTAAGGTTTAAGCTTCTATCTACAGAGTTGTACCTGTAAACTGCATTTCAGGCCCTTTTTGCTTATAAAAAAGAATTCTATGATGGAGACAAAATTTTAAAAAAAGATTATCTGGTTTCTTCATCCCCAATAAATATCGACTGTATGTTCCTTTCCTATGTGTTTCCTTGTGTATCAGATCCCACTGTGTCTCACTCTTCCCGCTCCTGGAGTACAGAGTATTTAATATAAAGAATCAGAGCACTTTCTCTTGGTGTCTCTGCAAGGCACAAGTGCACCTGTTAAGGGTCTGACCCTTGCTACTAGCACCCTGGAGGGATAGTAGAACAGTAGCATCTACAAACTTCAAAGCTGAGTTCTTGGAGAATTTTTACAGACTAGTCCAGATGACTTCTAGAATATTTCCAATAGCAAATAAACCAAGGAAAATCTCATGGAAAATCTGATTGGCAGAAAGCAAAATCCTTGGCTTTAAACTCCAAACTCCCTAAGGTACCAATCCTCATACATGCATCTTTATAAAGAAGCTGGGGAGAGGAGGGAGATGTTTCTCCTCTCCCTTCTCTATATTTTGAACCAGAGTATCAATTTTTAAATCTTTTTTGGAAGCCTCATTAGATGATGAAGTACACAAGCAGTTATAGATTAGTGAAGATCTGCTGAATCAATTTGGAACTAATGTCCTATCAGGATTGTAGTACATACTGTGCTAATAGAATGTTATTTTTAAGTACATTTTAAAGTGAAGCTGTTAAATTTTTTGTGATTAAGAAAAGTTTTGGTTTTAAATTAAGGCAGTTAATTATAGTGATGCAGCAGTAGTTTCATTTGTAATCCTGTCAGAGCTGGTACTAGAAATGTGTGGTTATTATTAGAGTACTCCCCTTTGTTTGGTAGTCTGAATTTCATCTTTTTCCCCCCTCCCATTTGTACAACAGTCTAGTACTATAAAGCCAATGAAACAAGAACCATTGGTTTATGATCAAGGTGTTTCACCAGAAACTGAAAAAAAGGAAATGGTAAAATATAACTCCTCTTGTCTTTCTCTAACTCCATACTTCAACTTTTTTGATTTTTTTTCCTGGACAGTTATAGTAGCTTCACAGCTGGTCCTTAGCTAGTCTTTAGTTCATTAGCAGCAAAAGAAAATGAAACCAACTGCTACAATTACTTCCCACTCCAGCCCTTTCTCAACGCAAGCCACAGTTCTGTGTTTCATTCAAGTAGGCTGCAGCACAGGTCAGCGTGTGACAAATATTCTTCTTAAGCTTAAGAAAACTCTTGCTTATAGGTAGCAAAATCCAGGTTCCATCTCTGGAAGACACATGTTACTCCTTGCTAAATTTTAAAGGGAATGTCTATAATTCAATTATGTTCCCTGCGTGAGAGCAGGTATAGGTGATCTTATTCACTGAAGTGGAGGATGGGAGAAAGAAGTACAGCAGAAAAATATACAGCTGAGAGTTTTGCACAAGTGGTAGGAATTTGGAAGTATGGCAGTAACCAAAGCCTGGATTAGAAGGAACAATTGTAGAAGATAAAATTCCTAGACTAGTCTCTGCTTTCGCTTTGCATTTTGACACCCCCGCTGTGGCCTAGTCAAAAGGTTATCATTTACACATTTAAAGCCATGAGAAGACAGATTTCCCCTTTACAAAACACTACAAATATGTATGCTGTGGACAACTTGCCATCCAGTTGCCACCATTACCTTCATCTCTAATCTCCTGTGCTTTCCCTAAGTCTTTGTGTCTGTTTGTCATCTTGCTCCCTTACGTCACAATCTTTGTGGCAAGCCCCATTCCTTAAAAGCAAAGACAGCTCAGAGAAATGAAGGCCTGAAGTCTTGCTGTGCTACCGTGTTTTAAACGGTTATGGTAATAAGCAATATGAGAAATGTCTGAAAGAAACTTGGTAACATTACAATAGTTTATACATTCTGTTTCTACTCACCTGCAATTTTCAATTAGATGTATCTTATTTAGTATATTTGATCTATAATCTGGATATGAAAGAGCATTAACTGATTATTCTCCCTGGATTTTTTTTTCCCCCCTCAAAGGTCAAGTAGATTTTTCCAGCAGGGGGTCAGGAAGGAGAAAGGAGCAAAGAGAGAAGGAAGTCCCAGAAAATTACTTATTAATCTTTTGTCAAGTGCTATCATTGTCCTG
Source organism: Zapornia atra (assembly GCA_013400835.1). Lineage (NCBI taxonomy): Eukaryota > Metazoa > Chordata > Aves > Gruiformes > Rallidae > Zapornia > Zapornia atra. The sequence goes on from VZTU01017867.1 coordinate 2,603, forward strand.
CCTACAAAGTGAGGAGAGAGGCAGCATTGAACAGGCATTTTACAATAAAATAATAACTAAGATAATTGATACAGGATGAGATGTATTCTTGAGCTTTGTTACAAGACCTGGGGAACCAGGGACTCTAAACCTTTAATGGCTTTTGAAAAGAAGTCCATATATGCTTAATTATCAGGAAATTAGTCATGAAAACAGTTCTTTTCTATTTAAACTTTCTAATTCAAAGGATGCACTAAGCAAGAGATCATACATAATTTAATGTAATTGAGGAAGGGAATTAAAACATAATTTTCACTCTTCCAACTAATAACACAGCTCTTTCAAGCTCTGGGGATGTTGTTTAAGCCAAAGGTGGTGGTTTCCTTGACAATTCTAGGTAAGAATAGATACCCTTAGAAGAAATGAATAGAACAAGAGAGCATGAATAAGCAGCATTTACTAAATTGAGGGTTAAGGAAATTAGAAGAGATCCCTGAAGAAGACTTAACATTGAAGATATAATATTAGAATGAAGAATAATATGAAGGTTAATCTTGGTAATGAAGGACCTGAACCAAGAGAAAATGTCATTATCAACATGTTAACATGTGCAGAGTTGGGGTGAGAATTGGATGGCTTGAGACAGCCAATGATATATGTAGCTGTTCATTGGTTGCTTATTAGGACTAATGTAAAACTGCTAATAGAGGGTGGTTGCTTGGGAGAGAAAGCCAGCACCTCTGTGAAGGCACCAGACTCTTCCAAGCAAGATGGGGATAGAAGCATTTCACAGACCCACCAGTGGCTCCCTTATAGAGCCCCGAGCAATAGGTTTACCTTCGGGTGAAAGATATTTTCCAGCAGCTATCAAACATCCTGACCACAACTCTGATCCACTATGAACATTAGTCCCAAGCTGGAGAAAACAATGACGACAATTTTAAGAGCAGCAAAACACCACAGGCCCTAACAGATGCCTGACTAGAAGCCCTAGATAAAGTTTTACAAGCAGCTCATTGCATCTACTGTGTGCATCTACTAATCATGAGGCAGTATGGAAGACAATTGCATTCTAATAAGCACCAACACTGTTCTTAACTGTTATCAAATGTTACCTTTGAGCTGGAGTTCAAGAATTTATTGAAACAGCAGGTGGTACCAGTTTGAAATTTGTTGTGTTTTCTTGCAAATGTCCAAGTGAAATCCTTTTGTGCCTTGTTACTGGCACCCAATTTCTTATTATTTTGTATTTTGTTCTTTATTTACTGCTGAGTTCACAAGTCTTGCTTGGAGAAGCACCCTGAATACAGAATAAAAAAGGCAAATTACTCTTAGAATAATTGCACCATGTTAGAGTTATGGGGTTTATAGTTTGGAAATTTGAATACTTATGAATAAAAACTGAGGCCTTCTTAAAACAGGCTGAGAATTAAGGTTCAATTTGTGCAGGAAAACATAGAACCACTTCACTGCTGTCAATTTAGTGGAGAGCTCTAGTGGTAGGTCAAAGACTCACAGTGAAAGGATGAAGGAAATCAGAGGACTCCACTTATAAATAGAAAACCAAGAAATATTGTTGCTAGAACAAAGAGGCAAAAATTATGTATGAAATGAAACTTAAAGTTTAACAAATGTCTGCTCAAATAAATGTTAAGCATAAATGATTAAGATTCACCAACAGAAGCAGACAAGAAAAATATCAGATTCTCACAAACAGGTAAAATCAAATAGGTGTATGCAGTAAGATCCTGGATAATACAAAATAAGCAACTGGTGAGGGGAATTGCCTATCGATTGCTTGTTTGCAGTTGTGTGAACTAGAATTATAAATTATTGGTCTTTTGGATTCAATGGTGTTTCTTACTTTCCTTTTCTTTTCCTAAGATTTTTATTGCATTATAAGAGAGATTTGTGGTACTCTGACATAGTTCCAGTAAATTGAAGCCAACTAGGAAGATACTCAAACACTTGTCAGAATTTTGACGATAATATTCTTTCTGGTTTTCCTCAGTACAGTATGTGGTACAATTTTCAACACTTTAAAGAGGTATTAAATACATTCAGAATCAAAACTGTCATCACTTATGTCTTTACCTCACTTTATCAAAGTTCTTTTAAAATAGTTTCATTGTTATGGTTTTATTCTTGATTAAAGCACCTGTAGATTAGAGGAGCTTTGCTACAGAGAATTCTATTATTCTTGTGCAGTACTCTAGTCTTCATTTGACCTAATATATTTCTGTTCATCAACAGCAGCTAAAAGAATAAACAACATAATCAATTCATTCTGAAAACATGCCTATAAGACAGTTTTTCTGCATTGTCAAGCCCTATTTACCATTAAAAATACATAGGCAGTGCTCTCTGCATTCTGCTGGAAAACTACCACTAGCTTGCAATGTTTGTGCTGTTTGGGGCAAAGTTTCTGTATCTGTTGTATCTTTCCTTTAATCATTTGGGTTATTGTGGGATGTACACCAGTTATTTTGGCTTGCCAGGTTTATAAACAGGTTGCAATACACTGCATTTTCAGGACAGACCTAAAGTAACAATAAGCATAAAAACTGCCTCTGACACTAATAGCTTTGACTTCAGAGCACAATGCAACATACACTTCAGGCCACTTGGGTAAAACTGCTATGATTCTTTTTTTTACCCTGCAGTGTTTAAAAAAAAAAATAACAGTCTTGCATTTCAGTGATGCCATCTCTAAAAAGTGCCTCCAGCTATGGAGTGGGAATCATTTTTGTGATCAATAAGATATAAAATTAGGACTGTGAGAAAAAGGAATGTTTATAAATTTCTCAAGAAGCCTATAAACTAAGTGTGTGTTATACAGAAAAACAGAAGTGGTGAATAAACATGTATTTTGTTCCTACCAGTGCAGTGTCCCTAAATCTCACACTGAGAAAACAGAAAAGGGAGAATAATCCTTTGACCTCCCTTCATGCAGTAAACTGGGCTCCTGGCTTTAGTCTAGTAAACAGTATATTCCTCCTGATTTCTGATGTTGCCCTTCAAAATCTGTATTTTCATTTTACCAAAGAAATTAAGTTTTTTTTTCTTTTTCCCAAACCTTTTAACTTATTAATACCAGAATTAGTTCAAATTCTGAAGGAATATATGAGAATTTGTAATTTCTAGTGTACTGTTCATTCATAGTGAATGCCTCTGGATTTTATCAGGAAGGAAAACATGCAGAACCCTAAAAATTTCTAGAAATATCTGTATATCACCACAAACAACTTTGCAACTTGGTGATGGGATCTTCAAAATAAAGAAAGAGTAACAGTTAAGGTAGATGTTAAAGCAGTGATACTCATATTTTTAATTTGGTGGCAATAACACAATTCTATTAAGCTCTGCCATCTCCTATCGAATAGTACCTGAACTCTCAAAGAGACTGATAACAAATCTAGGTGTGAGAAAACTCAGGAGTTTTCTAGGCTTTTTTTTCTTAGCATTAGAGCAAGGAGACACAGTGTGGATTTCTTACAAAACAAGTTCATTAAAATCTGTCTCACCGACCTTACATAACATTTTCTGTTCTCATTTATAAAGAATATTCTTTAGAACAGAAACACAGAAAAAAGCCCAACTGAATTCATACTGCTGTTAGCAGGGAAGCATCATAATAAGCTGCCATTGCTAAGATAGTGAGGATGGGAGCTAGGACTCTAAAAAGCCTTTAGGAGTTTGAGGTAATTGTCACAACTAAACATTTCTAAAGCTATTGGCAACTTGGGGGGGGGGGGGGCTGGAGGGCAAAGGAGGACAAAAAAAAATAAAAATCAAGGCTAACTCAATTGATGAAGTTCTATTGCAAATTTTTATTATTACTAGACATTAAAATGGAAAAGCCTTTCAATTTCAAGAAGCAGCAACTGTAAAAGTCTAGAATCTGAAATATAGGCTTTTCAAATATTTTTTCCCAAAAAAGCAGCACTTGTCAGAACCTTGACTGCTCTAATTAGGTCCTAATGGCCTCTACTTTCACCCCTTCAGGAGGCCCAGGGCCACCAGTCCACCTCAGCAACACCATAGCTGTCCAGTCGCAAGCTCAGCCACAGCTAGACCCCCTCCCTGGCCATCAACCTCACCAGGGTCCCAGCCTCACCACAAACCTACCATGGCTTTTGGTTACATTTAGCTAACATACTTGACCTGTCCTAACATCCCTGTCATTTTCCTCAGCTCCCTGCCCCTCAGGGGCAGGCAGCTCCCACTGTGTCCTGATGCTAATTAGCTTTCAGTTTAAAATATTTTGAAAAATTAATTTCTCATTACCATTAAATTTCACACATAATATTGTCTGTGTTTTGATAACATCACTGAAACACTAACATCACTGAGTGGGGTGACTTGCCTGGGCTTTAGACAAGCAAGTAAAGGATTTCAAAATGAAAGGAGGTCAGTCTTGATGTACTTATGACAATCAATGTATTTCCTTAACACAAAATAGCAGAGAACTATTTTGAATTTCAGAGTAATTTTCTAATAAAGTAGAATTTTAACATTCACTGCCTTTTTTTTTTTTCATGGACCAGTGACAGATGCTTCACAACAAGGACTATGAAATAATATCCTAATTATATGCTATATTTAGCTGTCCTTAAAGAAAATCTTCTAACCTGTAATATTATGGGTCAAAAATTGTGAGTTTAATATCTCCAGGTTTCTAAATGTGGCAATCTTAAATAGTATAAGCTACAACAGGTTGGTTTATTGTTTTTTATGATGTGGTAGCTTAGCAAATCTTTGCAACTCCAATGGCTGCAGACCAGAAAGATTAAAAAAACTTAACAAGTTTGGGTTGGGGTTTTAACTGCCCTGTAATGATCAAAAGTGTTGCTATGGATCAGACTGTCTTCACTTTCTATGTTGAACTCTTTACTGATCTCCCCAGGGAGTTCTATTCAAAAAGGTTTGTGAAATATCCTGACCAACAGCAAATTAAGGTGTTTCACTAAATTATAAACTGGAATCTTAGGATAAACCCTGGTTGCACTTCCTAAACTTGAAAAGTATGAATTCTGTCCTTATTTGTCTCTGGTTGCTTTTAGTTTGGGGTTTTGGTGGGTTTGGGGGATTGGTTTTTTTAGTTTTCTGTTTCTTTTATTTGAGGACAGCAAAGCTTCACTGTGATCCACTGTGACCATCTGGTGTTTTCAGCAATACAGAAGGCAGGTGAAAGCAGACTTCTATCTGAAGCAAAGGAAGATTCTGAATTATTGATACCTGTCCTTTATCAGTGACGTGAGAAACAGCAAATAGTGTGACAGAATTCCAAAGCACAAATCAAACCAAAAGCATTGTGTGATTAAAATCTTTATAAATTGCACTGCCATTTTTTTAAGCTTATAAACTGCATGGATACAATTAAATATTTTAACTGAAGAATCTGCAAATATCATTGTCCCTATAGGTTCAACTACATGGTTCACTCTACAGCAGTGGAAGGAAGACTTCATCATTTCAAATCATGTATTTTCTATTTGTCTACAGCATAATGCATAAAGATAACACTACCTAGCCTTTTTTTTAATTCACACAACTGGATACAAGTATGAGTGTTTCATAACAGGGCTTTGGTTGGGTTTTTTTATTCCCATGAGCAGTGGCAAAGGCAAAAGGGGATTAAATACCCATTTGGAGGAAAAAGCTCATTTTTTCCTTCTGAATATCTGGTTAATGAACAGAATTTATTTGAAATTCAAGATAATTTTAATTCCCTTGAATATCTTCATTAAGACTGACTAAGCACAATTACATATTTCAAATCAGACACTTCCAATGCTCTTACAGACCAGTACTTCTACAATTCCTTTGGATGTAGGATGTCTATGTTCAAACAACACTTCCCAAATCAAAAGACAGGTGCAAACTTCAGGTATTCAATGAGTATCTTACTCAGAGCAATCTCTAAAGAAAATGTAACTAGTTCATCTCAGGACAAATACAGCCAACCTTTTCCTAGATTCTCCTGTTTCATAGAACCAAAGGTAAACTAGTGGATTAGAGTACACCTGAAGAGATGCTGTGATTGACTACAGTACATAACTGATGAGATCTTTAAACAGACAAGTGATTAAGATTCAGTTCCTTACCCTCTTTCTAGTTTATTAATTTTTTGAGACACTTAGTACACATGTTTTGATGTTTTTATTTCATTTTCCAACATTCTTTTAAATAAATGATCAAGCACTTTTTCCAAATACCAACTGACAATACATTATCAAAGAAGGATTAGATGTAGGAAGAGGTTCATAATTTATTCAAATATCTCTTTCATTCAGACTTGAGGAAAAAAGCATTGAGATCTGAACCACATCTGACTTCCATAAAACAAAACCTGGTCATGTTTTGTAAGTGCACTGACAACACTAATCACCTATTTTTTGTTATGTAATATGAATGGTCTAACAGTCAAACCATTTTAAGAGACTGAAAATTTATATCAACCACAATTACTGAAAAAAAATCTCCTGAAAACCAAATTTACAAGAGTAGTCTTGTATCGTGATAAGTAAAGGATAGGGGCATTCTTCCTTTGAATTCTTAATGAAGCAGATCTTTTTCCTTTATGAAAGAATAAAAATCCATAAACCAGACACTTCTCAATTCAAATTAATTTTTTCAAGAGCAAAAATGTGTATCTTGTTTTGAAGAACAATCTTTTATTAAAATCTGTCTCCCCCTAATCCCACATTTTTCTCATTTATAAATCTGCCTATCACTTCTTGAAAATTATCAGAATTTTATATCTTCCTTTGGTTTGTAGAGTTCTTTTTTTTGTTTTCCTCACTCAATTACCTCTTGTCTCAAAAAAATTTAATTCCTTCCTTCTGCTCTTCCCAAATTACTCTTATCTAGATATCAGAGTCAATCATAGGTCATGTGAGACCACTTTTATACATTGCTTCCAGTCTCAATGACTCTGCATTACCCATTCAGATGTAATGAGCTCCTCCTAACTATGTTCTTATAGTTCTGTTCTTCAGCACTGATAACTGCATGCAGCTTTTCAGAACAGGGACAGATGTCTTGCTTCTGCTGCCTCATCTCTTTAGAATCCTTTCCTCTGCCTCTCTGGTCATTTGTTTCCTTTGACTTGAAACCTATTTTCTCACACAGTAAAAGCAATTGTCATGTATTGAACATTCTGAAAAGGATGCTTCATTTTTAACTATTATTTGACAGGCAATTGCATGAGCAAAATTTTCATATAGCTGCTCACTCCATGTTGTTTGCACAGTTCACATAAACAGGTAAATTGGATAACTCTGTAAATTCAGTATCTGAAATGTATTGCTGCCATAATATTTTTTATTCCCTACAGCATATACTGCAGGCTTTACTGGTATTCACAAGCTGTAAAGTGTAAAATAGGCAAAAAAATACATCCTAAAGTGTTCCATCCTGCCAATCTACTGCTTCCAGAATTTTTAATTTGCTCCTGCCCCCACCCCAATCAAGGTATTAGTTATCCTTCCTAAGGGAACAGAAAAGGGAAACAGACTACTATGTAGAAAACTTTTTTGTAGCTAATTGATGAATTCCTACTTAAAATATTGGCAATTATATACAGAAGGTTTCAGAAGCTAGAATGAAAGTAGAAGTTATTGTTTAAGATTAAGTTTTTTAAATCTAGTGTTTTACTTGTGAAAACATAAGGCTTATAATACTTCACAATGTCATCTCTAAGTCACAGGAATAAAGTTAAAACCAGAAAACTTCTCTCCAAAATGATTGCTGATAAGACATCTTTCAGCTTAAAAGAACACGTGGATTTTCAGGCTAGGGAGAATGCTGCTGGCAGCCATTAATATGGAAAATGGTACTTAGGTCTTCCTCTTAAAGCTGGTTGCTTTTAGTTCCCCTTCTGAAAGCTGCTGCTACCCTGTTGAAGAGGCAGATCCTTCACCAGCAATAACTGGTGGGCTATGTTTTTAATTTTTCTGTTTAATTTTTTATTTTAAAAGGACTCCTTCAATCCATCCAAAACCCAAGTGACAACCATTGTGGCTGAACTATGCACTCAGTTACACTTTGCCTATATCACGATTATTTTGTTTTAAAAGCATATTTCATATCTTATTTCTAGTGCATATAGGATTTAGTAGTTTCCTATACTATCATTTGCCTTTCTTTTCACAAATATATGTAACAGCGGAGATGATCAAAGTTGAGAAAATATAGCAATTATAAGAAAAGATTTGGGCTTGGGGAATAGGAGCAAAGGAGGAACACTATGCTAAGTCAGGGTTCAGCAGGGATAAGGAAATATTCCTCAAATTATAAGAGAAAATAATTCATCTTTTAAGTGTGTTACAAAGAGCAAGTCATTACAGGTTACTCTTGCTTAGATTAAACATAGGAAGCAACTGTTAACACTGACCTGTCAGTTATCAACCGGTCAGTTTGGTCTCCACCAACCCAAACATGA
>VZTU01017867.1:13001-24868 GCA_013400835.1 Zapornia atra
TTCCCCTCCCCCAAGGATAAACACTCCGGTTTTATGAAAGCAATAGACTGCTCTTGAGCTACAACTGTCTGAACTAATACTTATCCAAACAAGATGTTTTAGAACCTGATAGAAATAGCTCTTTCACCACGTTTCTGTGTACAGCAAGCCTGATGCGCAGAAAACGCACGATAAATAAAGCCCATAATCTCACAGTATTCTCTTAAACTCTATCACAAAGTATGCCTTGGCATAATTTGCTGTCTATTTTCATTCATATTCTGTGCCCTTAACAATTCTTTAGAAATGTTTCAGATAAGCATCAGATGTCCAAAGCCTTTGTACACTGATAGTTTCTCCTACAAAGTATTTAAAACATACAATGAAATTATCTAGTGTATTATCTAGAAAGACTTGGAGTTTCTTATCCTATTTTTCTTGAACAGATACCAGCATCCCAGAAGATTGGAACATATTAATCCAAAAAAGCTATTCATATGTGAAGGCAGTAAAGTGATAATAATTCTTAGGATATGCAGCTTGCACATACAATAGAGGTTCAAACAGGGAAAAATAAAAGTAGCTGTTTAGATATCTGGTTTGAATTGCTACACTAAGCCTCTGTGCAGTTTCTTCTTAGTGTTTCAGTTGGATAAATGTATATGGTTGCATTTAACTTTTTTACAGTCTCTTTAAAGCATAAGTCATTTCCAAAGAGCAAAATGCATTGAGAACTTTGTAGTTACATTCCCAATTATAAAGCCTTTAAGAGACACAGATATATATATGCATACATATATATATATACACACTGATGATTATAAATGATTTCACTGTTATCACAAGCAAATGAAGAACACGTTCCTAGTGCAGGATGACATAATGTCTGCTTTCTCTTCAGACACCGGAACCTTAAAGGTACTAACAAGAAGCCTTTCAAATTTTTAAACCTTATTTTGGCCTTCAATGTTAATGACATTAGTTATATTTGATAGTAATTTAGCTTTTGTGTATTCAAAGCAAGACAAAACTCTAACAGAATGCTATCAGCAGTTGCCTTTGGGTTCTTTTGCCTTTGAGAATCTCTGTACCTCTTAAGTAACTTCCAATTTCAGTACTGATAGTCAACGACCATTTTTTTCAGTGAGAATATACTCCATGATGCAGCAATCCTTTAAGGGAGCAGGGGAAAATGCACACATACTAGAAGCCAGTATATACTTTTAACAGTATATATAATATGTATAATTACCAAAGATTGCAATGCACAAGGAACTGAGTTTAATTAGCACCACAGCATCTCATGTACAGATGTGTACAGACAGTTTTCACATAACACATTCAACTTTCAGGATCTGAAGTTATTCCCACAGGTGTTTTTAATTTTGTGAGAAACATTTCAAGATACTGGCTTGATTTGTATATTGACTACATTTGCAATACTATAAACACTTTTCCTCCCACCAAAAAAATCAGGATTTATGGTTTTATTAACACAGAAGCAATAGGAACAAGCAGCTATTAGGAAGCTACTGAAAGAACTAACAGAGCTGGAAAAGGTCACTCACTGGTATGTTCAATGAAACTGCAGATGTAAATGTATATGGCAGACTAAAGTGTAGAACTTCTGTCTCCTTGGTAACAATAAGACATACAAACTTGGGCATCTTTCCACATGGTTAGGGAGCATTAGCAGAACGTCATTCTTTCAAACCTGCTTTAGAATTAGGAAAACTTTGAAGTCCAGAACCTAAGTCTGACAGAAGAAACACTGAAGAGGGTAATGTTTTTCATGGATTTGTCAGCTTTACTGCCCTTTCACAGAATTCAGTGGGGTTTTTATCATAGCTTTTTCAAACCCATGCAGTAGCATACTAACATTTCTATACTAAAGTCCTTTAAACATTTGTATTCAAGCTGTTCTTCTAATTATAAGTTATGTATGTATATCTTAGATTAACAACTATTTTTGTGTTAATTCTCACCAGCTATTAGCAAAATGCAGTTCGTAGTTGAAGGTGATGTTATTTAAGCCAGCATCACAGAATCACACTCATCTTTTTATTTCCCTCTATAAGTTCGAGAAAAAAGCTATTTTATTGAGATTTTAAAAGAGTCTTTGCTGTACAAATACTGCTGTGCTAGCTACAATCTCATCAACTTGAGAGCTGTTCTTCAGACACTTCAAATGTTCATAGTGTAAACCATCTCTTCCCACATCTACCTGCCAGATGATTGAACATACTGCTAAAAGTCTGGCTAATTCAAGTATTACAAGTAACATTTGTATTTATGCCTGAATGCTCATATGGGAAGAGTGATGTCTAGTATGTCAAAGTGTAGAGAGAATATTATCAGCTAAACCTCCTTATCACATCACTGCATAAAAAGGTGTCTATTAGGAAACATTTGGTTATTGGAAGGGTCTTAAAGCTCTGATTGACTTGTGGTCCAATGTATCACAGCACCAGATCTCCAGATACATAGTTTTAACTCGAGTACACTGCTATATCAATTTTCTTATTTTTAGACTATTTCTCACACATTCACAACCTGGGTTGTTTGAACAATCTAACCTGAATTGGTTAAAATTAATTTTAAAGAAATCATAATGCAATTTCATTGTGAGACGTTTTCAGTTGCATAAAATGTATCAGTGTTTGATCAGTCTTCCCTTCCCAAAACTGATAGTGGAGTTTTTGACAACTATTAAAATAGGTTTAATTTTTGTTCATTGTTAATACTTACACTGAATTCAGATTCATTCATGCAACTACAACAGTTTCAGAAGATAATGTAACCTCTATTATGGAGTTTTGAAGCATTAAATGACAGGAATATACCAGTAACAGTTTGCCAGAGCTCCCTAAGAAAAGGCAGAACTACCATAAGCAAACCAAGGGCTACTATCTTCATGAGCCACTCTCCTAGACAAGGAGACAGATATTACATGTTCCTCTGCTCCAGGCAATCACCTTTGCTGTCAATATAGCAGATGGAACATGAAGACCAAAGACAGAGTCCTGCTGATATTTGAATGATCGTTAGCACTTGTGCTATAACCAAAGTTGGGTACCAATCCAGTTTATTGAAATCCACACAATCAAAGCACCAAAGTACTCAACTGCAGCAGTCAGAAGTCCTCTTTTAACATTTGTCCCCATTTGTCATCAACTGGAGTTTTGTTTGGTTTGATTTGGGTTTCTGCTTTTATTTACTTCTAGTTCTGTCTTACATTCTCCGTAATACGCTATTCAGCTCTTAGCAATGCACCGGTCTCCTTACTGTATGAACAATATTACCTAAATAATTATTGTTTAGAGCCACATTAGTTTCACAACTGTGCTGCTATTAATCAGCTTCCTTCTCCTTTAGTTAATGTTTCCCCACATCCTATTGCTCTGAACAGAGGTCTGAAAACAGCTGGCTTTATGCAGTGAATCATTGAGAGGCCAGCCCTCTTTATCTATAGATCTAAAGATCACATTTTTTCCCCCCTCTGTATACTGTACTGATCCAGCTATACAGAACTCCTAAAGTGTTAAGTGGCACATGAATCAGCTATAAAGACTTCATTTTCACAATAAGATCAGGCAGTTTAATGCAAATCTAAATTAATCTTTCCGTTTAAACACTTGATTAAATACACAGTGTGGGTATTTATTCAGCACATGGTACTTCTGAGGCTTCTTTGCGCCCTGATTTTTTTTTTTTATTAAAGTGCAGCTGAGCGTTATGCTTTGTGCTGTCAGCAACAACTTCAGCCCTTCAGTTTCTCTAGGGAGACAGCCTGACCCATGAACCTGCATATATAATTTGGCTAATGTCCACACTTGCCAGAGCTGGCACAGTCTGTACAGTCTGGTCACATACACATCACACAGGATCTGGCCAGCCCAGATGCTGCTCCTGGTGCCCTGAGACAATTTTTTTGTGTGTGTTTCAGTTCAGAATGCTTGCAGACTACCTGTATGAGAGGTTTCTCAGCTGTTCTATGCCTAGGTTCAATTGAGAATGAATTAGTTGATCAGGAAGTCTGGAAATAAATAAGCAGTAGATTAGGGCTTGGGAGCAGAATGAAAGTCAAATTTACAGCCTAGGTACAGGGAGTACAGGTACAGAGACCAGACAATCAAATTTGGGATCCTAATACTGCAGAAAAGTCTTACAAGAGCAGTGCCACTCTCCATGTCCTTCATGGATCCCCCAAATTAGACAGTGATTATTTACAAACCAGACAAATGAGGCCTTTAAAAATATAAAAATCCTTTAACATGACCTGAACAAAGGTCTCAGCTCCCCAAAGTACATCCAATTTTTCTAACTATATCAGATGTTCCCATAAAAGATATTTCTTCTTGTTTTATCAATGACCTTTAGATCTTAACATCTAAAGCAAAACATGCCTGGAATGATTCAGTTCATCACAGTACACCAGTACTCAATCTCCAGTATCTCTATTTGGGTGAAAAGAGGGGGCTGGGGGTACTGTTAATTTTAGCCTTCCCTTTAACTTTTTTGTTCTACTAGGTGTTATGTGAATACAGTACTTAACATTTATCATGCTGTTTTGTACCATGTTAGTCCCAGGAAAATATTTTTATAGAACATACTCTGAAGGATTATGTGTGTTCTCATACTTGCCCATAGCAAGCACTTTAGGGAAGTACTGATGGAAAGTTGAAGGAAAAATAGGAAGATGTGAAATTATGAACATAACAGTCCTTGAGGAATAGGTAAGTCACAGGCTGAGGTTGACAGGAATTTTGAATGTATGGCAAAAATACAGAATAAAAGGATTTAAGTTTAAAAATATTTTTCAAGTACATAAGGAACAAGATAGTGACAAAGGAGAGAATGCCTCTGAAGGACAATAGGAGATATTTACTGATTAAATACATGCTTCAAAATTAATTTTAAGAAAGGAAGATGTGCAATAGACCCAAAGCAACTGATTTTAGTCAAGCTTAGATTATGTGAACACCAAGACTTCCAAACCCTTTAATCCTTTCCAATGCCCAAACTATAAAACATCCACTACAAGATCCCTTGCTAGTTATGGGATCCATCAGCATCCCACAAGAAGTTGGAGGATTTAGAGTTAAAAACTGGTATGGTCATCAGTATACAAATAAAAGCAGCCTGAATAAACCCCATGCTCAGAAAACAAGTAGAACCTTGAAGAAAAAAAAAAAAAAGAAATGTTTTTAAATTATGGAAGCTCATTTTTTTCTTGTTATTTTATCTTCCTTTTTAACCTGTTTTTAAGGGTTTGTTAGTTTGGGGTTTTTTAAGCTTTCAGCTATGCTTTTCTCTGCAGCCATGACAGCTAGATATTTACCAGGAAAGGAAGCTATGATTCACAGTCACTTAATGACTGCTGAAGGTAAACCTTCAGGAATATCACCAATTATTGCAAGACTAGAGCTAGGATGCTATAGTAGTAAACTTGTATTTCTATACTTACTACCTCATACAACAGATGTCTTAGACCAAATCCCTTAGTTATCTTTTTCTCTGAAAAATACTGTTGGCTTTGCAGTACAGGAGTTGGTGTACAGGTAGATCAGAACAGATAACATAATACATGTAATTTTTTTAAAAGGTCACTTGATTTTTGCGTCTAACTTCAATATTCCTTTCCTAGAAAACCTCTAGTGGACAGATACGGAAGAAATATTATTTAACATGCTAGAAAATGTACAAACTGTAAATACAGAGTTGCTTTTCTGGGAAAATTTCAGATTGTTATTCTATTTCTAATTGGAATAAAAATGTAACATGCAACATCAATGACCAATCTAGTAAAATATTCTCAATTCAATCTGAAAAATGCATTATAAACTAGTAATTGTTGATACTGAAATGTACAAGAGATACTGCAAGCCATTTTTGTGAACAGAAATGGAATGCATAAAGACAGTTACTTGTCAGGAATTACTTTTCCACAGATACTAGCATGTATTTAAAAATACCTTTCCTGCTGTGCAGCAGCTAGAGAGTGAAAGGAGAAAGAGGTTAAAGATGGCCTTGGAGCATCTTTTGTAAAAGACCTACAATTGATGGCTAAAAAAGCCTAAAGCAAAATACAAAGATATTTTCCTCAGGGTGTAAGAATTCAGCTGAAAAGGTTTTTCTGAGATTGGAGCTGGGCCCTTATAATCTTCAACAGAAGCTCAGGATAAATTTGAAGTGACTGTGGTAGACGAGTAAAATGTTGTCATATACCAACCTAGGCACAAAAATTTCAGATACAAGTAATCTCATCAATTTTAAGACAGACAAAATACTTGTCTGTATTACTACAATTAGTAATCTTGTGTATGCTGGTGTATAGCTTAAGTTTGAATTTTCTGTTTGAAAATTTGGAAAAGGAAATTAACAGCAGGTCCAACAATGTCCCTTTTAGTGAGATTTTTTCCTGCAGCACTTTCAAAACAAAATATTTAAACACAAATCAGAGGAAACCATACATTTCTATGATTTAGGATTAAACTAATCTAAAATCTTCAAGAGAAGTGTCCAGTAAACAAGCTCTGAAATCTCAGAACTGCACATTCAGTCCATGACAGCTCTAAAAGATTAACATTTAAAAGACCTTGGATACAAAGTGCACACCTTTATCTGTGAGCACTATTTAAAAGCCTGTCTTAAGTCATCTGAAGGCTTTGCAGTTAATGTGATGAATTTTGGAGTAGGACACATGAACATATGATACAATAAACATATTATACCATTACTTGCTCAGTAGAATGCAACTTTAACAATCTGTTCACATGGCTCAAACCAAATCGACCCCATTACGAAATCTTAAAATCATCCAAATATAGACAATCTTGTACAAAGGAAAAGTGTTATCAACTCTGCAAGATACTTTATATTAGAAAACTGTTAATATTAATTTTCAGATGTAGGTGTTATCCTGACTTTATGCTAATTGAACAGAAAAATTTGCTGATAAAATTAAGGCAGTGATATTTAATTGGGTCTATTAAACCAACTATAAACAAGTTAATAATTTTTAGACTTCAGTTATCAGATCTTTTTTCGTCTTGAAGTTCCGTGATTTTGTTCCATTGTCTCATCACTTATCTTCCAATCCTAGTCAGAGATAGAAACCCTTCTGTCATTACCCATTTCAAAGTTTCATGCAGTATGCATTGCTTCACCAGTGAAGGGAAAACAATGTGATCTGAGGATCAGTTGACATAAAGCATATGAACAGAGTTTAGCAAAGCAGGACTGCAGGTATCCTAACTAAAACTGTATGCTTCTTTTATTACTTAGTCTGAACAGCCTACTTAAGTCTTGGTAATATACCAGCATTGTAAGTCATGGCATTTAATGTAATTATATGAGATCGCTATGTCTGAGAACCATAATTATCTACCTTAACTTAGTCTCCTCTCCCAGACAGTTAAATCACTTTAGAACAATCTTTCCTCTTGCCTGTCAACTGTTCTGTTTACTTTCACCACAACTTGAATGCACTTGAAATCTCATTATCTTACATGAAATTTAGCCTAGAAGGTCTGTCAAGACTATTGAATGAAAACATCATGCTATCAAAAAATATCAAGAATCATGGATGCGAAACACTTGTACCATGCATCCTTTTAAAAAAAACAGAAAAAAATCTCCAGAAGTTCGTGATCAAAAAACATATAAAAACAGTTCTCATGACTTTAATTGTTATACCTGTTCAGACTTTAAAGGAAAATTAAAAATGTCAGAAGAAAGGACATCTTATCTTCCGTTAGCCTACAATTAGTACAGCGTTTTTTTTGGCCAATCTTTTATTTTTTTTTAAAAGGCAAAAGTTTACAGTGCTGAATTCCTAAGTAATGTGTGAACATTTTAAAGAGAAAGAACTTAACTAGGAAGTCTCAGATCAAATTACAATTCTAAAAAATGTAACAAGCTACTGGGACTCAGGATGCATAGAAGTTTAACATTAGTAAAGGACGGTGATTTATGAAAGTGAGAAATTCATTTGATGTTGTACATCTCTTCCTTTCAAGTTCTCCTGTTATGTAGGAACAATGTCTTACAACTCTAAAATGTTACGAAGCTTCTACATATTTACGTTTTGGCTTTTATTTCCTAACAACAGCAAAATCACCATGTAACAAAGCTCAGCTATATAGAATCTAGCCAACATTTGCCCACAATGTTTCAAAACACTCCCTTTGGTACAAAATTGCCCTATTAGGAATTAGGAATTGAAGCTTTGTGGTCCATAAAGAGGAAAAATTTCTTCTGACCAATGCAATTTTCGCTAGGATATTTAAGTTCAGCAGAAACATGGGACCAAAAAAAGTCAGTTTTGATTATTACAGGCTGTTTTTTATGCCCCCACCATTAAGAAAAATTCTTAAAAGCTCTCACCTCAACAACACAGGTCAACAGTGGTCTAAAGGACAGAAGTAAATTTCTGCATATATATATTTTTTTTTCACCTGATGTGATACGGTATACTTACATTCTTTTAACAAGGTCTGTGCTATTTCAGAGCTTAAGTAATGGATACAGTGTGGATATTATTTCCAAGAAGCTATAAGTATATTCTGATATTAAAGGAAACAGCCCTGGAAGAAAGGAGCAGAAGTAAAAATTTAAATCTGTCTGAATCAATGCTTTTCCAAAGACAACTGGCATGCTTATGTTAAATACATATTGCAAATGTTAATAAATTGAAATAGCTTCTAAAAGTTCCACTGTATTCTATTTCTTATTGAAACCTCATAAATATAACTTCCCCAAAATATGGTATATATGATGTATATGATTTCATTTCAGACTGTTTATATTACATTTCTAGCTCATAAGTTGATTTTTCCAGCAGCTTTCCTCAAATTTATGTGACCTTATGGTTTACACAGAAGGAATGTTCCAATTTAGACTGTTCTAAGTAAGTTTCAACTTGACATTCATGGCCATATTGGGTATAAGCATGCCTTAACTCCTGATGGTGTCTCTTACCTGTAAGAGAGACGAGGCCATTTTGCTATAATCCTTTTTCTGGACTATTAGTCACAAAGAATGTTTCATTTTTGCCAGCTACATAGCTGCAAAATGCACATGGGAATAACCGATTTTTCTAACAATTCAACCATTAAAAATGAGAAGACAAGTTGGTTTTCTTTGAATTATGAAGGTGCAAGTGTTGATCTTCATTGAGTGGCTGAATGATGATATTGATTACTCCTATTGTTTGCTTCCAAGGATGAAGTTTGTCCATAACACTATCTCCTATAGCAGATAATGTACTTCAAAAAAGTTTTGGTCATAAATCTAACTTTTTCAAAACACATGCTTAAACCATTGGATCTCTACTGCATAGATGCAGAAAATAGTGAGAAACATCCTTTAGTCCATGATTATTTTGCAAAGTTTTTTCATCTGTCATTCTGCTTTCATGACATCTTGTTAAGAAATAGCTGTTAACTTGAGAGTTTTGAATTCCATGCTTAAAATATCTAAAGCCAAGGGAGGGAGGAGGATTGGGGGTTTCTTGGTTATAATTATATCCTTCTAGAATGATATGCAGCATTGATATTCTTTCTTAGCAGTTATCAATTTGACCTCTAATGAATAGAAGAGATTTATGGGGAACTCATTTAGGAGTCAGGTTATGACTTCAACGATTCCTACTGGCTGATAATTAACAGCATATACTGAACAATTTATGAGCTCTAAAAATTGAGCTTCTGCAGAGTAAACCATGGTACACTACAGAGACAAGACAGTTTAGGATGGTATTTACTATTAGTGGTTCACAGGAACAGCAGGAGAAAGCTGTGGTCAGCCTCAATTCCCAGAAACATTTGTTTACTCCAAGTACTCCTTTTTACCTAGTTACTACAAGGATGCTTAGTCAATGACAACCACTAGCTAAGTACCAAACTTTGAAGGTTCAACAACCAATTTTATTTATTATTATATAATTGATGGAGGGTTTTAATATTATTTCAGTTACTTTAGCCAAAAAGGCTTTTTGAATTCTATTTGCTCCTTTTCCCATTTGTGTCCCAGATCAATGTGTGCATACAACACCACTGCTTTCTACTCTCTACTTTACTTAAGCACTCCTGTGACAGTAAGCCACATAGTCACTTGAATTTTCTTCACATAACACATTTTATATATATAAGGATATACCAACACACCATGTGTACCAAGAGCTGCAAAAGTAAGGAAGCATGGATTCCTGTGGATTTGCGGGCTGCACTCCCTGCTTTTCTACAATAGCCTTAGCTATCTACCTACCATATCCCCTAGATGTCACCCAGGATCTTATTTTTTCCATTGCCTACCAACATGCCTTGACAGAAGGGAGCTTTTGCCTACCTTTCTGTATAGAAACGCGTTAAGAAAAATGTAACAAGGTATGACAAGCAAATCTAGGCTTCTGGTTAGATGCTGTTGTTCATGCTAACAACTCATGACCTTTCATGAAAGGTCTTCAGTGAGTGCTTCTGAAACAGTAATATTTCACTGTGTTTGTGTATTTGAACTGGAATAAAAGTTTTAGATATGCTGAGGAATAGAAGGAAGTTGGAACATTTAGGTTTCAATTCAGTCTTTTCCTCAGTTTACCAGATTTCCTTCAGCATTACACATTACTTAAGATTTTTCTTGTAAAGCAAGATCTGCCTGACAATCTCTCTTAAATAGGAGGCAGCTTGCCCTATTTTAAGAATTGAAGTCCAAAAACTGTATATTCAAGAGCCTCAAGCTGCATACTACAGGCGATGAAAGTTGTTCAGAAAAAAGCAATGCCTTTCCTGAAGTCCCAGCACTGCGTGGGAGTGGGATGAACATGCATCATGTTCCAAAGATGACTCAGTTAACTCCCTTGAGCTAGCCTCAGAAGGAACTTTACTTATTCCTCAGGCTGAAGTTTCCACGCTCATCAGCAACCCCACTGAACCCTGTGAGATACAACTTTCACAAGACTGGTATCCAAACTGCTCAAAAACCCATATTCAAGCTGGCCACCAGTGTCTCAGATGCTAACGTTTTCAGCAAAGGATCAAGTTTTTCCTCACTCCCTTTTCCCCCCTCAACTCTAGAAGTAAAATAAATGCATCTACTTTTAGCAACGCAAATGCAGAGTTAGTTGCATCCCATGTGGCAGCAGTGTACATGTTATAGGACAGGCTTATTTGAAGAGAAAACTTCAGTTTTACTGAAACCTTTTCAACTGAAGTCTAAAAATTAAACAAGCACTACTATCTTATCCAGACTGAAAATACACTACCGTCCTTTTCTAACAAGATGCTTAGAGTGTATTATTCATAAATTGCCACTAGAGTGAAGAATGATGGTTGAAAAACTGAAAGTGGGTTTTTTGCTGTAGAAAATTTGCAACTTTCTGGAAGACATGGCCCCACTGAAATCACTTACAATCTTTTTTTTTTTTTTTTTAANTCTTACACTGAACCACCCAGATAGAACAGTAAGAGACTGGGGCCCTTGGTCTTTGCTACTGCCAAGTCTTGTAAAAATTTAAACCTGGCTTTATTCATGTGAACAATGTCTCTAGCATGTAGAAGGCTGAAAGTGTGTGGGGTTTTTTCCCAAGCAACAGTAGAACTAATGCTAATTCATTCCTGCAGTATTATTCCAGTTCTTGTTATAAAAAATACATTACCTTGCATTTTTCCAATTGTGAAGTACAGAAAAAGTTCTTTGACAAAACTTTAAGAGAAGAAAAATCAGTTTCTCAAGTTCTCCAAACTGCACAGCAAGCTGTCTTTCATTATTATGAAAGATACTCGCTCATCTTGCAGGAGTGCTTTTTCTTCAGAAAGGACTAGCAAGATATGCACACATAAACTTGTCTAACAAATCAATCAGGAGAAAATACTCTAAATATTAATCAG